>CAUYUJ010015690.1:67668-145168 GCA_963575745.1 Prorocentrum cordatum | reverse complement strand
ACTTCAACTGAGGGAAGTGTCCCGTTGAGAGACAACCGTTTGAAGATCCTGAATCGTGTCAAAACACGATCTCGAGACTCCAATGCCACAAATCATTCTGACTGTTACGGATGAGCGATCCAGAATCGTGCCAGAATGTCATTCCTGGACTTCAACACCGCGAATCTAAGTAACCATTGCGCGCTGGCAACCCTGAATCGCTCCTGAATATCAACTCTGGTACATTGAAGTTGGGATCTCGTGAAGCTCTTGCAACATGTTGAAGTCGACTAAGCGCGGCGCGAAAGCGAGAACCACATGTTGGAAAGGAACCAGACGCTTCAGGATCACAGATGGTAAACAAAAACCTCGGGCACATCGCCGGGCCCGCCCTTCCGACTGGCCTCGGGGTGCGACACGGAGCCGCTCTTAACAAGGAGAGAAATGGAGGAGGAGGAGGAGGACGACGAGGAGGAGGAGGAGGAGAAGGAGGGCTTCACAGGGAACCAAACAATAACATAAACATAAAAACTCGGAGGTCCACGCCGATTCCTCGGATCGGCGCTGGCACCCCCCTGGCGGCGCCTCGGGCGCCGCCCCTAGCGCGCTCCGCGCGCCAGGGAGCGGGGTCCAGCGAGGATCCGAGGAATCCGCGCAGACCTCCGAGTTTCTATGTTTATGTCATTCTTTGGCCCCCATAACAGAGGCAGCAGGCACAGGACAGGAGCTGGAGCGGCACGAGGCCCGACGAACAAAAACACAAAGGCACAGGGGAGTGCAGCACGGGTCGACGCCGCGCCGCGCCCCCTAGCCTCGCGCTGCTGGCCCCTCGACTGCGCCCTCGACTGCGCCCTCCCCGCCTGCCCCACACCGCATCGTCGGTGCCTCGACGCAACGGGCGGATAAGTGTCCTCCCTCCTCCTCCGCCTCCAACTCCTCCTCATCGCTTCGTCTCCCCCATCTCTCCCACACCATTTCCGCATTTCCTCCTTTGGCCCTCGCTCCGTCTCCCCCCCCCGCTCCCCCTCGCCAGTTCCATGTTCACACGTTCTACTTTTCCTCCTCCTCCTCCTCCTCCTCCTCCCTCCTCCCTCCTCCCTCCTCCTCCTCCTCCTCCTCCTCCTCCTCCTCGCTCCCTCTTCCCCTGACCGTCGCTATTTCCAAACGTCCTCCTCCTCCTCCTCCCTCCCTTTTCCCCCTCCCCTCAATATTTCCATGTTTTCGTTGGCGGTGTCTGGTTTCGGCCATACATCCGCCCACCGTGCCTTGTGCACGCTGGGGGCGTCATAGAAAGCCCCGCTGCTGTAAGGTAAATGAGCGTGCCCTAATGTTGCCAATATCGCGCGCGTCTCTGCAAATCACTCCCCATCTTTGGAGAAAGGCTAGTCCACTCGCTGATTGCATTACCACGTCTGTATCCATTCTCGCTTTGACGACGCAGGCGCCATTGAGGCTCGCCAAGCAACAAAGGCGTGCTCGAGCCCCCCCCCAAGATGGCTCTAGCCAAGGGCTGCGGAATCCAGCTATGTCTCCCAGCGAAAGACCAACACATCTAAGGAAATAGCCTTCCCTGCCTGATTCAGGAAGGAGAGAATTCCGCTGTCGATGTTCCCGATTCGTCATGTTCTCAACATGCTGTGCTTTAGCCGTGCGGCGGCGATGGTTGCATTTGAGCAGGCCCGCTCCTGTAAAATTCTACGGCCCCGCGTGTGCCTGGAAACCACACAGAATTCACTGGCATTTTGCTCAGGGCTGCACGTTGCTCGAGCTTCCCGAGGCGCTCCAGTTCAGCCAGCCAGCCCCCGCCCTGCTGCCCCAGCTGCCGCCTTGTGAGCTGGCCCGGCCGGCTTGTGCTGCGCCCAGTAGCTAATTAGGCTTGCCCGTCGGCCTGGACACCCTGTTCGCCGCCTGCGCTCTTCGCTGGCGGCCGCGACCCCCCAAAAAGTGGGCCTGGAAACCCAAAGCTGGGACAGGAAAGACGCTGCTAGGAGGCCAGGCCCCCCGAGGACTCCAAGACGCCCTCGAAAGGCCCAAGAGGCCTCCCAATACAGCCCAGCAAAGGCCTCCCAGCAGACCTCGAAGGCTCCCCGGAGGCCAGCAGGATGCCGCAGGGAAACCCCAACATGAGTCTTTCACCCAAGCTTTTTCACGCTGCACTGATGCCCTGGCGCGGTGGCGCAGTTCGCCGCAGGCAGCTGGATAAAGCACGCCTTGTGCATGAAGATCCAGAGGGACATTGCTACACATATCCATATGGACGTTCTTCCATCGTTCGCACAGCTGGTCATGGAAGGTGAGGATACACTCTCTCCAAGGCAGAGGTTGACAACAAAGCAGCTTTTGCAGCCGATTTCACAGAATTCCAGAAAGCAGTAGAGGAACGGGGAACACGTACACAGGTGAACCTGCGTTTTGGCATCGGATCCCGCTTCAAAACATCACGCTTGCAGAGAAACTCGGCATCCTTCGCAAAGGCGGAGGTGCAGGAGAAAGCGCCTCTCGAGGTCCCTGCGTGTTCCCGCAGGCCTCCTGGGCCTGGGGCCCCATGGAGGGCCCCAGGCGGCCCGAAGCCTCAAAAAGGATGCACTGGCTCATGGAAAGAAGAGATCGCTGGGAACCGCCGACACCTCGCAGATCCGCTACCGTGCCCACTGGCAGGTTCAGGGGTGGCAGGCTCTTTGGTAGGCCTTCCTGGACTATTCTCTGAAAGGTAGGCCCGAAGGCCTTTCTGGCAGGCCTTTGTGGTAGGTCTTCCTGGTGGGACCCCAAGGGTGTTCTAGTAGCTTTTCTGTAATTCAAAGGCCCCCGCCCACCCCACAGTAGCGTCCTCTCCCATTCATCCCCCCTCCCCTCTGGGAGGCCGCAATCCCTCTGTAGAAAGCGGCGGATCCGTGCTCCCGAGGCCACGATCCCTCGTAATAAAAAACGGTGGGCCAGTGTCCCTAGCTTCCAAGACGACCCAGGGGCCAACCAACGCAACTAAGATGGCCAAAGGTACCAACGCACCCAAGATACCTCAAAGACTCTGTGCTCAAACAGAGTCCACACGGCTACACATGTCTGAGGAAGCCAGTCGGGCTTCCGTCAGCCGAAGACGGCTCCAGAAGCCTCCAATATGGCCCCGCCCCCCCCAAGGCCGAAGAGACACCCAAGACGGCCCAAAAGAGCTTCTGGAGAGCCCCACGACGGCCTTGGAAAGTCCTTCGACGTCCTCACGACGCCCCCCAGACACCCCCCACACGGCAAATAGGGCCCCACGACGGTTCGACTGCCCAAGAGGGCCCCCAGTTGGCCCAAGAGGGCCCCAAAACGGTCCAAAAGGACCCCCAAGACTGCCCCGCCCCACAGGAGGCCAAGCCGGCCCGAAGACGGCCCAACCAAAATGATTTCCACGAGAGTTCCTCAAGAAATGACGACGAACTGTGTGACATGGCACGGCCTTCCGCTTCCTCCTCCGCCTCCTCCTGCTCCTGCTCCAACTCCTCCTTCTCCTCCTCCGCCTCCTCCTCCCCCTCCTCGTCGTCATCATCATCATCATCATCATCATCATCATCATCATCATCATCATCATCATCATCATCATCATCATCATCATCATCATCATCATCATCATCGTCAGCATCAACATCATCATCATCATCATCATCATCATCATCATCCTCATCCTCATCCTCATCCTCATCCTCATCATCATCAGCATCAGCATCATCATCATCACCATCACCATCACCATCACCATCACCATCACCATCGCCATCATCATCATCATCATCATCATCATCATCATCATCATCATCATCACGGTCACCATCACCATCACCATCATCAACATCGTCATCATCATCATCATCAGCAGCAGCAGCATCATCATCGTAATCAGCATCATCATCAGCAGTAGCATCAGCATCAGCATCAGCATCATCATCAGCATCATCATCATCACCATCATCATCATCACCATCCTCATCCTCATCGTCATCATCATCACCATCACCATCACCATCACCATCACTATCACCATCACCATCATCATCATCATCAACATCATCATCATCACCATCACCATCATCATCATCGTCATCACCATCATCATCATCAGCAGCAGCAGCATCATCATCATCATCGTCGTCATCATCAGCATCATCATCATCATCATCATCATCAGCATCAGCATCATCATCAGTATCATCAGCATCATCATCAGCATCATCATCATCACCACCACCATCATCATCATCATCACCATCATCACCATCATCCGCATCATCATCATTATCATCAGCATCATCATCATCATCAGCATCATCATCATCATCATCATCGTCATCGTCATCGTCCTCATTATAACCAGCACCAGCACCAGCACCAGCACCATCACCACCAGCACCACCAGCACCACCAGCACCACCAGCACCACCGCATCCACCAGCACCACCACCACCACCATCATCATCAGCATCACCATCATCATCATCATCATCAGCATCATCATCACAATCAGCATCCTCAGCATCCTCAGCATCCTCGTCATCCTTATCATCCTCATCCTCATCCTCCTCCTCATCATCATCAGAAGCAACATCAACAACGTCATCATCACTGGTATCAGCATCACCACCATCATCATCACCATCATCATCCTCATCCTCATCACCACTGACATCGCCGTCACCGTCAACATCACCATCAGCATCGTCCTCCTCGTCCTCCTCATCCGATCATCAGCATCATCAACATCATCATCAGCAGTCTCATCATTATCATCATCAGCATCTCCATGACCATCATCATCATCGTCATCATCATAAGCAGCATTGCCATTACGGCAGCATCATCCTCATCATCATCGTCCTCATCCTCCTCATCATCACCATCATCGCCACCGAGCCGTCGTCATCATCATCACCAACGTCATTATCAGCCACAGCATCATCGAAATCAGCATCATCAGCATCAGCAGCAACATAAGCATCGGCAACACCATCATCGTCAACGTCATCACCATCGTCATCATCAACAGCAACCTCATCAGCAGCATCATCATCACCATCACCACCATCACCACCATCACCACCACAATCACCACCATGATCATCATCACAACTACCACCATCATTGTCATCAGCAAACTCATCATGACCAGCGGCAAAAGCATCATCGTCATCAGCAGAAGCAGTTTCATCATCATACTCTTCATCATCAGCACAATCACCAGCAGGAGCAGCAACATCAGCATCGGTTCCATCATCACCACCACAATTATCATAATCAGCAGCATCAGCATCAGCATCAGCATCAGCATCAGCATCATAATCATCATCATCAGCAGCAGCAGCATCATCAGACTCCTCATCCTCATCGTTCTCTTCACGGCTCTCTCGAGCGTGGGGGTACGCACGAGGTGCCACACACTAATGGGAAGGGGGCTCCATTACGCTGAGCGGCAGCCATGGATGAGTCAATGGGAGGATAAAGTGGATGGGGGGACGATGAGGGCAGAGAGCAGGAGGATGGGGTGAAGAGGAGTGGAGAACAAGGAAGAAGAGGACGAGGAGGTCGAGGAGCAGGAAGTGGACGAGAAGGAGGAGGTCGAGGAAGAGGAGGACGTGAGCGAGAATGAGGAGGATGAGGAGAGGACGATCAGGAGGAGAAGGAAGGAGGAGGAGGTGGAGGATGAGGATCCGGATGGGGTGGACGAGAAGGAGGTGGACTAGAAGGAGGAGGAGGAGGAGGAGGAGGAGGAGGAGGAGGAGGAGGTGGACGAGAACAGGATGACGCGGAGGACGAGGAGAAGGAGGAAGAAGAGGCGGACGGGCGGGAGCCTCCCCCACCCCCCTCGTCCACCTCCACCTCCTTCCCCTCCTACGCCTCCTCGTCCTCCTTGTCCTCTTCCTCCCACGTACGTAGTCCTTCTCCTCCTCCTCCTCCTCCTCCTCCTCCTCCTCCACCTCCTGCTCCTCGGCAAGGAAGCGGGGCGCAGCCGGCAGAGCAGCAGCTTGCGCCTCCCGCCCATCCGCGGTCCGTGGGCGCGGTGCGGCCCGCGCGCCTCCAGCCGGCAGGCCGCGGGGCCGCGGGCGCGGCGCCCCGCTGGCCGCCGTCGATGTGCGCGCGCGCGAGGCGCTGAGGGAGGGCTCGTCGCTGCCCCACGCGCGCGCCGGGGCTCCTCGACCCTCCTTCCTTCCCCCTCCGTGCTCTACCCCTTCTCGCGATCCTCCTCCTCCTTCTCCTCCTCCTCCTCCTCCTCCTCCTCCTCCTCCTCCCCCTCCTACTCTTCCTCCTGCCCCTCCTCCTCCTCCTCCTCCTCCACCGTTTTCTTTTCCTCCTCTTCCTCCTCCTCCTGATCCTCCTTCTCATCATCCAACTTGCCCACCTCTTCAACTTCCTCCTTCTCCTCCTCATGTTCCTCCTCCTCCTCCTGCTCCTCCTCCTCTTCCTCCTTCTTCAGCCCCTCCTCCTCCTCGTCCTCCTGCTCCTGTTTCTCCTGTTCCTCCCTTCCCTGCCGCTACCTCCCATCCTCCTCCTTTTCATCTTCCCTTCCCCCGCCCCTCCTCCTCCTCCTCCTCCTCCTCCTCTGCATCCTTCGCCTCCTCTTCCTCCTCCTCCTTCCCTGCATTTCCTCTTTGTTATCATCCTACTCCTCTTCCTCATCATCCTCCTCCTCGTCCTCCTCCTCCTCCTCTCCTCCTCCTTTTCCCACTCCATCACCCAACTTTTCCGCCTCCTCAACTTCCTCTTCCTCCTCCATGTTCTCCTCCTTGTTAGTATCCTCTTCATCGCTCCTTTTCCTCCTCCACCCGCTTTTCTTCAATCTCCTCCTCCTCATCATCTGCTCCTGCTCCTCCTCCTCCGCCATTTTTCCCACTCCGTTTCATCATCCAATTTATCCGCCTCCTCAACTTCCCCCTCCTCCTGCATGTGCTCCTCCTTGTTGTTATTCCTCCTCCTCCTCCTCCTCGTCCTCCTCGTCCTCCTCGTCGTCGTCGTCGTCCTCCTCCTCCTCCTCCCCCTCCTCCTCCCTTTCTCCTCCTCCTCCTCCTCATCACCATCCTCCTCCTTCTCATCCTGCTCATAGTTATGTTGCTCCTCCCTTTTCTGCTCCTACCTCTCATCCTCCGCCTCCTTCTCCAGTCATTCGCCAAGCATATCCATACTAGTGCAACGTACAAGGCATTCTTTGTACACCCGACTCAGGCTCGCCTGACAACGGTTAGCCGCGCCAGGGTCGCCGAAAAGCAGTTGACTGCCCAAATTCCTTTGTTTTCCTTTCTGGTCGAGGACTGAGTATGCCCACTCCTTCGGGCACCCCTGGTCCAGTCCGTCTCCAGCGTTTCGGCGTGTGGTTGGCTTTCCTGTTCACGACCTGCCACCACCAACCACATGGGGCAGGCCGACGCTGTCACGAACGACGCCTCTGTTTCCGACTGTGCGAAAACACCACGCGTACCTCTTGAATGCAAGGAGGCACTGTGTCTGGCTGTATTATGGGACTCCTTCGTACACACCAAAATTACCAGAAGATGTCAGTCCAAGCTCTGAGAACCTGCTGTTGTGGCCTCCAAAAAGGGAAGAAACAACTGCCCCCTCTTTCGTGACAGCACCGCCGGCAACCGCAGCTAAGCTGGGCGACCGCCCCCTTTTCCTTGAGCGGACCCCGACCACGGCCCAGGGACGTGAGCCACCCGACCCCTGCGTTAGGCGCTCACGGATAATCAGCGCGCACCTGCGAAGCCCCCGTTTTTTTTTTTTTTTGGTAAAGCCACCATTGGTACTTCTCGGACTGTTGGGAAAAAGGCCGCACCACCGAAGACGAACTGCCGGAGAGACCTTCGGTTGAAAACCAGCCACTCGCCAAGCATATCCATACTAGTGCAACATACAAGGCATTCTTTGTACACCCGCCTCAGGCTCGCCTGACAACGGCTAACCGCGCCACGGTCGCCGAAAAACAAATGACTGCGCAAATTCTTTCGGTTCCCTTTCTGGTCAAGAACAGGGTATGCCCACTCTTTCGGGCACCCCTGGTCCAGTCCGTCTCCAGCGTTCCGGCGTGTGGATGGCTATCCTCTTCAGGACCTGCCACAACCAACCACACGGGCAGGCCGACGCTGTCACGAACGACGCCTCTGTTTCCGACTGTGCGAAAAAACACGCGCACCTTTTGAATGCAAACAGTGTGTTTGGCTGTAGTATGAGACTCCTTCGTACACACCACAATTGCCAGAATATGTCCATCAAGGAACTGAAAATCTGCTGTTGTGGCCTTCGCAGAAAAGGAAGAAACAACTTCTCCTCCTCCCTTTACCCCCTCCTCCTCCTTCTTCTCCTCCTCCTCCTCCTCCTCCTCCTGCTCCTGCTCCTGCTCCTGCTGCTGCTGCTCCTCTTCCTCCTCCTCCTCCGCCTTCTTTGCCTCCTCGCTCGCTCTACAGCGGAAAAGTGCTACCACATTCAACATGCATAGAAATGGAAGGACCCAAGTCGCGGGAGGGGCGTCGGGCAGTGCCAAAACGGGGCACCGGGCCGTCATGGCCCGTATGGGAGGAGTTCCTCCTCCTCCACCGTACGAGAGGGGGCCCGCTCGCGAGCCTGAATCCCAGGTTCCTGGCTTCCGGCTCGGAAGCGTCAAAAGGGCAAAACCCCTCTGGAGGTCAATCCCTGGGGCCCCACTCCTCGTACGAAACACCGAATTAGAAGCAGTCGCGGGCGAAACCCTGGCTTCACTCCTACCGAGATCCTCGCACGCCTGCAAGAACGGCCTCCACTGGGCCGTCCCTGCCTCGCACAGGCCTCCCGTGTCCTCCACCTGGTAGGGCGCGCTCGGAAGCGGGTGCAGACCCTTGGAGATCCTCACGAGGTTCTTCACGCCCGTCTCTGTGGGTGGCTTACAAGTGCACGAGGAGCTTCCAACGAGACTTCGCGTGGACCCTCGACTCCCACCTTACTACAATAAATCATGGCATCAACTTGCATGTCCCCATCCATGACGGCAGCACGACGGATAGCATGTCCACACCACATCCAAAGCAACGGCACGAACTCATCAGGCTCTTCCTTTGGAACCTGTTCATCCTGCTGGCGATCCGCACCAACACAACACAAGGGAATTGGTAGTTAGTCCTGGAATCGGTTCAATCACCACGTCGTTCATCCACTCAAACCCGACATGGTCCCGACAAGACGCCTGCGACAAACACGCCTGCTGGAAACGTCCAAACCTAGCAACCCGCTTCGCCAGTTCGTGACAACCCTCAAGGGGAATAAGGTATTCCTCCAGCGCTCGGACTTCACCTTGGCAAACTTGACCCCATGAAGGCGATCCCCGATTTCAGCCCACCAATGGGCTCTCGGTTCCGACGCCCACGAAGCCGAAAAAGACCCTAGGAGCGCTGCACACCCTAAGGCTCCAGAACGCTCAATGTGCACCATCGATCCTGGGGCCGCGACAGCGTTCCTCGAGAATATCAATACTACAAAGTCCGCTCCATATTTTGCAATTTGATATGGTCCTTCCGATAATGGGACCACACCGTATAATGCTGAAACGATCTCCCCATTGCAGTCTGACGCAACCACTGACCATCCTGCAACACGAAAGGAAAGCCACAACATCTCGAAACCCGAACCGTCTGTGTACACATGCTGGTCCGCTGGGATCGCCAAACCCTCTCTGGGCAAACTCATCCTCATCAGGGGTCCTCCGCAACCCTCTCAGGTCTGCGAACGAAACGCCCTGGATCTGTAAACAACCCTCGGCAGAACAGCTCCTGGTCCTCCAAAAAAAGTCTCGAAACACGGCTGGCAGCCCTGACCACCGCATCGCCTAAGTACTCCCGCCTCCTGGCATCGTGAGCTGGACACTCGAATCTCCGATGGAAAATCGTTCCTGTAGCACCGTGGCATAGCTGGCACACTGGAGACACATCTTTGGCATGTGAATTGATCCGTTCCTGGCTCCAGTGCGCATTCGCAATCATTGCCTTCAAATTGCTCTTATGATGGTCGTGCCAGCCTGGGTTCTGGCACAGCAGCTCATACAGCGGGGCACAGAACATAGCCCCATTCCAGAGCTTAAACGCACTCTCCCAAACCTGTTCATCATGCTCAACAGCTCGGCGCCCACCGGCTTGAATCATATGGTTGAAGAACGCTGGCGAAAATTTCGAGATCCACCAAACCCTGCCAATATCATCGATGATGGCCTCGCGCGGTAGGTCCAGGCTCCATCCCAGCCTCCGTAAGGCTAACAGTTCTTTTCCTCCTCCCCCTTCTCCTGCTCCTCCTCCCCCTTCTCCTGCTTCTCCTCCTCCTCATCATTCTCAAACTCCTCCTCCTCCGCCTCCTCTTCTTCCCACTCCTCCTCTTCATCCGCCTCTCCTCCTCCTCCTCCTCCGCCGCCTCCGCCTCCAGCTCTGGCTGCAGCTCAAGCTCCACCTCTGGCTCTGCCTCCTCATCCTGCTCATCCTCCTCATCATCATCCTCATCCTCGTCCTCCTCCTCCTTCTCCCTCTTCTCCTGTTGATGCTCATCCTTCTCTCCTTGTCTTCCTCCTCCTTCTCATCTTGCGCTCGTACCACATGTCTTTCTCCTCCTCCACCTCCTCCTCCTCCTCCTCCTCCCCCTCCCTGTCTTCCTCCCTCGTCATTCTCCTCGTAGTCCCCCCTCATTCCTCTCCTCACCCCCCCCCCGGTCGACTCCTCCCTCGTCCTTCTACTCCTCCCTCCTCCTCCTCCTCCTCCTCCTCCTCTTCCTCCTCCTCCCTCCTTCACGGTGCACGGTGCACACATCGATCCTGAGCTCAAGCGAGGCTCGGAAAAAGGATAGCAAACTTGTAAGAAGAACTATGAGACCACCTAGAAGAAGAAGAACAAGGAGAGAATGATGGCAAGAGGAAAACATGTTCTCCAGACGTCCCCCTGCCCATGGCACCCTTGTCCCAGGTGTGGCCAGGCCTCCCTGCCCCCTTCCAACAAGGGTGGAGATCAGCCTCTGGCGATGAATCTTCCAAAAACTGCGTCGACGCAGGTCTTGGCCAACTCCCTGCGCCTGTCCGATGCGTCTACGCCGATTGGCCCCCCTCCTCCTCCTCCTCCTCCCTCCTCCTCCTCCTCCTCCTCCTCCTCCTCCTCCTCCTCCTCCTCCTCCTCCTCCTCATTCGACGTTTCAGGCCGAGGCGTGCACTGGGAAGCAATGAAGACGTGGGCTGGGATTGAACCGCCCTTTACTGACTGGAGCTGGCCCTCGGAACCCCGCGCCCCGCCCGTTGCAGGGTAAACGTACAAGCCACGGAGGCAAGCCACGATAGAATGGCACGCGACTCGGAACTGAGCATCCACAATCACCACAACACGGGAAGCATTTAAGAACCCCCCCGGCGATATCTTAGCACCGCATTTTTATTCGATATTCCGAGGGGCCGAAATAACCGCACGATAGGTTTAGCACCCGGACACACAACAAATTCGCGGAGGCCTGGCCCCTGGGCTACAATCGAAATTCGAAATTCAAATCTGCGTGGCTCCTGGTGCCAGGTAACGCTTCCAGGGTGCGGAAGGGTTATCGATTTGCCGGAAGGGAGGGGGGGGGTTGACCTGCAAGACTGTTGGCATAGAATCCGCTGAGTGGATGTACGAGCTGGCGCGATGATTAACCAGCAGTGGTTGCGATCGATTGCTTGCACCGTGGAAGAATGGAGCACCGATTCATATGCAGAGCCATACGCACGTGTGATGGAACATAATGGTTGTTCAAGGCGGGCCCTGTCATTGTACACCACGGTTGTTTGCTATGCGAAAAAGGGATGTTGGGATATGATTTTTGTTGGTGTTGAACGTGTTCATTAGTTCATGCCGTTCGTCTATTCACTACCCCTGGTTACGCCCAAACTTCGGACATTGTTTGTTAGGATCATGTGTCTGAGACTGCCAACTAATGCCAATGCTCCCGCTCTGTAGCTTCGAGACTGATGAGATTGCGAACCATCGTTAGCTATCTCCACATAATAACCAACCACGTTCCGCGACGATGCAACCAAGACTAAAACAACCTTCGGGGGCGTCCAAGAGGGGGGCGTCCAAGAGGAGGGTTCGCAATTCATGGCCGCAGGCATGTGCGCGGCCCAGGGGTGGCCGCGGGGGGCGTATTGACATAAGAAGATACACCATGAAATCCGGGGAGATCATTGCCATGGCCAAGATATGCCCCCCCCTGATCATCACCTCCTCTTGGGCCGCCCCCGAAATCTGCTCGCTACCACTTCGGGAGGAATGTCTGTGATGCGTTAGGATATGTATCCCTATTTGGTGTTGGAGAAGGGGTTGTGCAAATTTCACTTCATGAAGCTTGATGCTTGCCTTTCACACAACTTTTACTAAGCAGCTGGGTCTAAACTGTGATGCAGTCTCCTCTGCTGCTTAAGCGTGCGCAAAATGCTCCTGCTACCTAAGCGTGGCGACATGGTCGTCCCCCCCATGCCATCTGGCTCGCAAGATCGGCCCATGAATACAGGGAAGAGAAACAATGACCATGAAGCCGAATAGGCCTAACCAAATGCCATCACAAATGATCGGCACGGGTACGACGCGAAACTGATCCGGGCATCTCCTCAAGGGCGGAACAGATATTTGCAACCCCCCCCAGGAGGTCTTCTCAAACTGAGATACTCCATTCAATATCGAACGTTCAACATTCGAGGAAAGCATGATGATGCATGCCCAGACTAGATCGCCCAACTGTGGCTACGCGTTGTGCCTCGTTTAGCCGTACTGGAGATGACAACACGGCCTGCGAAAGCAACACTCCTTACCCAAAATACGAAACAACCTCTCCAACCCTGGATCTTCCTCAATCCCGACACGTGATGGCGATGGTGGTGATGATGTTGCTGTCTCCTCACAAGTCGTCACCACGTGTGCGCCGCGAAGGCTTTGTGGACACCTTCTCTAGGGCAGCAATTCTGTGCATAATGGGCTGCTTTGTATGAACTGCCCTCAGAGCTTTTTGTTCAATCAGCTTCAACCTGTGTAACACATTATCGCCTTTTCGTTCCACCGAAAACCGCGACTCCAGGCTTAGCAACCGAGAATGAAGTGGCTGCTGCTTGACACAAGAAGTCAACGCTCCCTCACCATTGAAATCCACCTGCGAATCGTCGTCTTTCTCAAGGTTACCCGCCACCGCGCCCGCGGCACTTCGGGGCGCGCCAGCATGCTTGTTGTCTGGCAGGCCTCTGCAGTGCACATGCAAGCTTCCAGCGACGACCCCCCCCCTCCACACACACACACACACACACACACACACACACACACACACACACACACACACACACACATCAGCACTCGCATAGAGTCGGACTCGATTGGACAGGACACGCGAGAGGACTTAAGACCCTCCCGAGGGCCACGTTGCCACAGGAATGTAGGAAGCATGGGTCGCGAGACACAGGACACAAGGATACTCTTGATTTGGTAGGGTCGACCTACAAATCTGGGCCGACTGTATGCCGAGACACACTGTTCCAATGTTGCGCTCCAGGGCCCTTCTCCGCCTGGGCTCCACGACAGTCAGAGGCAACCCAGAACGGCTGCAAGACACCCCAATACCACCCAAAGACGGCCCAACGAGCCCGCAGTAAGGTCTCCCCAGCCAGGTTGCCGAACAGAGCCACAAGAGGCCTCGAATATACAGCCCAATGAGATATCCAGCGAGGCCGCAACAGGCGAACCCCATTGAACACCATATCGGAAATGTGTGATGTTTGCGTCCGCTGCGTTTCGGCATCAAGCCGCCTTGGGAATGCTGCACAGGAAGCCTCAAACGGCCCCCCGAATGTCCCAAGATCACCCTCACCAGACCTCGGGGATCTTCTGACCCAGGTCAATCCAGACCCGGGTCAGCAGGAAACCGAAAACTGCCATGCAGGAAAAAAACAACTGCAACGCAGGTCTTCGCAGACCCGGGTCAGCCAATAGGCGCGGCCGCCTCGCGGCCACGAGCGGCTCGTTAACCCGGGCCAGCCAGAGGGGGTCTCCGCAGGATCCTGCAGGATCCGGCGACCTGGCTGACCCCCGTCTGCACTGACCCCCGTCTCGAGGCTCCCGAAATACCGCGGCAGCGGCCGTTCCCGGCCCAAGCCGCCCCGCTCTGCCCCCTGCTCCCCGGATTTCACTGACGCCGCGATTCGTGCTGACCTCCAGGGTGGTGTCAACCTCTAAGCCTCCTCCTCCTTCCTCGTTTCCGGCTTCTCTGCGCTCTGTTGTCACCCGTTCTCGCCGCTGGGCCCCCCTACGGACGGTAAAAAAAAAAGTGTCAACCTCTAGGCTTGCGACGTCCGCAAACTTGCGCAGACAGTCGTCCGGCCTTGCCTCAAGTCGTCTGTGCTGCCTGCCTGCTCTGTAGAGCCACCACGCAAAACAGAAGTCCCCCGAGACGCCCAGCGGCCCCTCAGCGCGCCTCCAGCAGGCCCTCAAGGTGCCCCAAGAAGCTCTAAAGAGCCAAAAATGATCCCCCAAGAAGCGACCAACATGTCTTCAAGAGGAAGGAGGGAGGAGAGGGAGGCAGAGGTAAAATCTGATGTCTTCAAAACATAAGCATGGTGAAAAGCTCGGCGACCAGAGGGGGACAAGTGAGGAAGGAAGGAAGAGAAAAGAGAACGAGGCTGCGGACTAGGAGAGGCTGTTCCAAGACCCGCTCCAGTTTAAAACGGTCATTCATTGAGGTGGAGTGAAATTCAAACTCAACTCATTTCTGCTGTGCTGCTGCGCTGGGTTTGCCGCAGGCAGCTGGATAAGGCTTCCTCCATTCCCAGTCGCAATCGCTCAATAGGAAACACTCATCTCCAGCACAAGGAGTCATGTTGACGTCACCACTTTCTGATTGCAATGGCGGATGAAACCAGAAATTCACGGCAAGATTTCTTCCGACAGAAGAATGGACGTAATGATACCAGTAGCTCGGGAGGAACATGCAGTCCCCAGCCTCCAAGGTTGCATTCAAGTACGGTACAGTGGCCCACCCAGGGAACCTCTGCAGGTCCATTGCGACAGGATCGAGGTGCCGGATGAGCCAACCCTTGTCCTTGGCATATCCGGGGGTTGGAACCCAACCCATTTCAATACGGTTGACGACCTTTCTATGCTCTGGCGAGACAATCTGCCACGTCTTGGTTCCAGAAAACATGCAATATACATTCTCAAAGGCGTCAGCATGGATTAATGAAGAGGTTCCGCCAGCACTGAACCACATGTTTGTATCCCAAAGCCGCCTTGTCAATCCCCCCCGGAACATGAAAGGAGGCATCCGGAAATGGGTCTCCATGTCAGGATGCAGTGTCCCTGTCGCGTAAACGTTTTTCCTCTGATAGACACCGAGGAAATCCTTGAGCGACATATCCAGGTGAGTCTTGTTACCATCTTTCTTCCCCTCCTCGACGCCCAGGTCCATGTCTGTGCCGAACTCCGCGAGCAGCTGCTCGTCACTCCGCCACTTCTGCCAGGCGGGCATCTCTTTCGCCGCCTGCCTGACAATAAACGGTGTGCCTACGCGTCTACCTTTCCCGCGTTTGCGGTCTGTCGCATAGCGGGATACAAACTCATGCGTGGACGGCCAACCATCAATTTCCAAAACATCACCATCCTTGTCCCGGTGTGCTCCGAAGGGCTTCATGTGTCCTGGTGGCCCGGATACTCCTGCTGCATTGCATGCGCATATGCATGCCAGCAAGGCACTTCCTAGCCAAGCGTTCGTCGCACACATCAGAACATCAGATAAGGCCAGCATTCTCAACCACCCAACTCGGGAGCGGCAACGAGGGGGGCGTCCAAGAGGGGGGGGTGCAAATCATGACCGGCGGCATGTGCGCGGCCCAGCGGGGGGACCAGGGACGTAATAAAATAAGAAGAGGCGCCATGAAATCTAGGGAAAAATCATGGCCCGCGCCATGAAATCCACCCCCCTAGTCATCACCCCCCTCTTTTCCGCCCCCGACCAACCCCGCTTTTGAACCAGAAAGCTACGGAGGATACTCGAACCTCTGTCCCGTGCCCCGTCTTCGTACGTGCTCTTCTCGCCGGTAACCTGGCATCAACCCATTCGATGGCTGAAGTGTGGACCGGGCTCTTTCGGGCTCTCGGATTCGCATCGAGGACGAGAAGGATGCTGGTCTCTCATGAAGCACGTCCAAAGGGGGAGGCGGGGGGGAGGAAGACGAACCGAGTCTGACGAGTAGAGAACGTGAGTGGTGACGTTCGGATTGAAACTTCTAGTTCAACTCTTTCTGCAGGGTCTGAGTCTGACCTGCGTCGATACAACGACGAGACAAGAGAGGAATGAGAGAGGAACACGTAAGCTCGATGGAAAGGCGGGATTGTCAGGGGGCCTAGCTAATGGCAAGGGGGGGATATGGAGGGGACTGTTTGGATCCAACAACTTCTCAGCTTCGGTATTGGAGCGGCCTAGCCCAAGCAAGCTGTAATCAGAAAAGGAGCACAGCAAGCTATACGAGAAAACCGAATGGAAAGAAGGATGGAAAGAAGAACTAAAGGCAGAGATGCAACGGTTTGAGTCACACGATACAGTACTGAACATAAATGCGGCGAATCCCGCCTGCCGCGCGTAAAAAGGCGTGCTGGACATTTGGCTCCCCCCCTTCCCCCTTTCCCCATCCTATCAAGCCCCGAACCCCGCTAGTAACCTGCCTCGAGCTTATCTACATCCCTAAGGTTGCCAGGCCCAAAAGCGCTGATCATGTTAGGGGTGCGCCCTCAGAAACTGAGGAAATCCTTACGATCGGCATCGAGAAAACATGATGCCAATCATTGGAACAAGGATATGTTTCAGGCTGGTAAATTGGTAGGGGGGGCCAGCTACCCGGTCCGCTTCCCTGACCCTCGGAGCCCCCAAGTCCACCCACCGCGGTCTCCGACATGCCCAGAACGTGCCCTCTGAGACGACTTGAGAAGGGTTCCAACGCGCCGGAACATCCAAGATGGCCTCGAGGCGGCCCAAGAGGGCTGGAAGACGGCCAGCAAGGGCCGAAGAGGATCCAGACGACGGCATCAAGAGGCATCAACCACTATCCTGTCGTTTTTGACTGATGATCGCATTCTCGCCACTTGACAGAAGGTTCTGAACCCCGACACGGCCGAGAAGCCCCCTCAATGGGCCCAAGACGGTCGAAGAGCCCCGAAGAGGAAGCGGAGATGGCCCAAGAGGGGCCCAAGACTGCCAAAGAGGCTCCAAGAGGGCCCAGGGAGGCTCAAGAGGGGGGGCTCGCGAGGACCCCGGGAGCCATTTTCCAGAGGATTGCCCCGAACACTCGCCACATGCCCCCGAGAGACCCCCAAGAGACTCACAGAGGGCCCCACACCGCACCCGAGAGCCCCGAAGAGGCTCCCAAAAGGCGGCCCCCGAGGCCTCCAAGAGGCTCCAAGGAACCCCCACGAGAGGAAGAGGGGAACACGCCAAGAACAAATACGTACCCGCAGGTAGCACGATCGGACGCGCAAACAACGCTCTGCGAATCCGGAAGCCGCGCATTTCGCCTTCTTGAAGTCGGAGGCATGACGTGATCCTCTCGAGTGCAAGCGCAAACGAGCTATCCGAGACCAGGGGAGATGAGGGACTTGGCGGCGCGCACATGGGGGCATGGGTGAGGGGGGAGGCTTCTTAGAAGGACGCTGCTTCTTGAAAGGCGCGGGGCTTACATCTAAGAAGAGGTGGTGCTTCTAAGAAGCCTGCCCCCCCTCCCTGTACCCCCCTCTGCGCGTGGCTGAAGGATGAAGGCGGCAGGGACCTGCTTGGGTCCACAGGGCGCCTCTGCTCGAGCCCAGACAGGTTGCGTGGAACGCCAAACTGATGGTAAGGATGCGCGGACAGGATTCATCTTGAACGCTCTTGTTCAAGTGTTTGCCGGGCGCGGCGGGCTATCGAAAGTAGTTAAGGATGGACCAAGGAGGCACGGATGCAAGGATACCCGTTGGGAAGGTGACCCATCCTTATCATCGGCTTCGACTGCAGCGCCAACGTGTGCTTGTCCATCGACACCGCGCAGCAAGACGCAGGCGGTGTGACGATCTACCAGCGGGGCTGAACGGGTGAACACACATTGGGCCACCTGACGAGCGCCCCGAGGATCGTCGGCAAGGCCGGGGACAGCCAACACAGCCACGAATCCGCTCCAGAACACCCCGCGGAACCGCCACCAGGCTGCAACCGTGCGCTCGCTCCGAGGCCGCAGGTGCACTGCGCAGACCGCTGGCCCGACGCTGCTCTCGGCCCCCCCCCCCGCCGTTCGGGTCGGGCGAACGGGGGGGGATAGCAAAGGGGGGGTTTGAGAATCAGCTCACGTAGCTGATTTTCCCGGCGTCGCCCAGCGCCGAAGGCGCCCATGTATCAAGGAATGGGCCCGGCGGCGGGGCCAAAACCAGCTACATGCAGCAGATTTCGTAACCCCCCCTTTCCCCCCCCCCCCCCCCCCTTCCCTTTCGCCCGACCCGAGGAGTGCCGTCGGGAGCAGCGCCCGGCCGAACCGCAGGAGCAGACTCGGCTCTGTGAGGCCCGTGGAGGCCCCGTGTGTCTTTGGGGTGGCGCCCCGCCGCGGGACCGGGCGGGGCTCCTCCTCCCCTGGGCGGGCGACAGAGTCGGGGGCGCGCAAACACGAATCGGGGGAGATGCCCTCCCCAAAATGCGGCTGGTGCCGCCTCGTTCGGCGGCAGAAATCCGCGGTGTCCCATGGAAACGGGACCCGACGCCAATCCACGCGCCCGTGATGCAAGCCTGCGATCGCCTGACAGAGGCTCCCTGGTGGGCGCCACCCCCGCTTCAGTGGTCTGCGAACCTGTCCCCCGCAGGGCCGTCCTGGCCGGGCTCCTTCCTCCTTCTCTGGCTTCCAGCCTTCTCCGCCCTCCTCCTCCTCATCCTCCTCCTCTTCTTCTTCTTATTCCTCTTCTTCGTCTTCCTCATTTGTTTTGTTATGTTTCTTCTTCTTCCTCCTCCTCCTCCTCCTCCTCCATCCCTCCGCGGCCCCAGCACCAGACCCAGACGCAGCCCCACAGGGGCCAGGCGTGTCGGCTGAAGGTCCTCCCCTCCTCCCCCCATGCCCCCCTCCTCCCCCATCGTGCCCCCATATAGACCACCTCATCCCACCCTCCCCTCCTCCGCCTCCCCCTGCGACGACGGCCACGAGAGCAACGACGACGACGACGACCACGCAGATCACGACCGCGACGACTGCGACGACCGCAGCGACTACGAGGGCCACGACGGACGACGAGCACGTCGCGACCACGGCCAAGGCGACCACGACTGCGGCCACGACGACCGACGGCGACCACGACCACGACGACGACTGCGACGGCCCGCGGGGGAGGCCCCTGCTTTCCGCCTCTGCCGGGGGCTGGCGGCCCCCTCGGACGCCCGGCCGCGCCTGGCCCCGGCGGGAAGGGGCCCTCAGAGCGGGATCCCCAGGGCGCCCGCCGCGGCGACGGCCGTGCCCGACGCCTGGCCAGCGGGGACATGCGATCGACGAGGAGGTGAGGACGACGGGGGGGGGGGGGGGAGCGCGCGAACGGACGCCGGAGTCGTGCGCGCGCCGCTCCGGCAGGAGGAGGGAGCGGGGGGAGGAGGGGGAGGAGGAGGGGGAGGACGAGGGGGAGGATGCGGTGAAGGAGGACGAGGAGGGGGGAGGTGGAGGTGGATGATGAGGGCAGGCCGGGAAAAGTGCCTATCAAGTAAGAGGATGGGCCGAAACACTACGGAGCAGGTAGGGGGGCGGAGGAGGAGAGCAGGGGCAATGCGGAAGAGGAGAGCAGGAGGAGGAGAAATTTCTGCCGCTGCGCTGCTCTGCTGCGAACCGAATTCAAAATCATCTCGACCTGTGGGAAGGGCCGAACGGCCGTCGAGCACGGCACTGACATCAGTTTGACACGTCCTCACCGTGTCAAACGTGGAGCGCCTGCCAGCGGTAACCCGATCCGAATCAGATGTTGCGTTCCGATGGGTAACAGGTGCCCCACAACATCTCTGGCAAATGTACCTGACATAACTACCTCCGAAAAGGCCTTTGCAAAGGAGGCAGGTGCATATAATGCCTCCGTCCGAACACGCGAGGCCGATGCACATGTGCTCCAGATCATGAATCGTGTCGACCTCGAAACGATTCGTTTTAGTGCACGAGGAATTACTACGAGGCCACACCCCGCGGCAAACACTCAAATAATGGCTGCGCAGCCAGGAAGAACCAACGCGTCTCCACTGATGCAACAGACGAGAGGGGTGGGGGAAAAGACTCGACCTTGGCCCAGGCGGCTTCGGATAGGTCACGAGCTAACGGGCAGACTTTCCTAGAGACATCGATGCACTTGTCGAGCCGCGCTGTCTGCTCAAGGCTGGGCTCCTCGTGGGCCATAGCCCCGAGCTCAGCGCACTGGTCGGCCAGGCCAGGTCGTTCCAAGCAAAACGTCTGTCCTGAAGCATGCTCCTCCGACGTGCGCCCGTTAACATTTACGATAGGGGCCCATCTGGCAGTCGGAGGTCCAAGCAAACATCCCACCATGGACACGCTCATGAGACAAATACTCGGACCTCGGTTTTGACCGAAAATTCCACCGCATTCAGAGAATCACAAAACCCCCTCGAAGGGGCAACCGCAGTCTACAAGGCAGCAGCGCATGCAGCAAACCATCCAGCTCGGGCAGTAAGAAGGGTTGGGGGGGGGGGGGGCGATGGGGGGGCGTAGACGTGGCCGCGCTCGTGTCCAGAGGCAGACACCGACGCGCAATTCCAACCCGTCCGCGACAACCCCGTCACCGCCGGTCTCAGAAACCAGAGAGACTCTGATCGCATGTTTGAAGGGGCCCTGGGACACACAAATAAATACACACAAATAAAAATATCCCCCATATTTTCCAATATTTTCTGGGTTTCTGTCTTCCCCCCCACTTCCCATATTTTCCCATATTTTCCTGGGGATCGTCGATTAATTGTGTCTGTGTGTTTTTTTCCCTCCTGAATGTTGGCGGAGCCGCATCCAGCCACAATGCCCCGCCACGCGCACCTTGGGCCCCGCGACCCTGCCGCGCGGGGCCGCGCAGCGAGCGGCGCGCGGCGTCGCAGACACCTGCCGCGCATGCGTGCGGGGCCCCTGTGGGCGGCTGCGCTGGGAGCGGAGTCAGGAGGGAAAAAACACACAGACACAATTAATCCTCGATTCCCAGGAAAATATGGGAAAATATGGGAAGTGGGGGGGAAGACAGAAACCCAGAAAATATAGGAAAATATGGGGGATCTTTTTATTTGTATATTTATTTGTGTGTCCTGGGGCCCCTTCATGGAGGCCCAGATCAACTGACTCCTAGAACTTCAATAAATCCCGGAGCACGGAGCTGGAGCACAGCTTGGATCCCGCGGCCCTCTCCCTCGAAACGCCGCGACGCCACGCCGCGCCCGCTCTGGAAGAGCAGGGCCCCGCGGCGGACAACTCCCGACTGTTGGCGGTGCCCCGAGGCCGTGCGCAGCCCCTGCGGGCCCGATCCGGGAGGCGACGCATGGCAACGCGATGCCCGATGGGGCTATGACCCCCGTCCGGTTTCGCCAACACTACGGGCGCAACCAATCTCACCTGGGCGGGGGGAAGAGCCCCGACTTCGCGAAGGCAGCGATCGTGCGAGCGGGCAAAATCATTGCCTGGTCCGACGAATGCTGCAAATGACGACGCCGCGTAGTTACGTAGGAAACGATCTGGCCATTCTCCGGAGCTGGTCTGGCCCGAGATCGGGGGGCGGCGCCAACGGTTCGAACTTGGCACCTGGCGGCGACGGATCGCAGCTGTCCTCGGCGCGCCAGAACTGGGCGACCTCAGCCAGCCTGGAAGAGAGAAGCCCTGGGATCAGAAACGCTTCCCCATTTAACACCGAGGGCGGTGGGGGGGCACTCAGCCAGGGGGGCCCATACCAACCCAATAGGAGCTCCGAGCTCCTGACTCAATACCTGAGCATTTTCTTAGGGTGGAGGGCTCAGGGTGACATCCATATGGGCTTCCGCACCTCGAAGATCAATCCGTCTTTTGGTTCGCCCCTTGCAGATGCAGGCTTCGAAAATCCATCGAAACGGCATTTCAGATTTCACCCTTTGCCCTCCACCCAAAGAAGATGCTCGCAATACTGGTCCGAAGCCGAGAAAACGAAACCATTGTTTTGTGACCGTCGGCTCTCGCGCTCTTCTCGATCCCGGCTCGGGCCAACGCCGCCGCGCCCAGGGCGCGCGCGGGCCCCCCTCCAATCGCGACCTCTCCCTGCGGACCGACGCGAACGACGCGCTGGCAACGGAGGATGCGAGTGGGCGAGAGAGAGAGAGAGAGAGAGCGAGTGAGTGAGTGAGTGAACAAGAAAAAAAGGAGAGAGGGAGAGAAAGAGAAAGAGAGAGAAAGAGAAAGAGAAAGAGAGAGAGAGAGAGAGAGAGAAAAATGACAGACAGACAGACAGACAGACAGACAGACAGACAGACAGGCAGGCAGGCAGGCAGACAGACAGACAGACACACAAACAGACAGACAGACAGACAGACAGACAGACAGACAGACAGACAGACAGACAGACAGACAGACAGACAGACCAGATACCCAGCCTAGTTATCAGGGGGCCGAAGTACTTGCGCAGCCGTCAGAGAGAGAAAGAGAGAGAGAGAGGGCAACTGCGGGCAGACCTTCTCGGACCCAGCATTCCTGACCAATGTTTTCCCCGCCGCGCGGCCGCAGCCGCAGGCGGCGCCCGCTGCTCAGCCATCTGAGTTGAGACGCCAGCCGAGCGCGCCAGAGACCTCGACAGACTTCCCCATGGCAAGGCCCAGTGCACTCACCCGTTGAAGCTGCGCCTACCCACTGCCGTGACTACAGCGGCGAGACAGCGCGAATTGAAGCGCGCCTTCCACTTCCTCCTCGGCAGCGTCGGCCCGAGGCCGACGCAGGGCGTCGAGGTTCAACTGGGCCTGGAAAATATCTCTATAACCAACCATCCACAACGCTCTCAGAGCCACTTTTGTGCACGACTTCCCCATCGGGGGAGGGGGGCTGGGGGCAGAGCCCCGCGGCCCCCCGGGCGGGAAAAGGTGGACGCCGACGGAAGGCGGGGGCCTGAACAGAAGCCAGGCAGGGGCGACTGGAGACGGAAACGGGCCTTGCGCGGCCGACCCCGAATCGCCCGACACTTCAGCCCAGGTAATAGCCCGCGCCACATGGAAGAAACATGCCAGGGGGGAGTTATGCATCTGGAACCCCGCCCCCCGCCACGCTACACCAAGCGCCTACCTCTCCATCGGAGGGCGCAACGTCCGCGCCAAGTTTAGCGGGGAAGGCCGACGCCGCCAAACTTGGAGGCCCCAAGTTATGACGAAGGGCGCGGAGAGGCCTTTGGCGCGCGAAGCCGCGCGCGCCAACGTGTGCTGATTGAGCTCGTCGAGAACGGCGCAACCCTGCAGGTAAAAACTCACGCAGTAGATGTTATCCCAGCCTAAGATGTACACTCGGTCACCGACGGCCCTGCGAGATTGCACAGCGGCTCGACAATTGGGGAGCGGGTGGCCGAGGTCAGTCCCCCGCGCCAGCAGACCTGCCCCCTCCTGGGCCTTTCGCGCCAGGAGGAGGAGGGGCAGGGGGAGGAGGAGGAGGAGGAGGAGGAGGGGGAGGAGGAGGAGGAGGAGGAGGAGGAGGAGGAGGAGGAGGAGGAGAGGAGGAGGAGGAGGAGGAGGAGGAGGAGGAGGGAGGAGGAGGAGGAGGAGGAGGAGGAGGAGGAGGAGGAGGAGGAGGAGGAGGAGGGAGTTCGAGCCGAAAAAAAAAAAAAAAAAAAAAAAAAAAAAAAGGAGGAGGAGTTCGAGGGCGGCCTCCCATCCGTTCTCCCGCCCCGCCGCGCTCTGGCCCGACAACTGGCGCCCCCGGCGCGGGACGACTTGCCCGGAGGCACTCTCCAGACACTCCCGCGTGGAATTCCAGCCGGCGCCACGGGCGCCCACAGCCCTCCTCCTCCTCCTCCTCCTCCTCCTCCTCCTCTCCTCCTCCTCCTCCTCCCCTCTCCTCCTCCTCCCCGTCCTCCCCCTCCTCCCCCTCCTCCTCCACCTCCTCCCCCTCCTCCCCCTCCTCCCCCCCCTCCTCCCCCTCCTCGAACCAATGACGTCCGGAACGCACGCCCGCGGCACTCCGACGTCTTTCGCGGGGCCTCCGAAACCCGGCAAGCAGCTGGGAGTCTAGGATAAAAGGGTCGGAAGGTGACTGCCGTGCTGGGCCACGTCTGCTAGATCTGCAGCCAGGGCGCCGGCGCGGCTGCCGTCTTAGGGGGCGCCCCCCCAGGCGCCCAGGGCGGGGCTGCCGCGGGCGGCGGAGCCCGAGTACCCCCGTCGACTGCCTGACGGGCCTGCCCCCGCGCGCCTCCAGCGGCGACGCCAGCTGCCGGCGGGGGCGCGGGGGCGGCGGGGGCGGCCCCCACCCGCCCAGGCGCACATGGTGTATGTGGCGGGCCACCGCGAGGGGTGGGAAAACATGGCGACGAGGCGCAAGTAGGGGGAGAGGAAGGGGCAGAGGAAATGGCGGGGAGGAGAGGGAGAGGGGATGGGGGGAGAGGAAGGGAAGAGGCGAGGTGGGAGGAAGGGTAGGACCAGGATATCCGCCGATCCCCGCTTGCCAGGGTCGATCAAGGATTTGGCATGATTGACTCCGCCCCTCCCCAGGGGCTCAAAATACAGTTTGAGAGGGCGGGCAGGAGCCTGGGGGGGGACGAGCCTCGATCTTCCCTGTATTCCTAAATCTGGCATGCACAGAGGCGATGAACATGGTTTGGGTCCGCCATCCGAACCTGCGGTGATCCTTCAGGTCCGCATCGAGAAAAGATGATGCCAATCATAGGGATGAAGATATGCTTCAGACCGGGTAGGGCGGGGTGGACGAGCTCCCCGTCGCACCTCCCTGGCCAGGCCGGCAGAGCCTCCAAATCCACCCCCCGCGGCCGACGCCCTCCAAGACAGGATGCGGAAAGGCCCCAACTCGCCGAAGAGGCCTCAAAACATGCAAGATAGCCCAAAGACGGCAACCGAGGCCTAGAAGGCGCCCAAGAAAGCCCCAAGATGACCCGCAGAACAGCCTCAAGAGGCAACACATATTGATTTTCCATCGGTCTTCGAGTGGTTGTCCCGTTCACGCCATAGCAAAAGTCAAAAAGGTTCTGAAAGCCCGAAACGGCCCGAGGGGCCCCCACAAACTGGTCCCAGATGGCTCGAGAGGGTCCCGTGAGGGCCTGCAGACGGCCCAGGGAGGGGGGGGCCAAGACTGTCCACGAAGCCCTCAAGACTGCCCCCCAGAAAGCTTCCATAGGTCCCCAAGAGAGGCCCATTAGGGGAAACTCGTCAGAGCCCCAGGAGCCCCCCCCTCACAAGGTGGCCCCCAAGACAGCCCTGCATGCGCCAAAGAGGACCTCAGGAGACCCAAACAAAACCCCAACGCAGGAGCCCGGGCTCCGAACAGGCTGTCCCCGAGGCCTCGCAGCACAACGGGAAGCGGCAACCAGCACGTACGAAATCGGGAACCGCAAACGTCATCATGGAATCGGCGGCATGGTGCACGCTCCGTGAATGAAAGTTTGGGAGGGGGGATGTGGGCATATGACCTGCGTGTGCACGTATGTGTGTGAGTGCGTGTGGAGGGTAAGGGGACGAGAAGGCATAGGAAAAGAAAAGGATTGGGTTTGTCTGGAGAGGCAGCTCATTAGGAACCCCCCGCGCCAACGGCGATCGGTTCTTCATCTTCATCTCGGTACGTCAACTCGGTGCGTCAACTCGGTGCGTCAACAACTCGGTTCGTGAACTCGGGACCAGAGCGCTCTCTCCAGAGATCTCGGAGGAGGGAGGGAGGCGAACTGCTCCGCCCAGACGTGCCACGAGAGAGGGTAGAAGGGAGCGGAGAAGGACAGAGTGCATCGTGAGGGGGAGTGGACGAGGGAGACTAGGAACGGCCAGCGAGAACGAAGGAACGCGACGGGGGGCAACTTTCCTCCTACTCCGGCCGGTCCAGTCTGAGCTTCCACATCATTGCATTTCCACTCCAAGCTCTTGCCACAAACTACCTCTTGCCCATCCTATCCCGCTTCCTCCTCCGCCGCCTCCGCCTCAATTCCCCTCCTCTTCCTGCTCCTCCTCCTCCTCCTCCTCCTCCTCCTCCTCTCCTCGTCTTCTTCATTAGTCCTTGCCCCTCATCGATTCTCACTCCTCGCCTCTCACTCCTGCTCCTCCTCTCCGCCCCGTCTCCACTGGTCCACCATCTCTTCCGCAACAGACACTGCAGTGATGGGGCCTCACTCTAGCCTTGGGCCCGACCTCCCAGCCACCCTGTCCTGAACTGCCCACCAGTGAACAGACGGCGAAACGACCGGCTGGTGGACGACTTTCGCTGCGACGCCCCAGACCAGCTGTGTCCGTTTCACCCCGAAACCCCTTCGACACCAAGAGACCCGAGTCGCCCTCTACCTCACTGGTGGTGCCCCTCTCCCTCTACCTGCCCGCACTGCCGCCGCCTTCTCCTCCTCAACACTTTCGGGTATTGCAGTGCTGCCACTGGCCCGAGGTGCCCCCGGGATTTCCCAAGGAGGCCCCCACGGCCTCCAGGGCACCCTTCACGAGGCCCAGACGCCCCCAGGGGCTCCACCATGGAGCGGAAAGGTGGGGCCACCCAGGCCCAGGGGCACCTTCAGCAACCACCGCGACTTTGTCCTGGTCCGCCTCATCCTCCACTCCGTCGTCTTCCAGACACGAGCCAGCCATAGCAGTCTTTTCTTGTAAGGTATCTACGGCGTCGGTCACGAGGCTTAGGAGAGGAGGAGCAGAAGGAGAGGAGCAAGAGTAGGGAGAAGGAGCAAAGGAGCAATGCAAGGAAAAGAAAAGGAGCAAGGAAGAGCAGAAGGCGAAGGAAGGAAGCAAGGAGAGGAGCAAGGGGTAGGAGCGGAGGAGCAGAAGGAGAGCCTCCTCCTCCTCCTCCTGCTCCTCATGTTTCCCTGGCCCACAGCACATACGCGCACACGATCAAAGCTGCCAAAATGCCTTGGCCCACACAACATAAGCGCATGCGACCAAAGGGGCCAAAATGCGCCATCCCGAATAGGTCGGCGTGGCCGGAATACGGCTACCCACCTCACAGCTGATGGCGGCCATGCCCAAGCGCTTCCCGACAAAGGCAGGGCCTGGGGGTCGGACCTCGCTTCGGCAGCAAAAACCTAAGCTTCCTCTCGGCTCCACCAAGAAGACACCACTGAAAACGTGATGTGGGCCTCGGCGTCCGCGGGACAAGCGTGCTGAGTAACCTCGCGGTTAAGACGAAGGTGGGAAAGACGACAACATCGTCAAATCCGTCGGCCACCTTGCGGGGCCATCAGGCTGCGAGGCTTAGGCTTGCTGCTTGGTGCTCCAGTTCGAGTCCCCAGTGTCCACTGTGAGAGTTCTACGTGCTGCTTCCAACTGTAAAGTGTTGAAGTCCGCAAGAAGGGTGGGAGCCGAAAAGCGGCTTGGTCACCACGCCCGGATCGCGTTGTCTGAATTCCTGGCGGGGCGTGGGACACGTGAGAGTACCTGAGATTCGCGCCCCCGAGGCCACAATCCTTCATAAAGTACGCAATGCTCGCGTCCCTGAGGCCACAAACCCTTGTAAAGTATGCTATTGTTGCGTCCCCGAGGCATCAAGCCCTTGTAAACTACGCACTGTTCGCGTCCCCGAGGCCATAAACCTTCGCAAATGACGCCGTATTCTCATTGCCGAGGCCAAGAGTGCTCCAAGGCGCCCGAAGATGGCTCCAAGACGGCCCAAGAGGGCCCAAAGAGGGCCCAAAAGCGCTCCAAGAGGCCCAAATCGTAGATTTTACAGACATGTAATTGAAGGATTTGGGCCTTCTCGGAGTTTGGGCTTTCCGACGCTCCAAGACGGCTCAAGAAGCTCCCAGGGCCGCCCCAAGACAGCCCAAGACGCCTCCAAGAAGGCCCCTAGACAGGCCCCAAGACGGCCCAAGATGGCTCCAAGATGGCCCAAGAAACGTTTTCTATGGCTGCTGGCGACAAGCTGCACGATGCTTCGACGCCCTCGGCCGGAGGCCGAGAAAATAGTCTAGCGTGAAGAAGAAGCCGGGCAAGAATCGCCTAGGGCGAAGCCGGCCCAAGAAGCGCTCAAGACGGCCCAAGAGGACCCCAAGACGGCCTCAAGAGGGGCCCAAGCAGGGGACCACGAACCGAACAATCGATGTTGGTGTCCCGAAAGGCCCCCGGCAGGCCCCAAGAGGCCGAGGGCCCAAGGGGCCCCAAGAGGGCGCCCAAGACGCGCCCAAGAGGCCTCGAGGAGGCCCAATAGATACCCCAAGAGGCCCATAGAGGGCGCCCAAGACGCGCCCAAGAGGCCTCGAGGAGGCCCAATAGACAGCCCACGAGGCCCCAAGAGGGCGCCCAAGACGCGCCCAAGAGGCCTCCAGGAGGCCCAATAGATAGCCCACGAGGCCCCAAGAAGGCGCCCAGGACGCGCTCAAGAGGCCTCGAGGAGGCCCAATAGACAGCCCACGAGGCCCCATGAGGCCCCCAAGAGGCGCCCAAACCGACGTAAGAGGGGCAATCTTGGGGCTCCCCACGACACCCCAACACATATACAAGCGGCCTGAGACCCACAGCCCAGGCACGGTGGCGGGATGGGCAGAAGGTCACTAGGATGACGCCAACGTCGCAATATGCGCTGATGATCCCTATACGCTCCCGCATGATGTTCCCAGATGCGCCAAGGCAGCGCCGAGACGCACCGACGCCACCCTTGTATATCCCATTACGATACAAAGGGGGCCGGCGGCAGAGGGCGAAGCCCTGACAGATATCCGAAAGCCAACGGGTCCAGAGGATGCATCGAACGCCGCGGCCCCTCCAGAGCTCTATCAACGCTCAGGCAGCGTTCCAGCACACTCTGGGGCGATATTACGCGGCGCGCGTAAGGGGGTGGCGCAAGGGGGGCGGGATTCTAAGAGGGCGGGGGGTTTGCTGGAGGGCAGGGGCCTTCATGGAAGCGCCTGGATGCTTCTAAGGAGGCCTCTTTCGGGCGTTGGCAGAACTGGGAGTTGGCGGGACCTGGTTTAGTGATGCGTGCTGGGGGTCGCCCCCCCCGCCCCGCCCGTCCCACCAACCAGAACTGCCGTCACCCGAAAAAACACCAGCTACGGCAGACCTGGTTTAGTGATTCTGGCCAATCGGCGGTGGACAAACCTCCCTTCACTAAACCTCCCCTCAGTGAAAACGGCCTGGGACCGAAACCAACGGACCTGGACCCGCGAAAAAGACAGCCGCGACGCCCTCTCGCGAGCCGAAAACGGCCAATTCCTTAATTCGGCGGTGGACAAACCTCCCTTTAGTGAAAACGGCCTGGGACCGATACCGACCGACCTGGACCCGCAAAAATGACGGCCGCGACGCGCTCTCGAAGGCCGAAAACGGCCAATTCTTTAATCGACGTGTCAGGGTAGGAGGTCCATCCACCCCTGGGCCAATTTGGGGGCTCCGGGGCCCTACTGCCAACCGGGTCCCCTCACCCGGGGTCCTGGCCAATACCCGACTCTGCGAGGCTGGGAGGGCTCCTATAGAGGCCACCCGCCCGGCTCCTCAGCCTCCCCGCGGCTTCCTGAAGGCCCCCTCCTCTTGCCATCGCTCGGACGTCCGTTTCCCGTGCACTGCTCGGCTTCGTGCGCGTTTTCTGTTGCTCGATGGTCCAGGATGGCCCTCGATGGCTCCCGCCGAGAAAGAAGCGCACACGTCCGAGCGAGGCCAGGTCCTCTGGCGCCACCCCCCTCGTGAGCGCCGCAGAGAGACACCCCTCCTTCGTGCCCGGCTCGCCTGGCCGAGGTCGTCACCGCCACTCGGACCAGAACAGCTGCGCCGCCGAGACCTGCGCCCGGGGGATCTGCTCTCCGGCGCGGCCCTGGCGGAGCTCGTCGAGGGTCGCGGCGGCGGCCGAGGGCTTGCGGCTGTTCACGTACGTCGTGAGCAGGCCCTCGTTCGACAGCCAGTCCAGATACTGCTCCCATCGCGAGAGCTCCATCGTCCCCCACCTCCCACGCTGGTCCAGCAGCGCGGGCGCCAGCTTCTCCATCGACAGCGCAACCATGTCTGGCTGCAGCGATGCATCGCCGCACTCCGCCTTGGCGCCCTCCACCAGCAGCTTTGCCGCCTCCGCGGGGTTCGCGGCGGCCCACTCCCACCCCTCCGCGGACGCCTCCAGAAAGCTCCGGATGAGGTCTGGGTTCGCGTCGAGTAGCTCTGGGTGGGCAACCAGGCACGGAGCGTACCCGTAGGGAATCCCGAAGTCCTCCAGCGCGAAGAGGCTGAGCTCAGCCTGCTTCATCTGGGCCTCGACACCCTCCCAGCACGTGAAAATCCAGGTCGCGTCCGTCGCGCCCTCCTGCGACTTCGGGCACAGAACCGTGTTCCAGAGGCCCAGCATTGGGCTGACTACCTCCTCGAAGTCTCCTTTGCCGCCGGCCTTCTGTATCATCTTCTGCACGATGCGCCCCTCGAAACGGGCCGCGTAGGAAGCGTACCTCTTTCCGTCGAGGTCCTTTGGGCTCTTGATCTCTGGCCGGCAAGCGATCGCCGACGTGTTTTTCTGGCAGACGGCCGCTACGGCCTTCAAAGGAGGCTTGGGGTCCCCCGCGGGCCGCGTGTTCCAATTGATCACGCCCTCCGGCGAGTTCAGCGCGAAGTGGGCTCTGCCCTGTGCGACCAGGCCGCACGGCGTGTTGTACTCCGCGTCCGGGGCACCGCCGCCCTCCGTGTACGAGGCCCTGTAGACGGGGTCGGTGACGGACAGCATCGCGACATCGAGGCCCTTCTTGGCATACAGGCCGAGGGCCTTGGCCGCGAAGAAACCAGCGTGGTTCGTGTTGGGCGTCCAGTCGAGCGCTATCGTCACCTTCTCCGCCATGACCGGGGGGTCCTGCGGCTGGAGCAACGGATCCAGACTTGAGCGAAAACGGCTGCGGACCCAGGCACAGACTAAAATGAATTCTGGTACACGTCGCTAATCCACGCTCCTTGATCCATGTTTGCGCTTCAAAAATCGCCACGAGCGAGGGGGGGAAGTGAGAAGCAGAAGGCCTTCGCAGAAGGTTCGGAAGTCCCCGGGCCTTCTGAGAAGTCTTCTAAGCCCGGCTTCTGAGAGAAGGAGAAGGCCTGTTCAAAGGCGCGAGGGCTTCTGAGAAGTCCCGCCGCCTTCTGACAAGGCCTTCACCTTCTCACTTCCCCCCTCGCCCGCCGCCGAAAAAAAAACAAGGAGGAAGATAGGGAAAGAGGGGAAGGCCCCCGGTGTCTCGACGGCCCCCCCCCTCGGAAGCCAAAGTTCGAGCCCCTCGACCTGGAGCCGCCAAATGAGTCGACGAATAGGTGGCAGGCCCTACACCCTGCGAAATGCTTAAGAAATCATGGATTAAGAAATTCATAGTCTCAGAACCTGAATAAAAAAACCCAACATGTCTACTAACATCTTAAGATTTACATTGAAACGTTAAAGAATAATCGAGACCCTGGCCGAAAACTCAAGTTTTCTTAAGCATCGCCTAAGGTGTAGGGAAAGAGGGGAAGGCCCCCGGTGTCTCGACGCCCCCCCCCCCCCTCGGAATCCAGAGTTCGAGCCCCTCGACCTGGAGCCGCCAAAGTGCGTCGACGAGATAGGCGGCAGGCCCTGCAGCGAGAAGCCAACAGCGCCCCAGGGCGGCCTCCCAAGAGGCAAACATCATGGATTTCCCGACGGTTCCTGGAGGTTTGCGGCCCTTCCGCCTTCTCGGAGTTCCGACGCTCCAAGACGGCCCCAAAGGCGCCCAGGGCAGCCCCAAGACGGCCCGAGGGGACCCCAAGAGGGACCCCAGGCGGTCCAAGACTGCCCCCAAACGACCCCAGAGGCGCCCAAGATCGCCCAAGAGGGCCCCAAGACGGCCCCAAGAGGGGCCCAAGAGGGGGACCACGAACCACCAACTCGAGCCTCCCAAGAAGCCCCCAGGAGGCTCCGAGAGGCCCCCGAGAGAGCCCATGCGGCCCCCTGGAGGCCCCACGAGGCCCCTAAGAGACCCACAAAGAGGCTCCAAGAGCCCCCCAAACGGCCCCCAAGAGGCCACGAACGCGCAGGCAAACGCCTGCGACGGCACACTACGGGGCGGCTGAGTGAGCGAAGCGATTAAATAAGCTTGGAATTCGGACGAAATTTCAAACACCTTGAGAAACGAATCCTTCAAGAATCCTCAGGAACCGTCACGAATCCTGCAAGAGCTGGCAGGAAACAGCATGAGTCCTCAGGAGTCCTTCAGAAATCCGACGGGAGTCCCCAAGAATGTTCGGGAATCCTCAGGAGCCCTTAGAAATCCGACCGATCTCTCAGGAATCCTCTGGAATCCTTGGCGGATCTTCAGGAAGTCGTCAAGAACTGGCAGGACTCCACAGCAATCCTCGGGAATCCCCATACATTCAGGACTCCACAGGAATCGTCAAAACCCTGGGAAATTTAGAATGATCGCGTAGCAGCGCGCAGCGTCTTTCAAGCATCCTGGGTGCACTTTGGTCCTCCTTCTCATCGCCCCCTCCTCGTCCGCCTCCTCCTTCGAATCCTGGTTGGCGCCAACGTCGCGCCCACAGCGCGCGCCGTCGCGCCTGGGGGGGACTACACTTGAGGGGGGCCCTCCAGGAATCTTTATGGAATAGCCAAGATTCCTCAGGAACGCGCACGGAACCTCAAAACATCATCAACTAATCGCTGAGAAATCCTGGAGAAGCCTTCATGTCAGGAATCCCCCTGGAGTCTTCAGGAGTGTTGAAAAATCCTCTGGACTCATCACGAATCCTGCGTGCCGTCGGCAGGAATATTTAGGAATACTGCTGGCATCCTCAGGAATCCTTCTGTAATATTTTTGGTGTTCGGGTATGGGTAAGAGTTGTCCCGAATCTCTGGGGATTCTCCAGAGTCCTCCCAGAATCCGCAAGGACCTCGTGGATCGTCAGGAATCCTCGAGAATTCCCATGATATTCCTACAAAGAAAGCCCGACGGACGTCTCAAGAGTCCGTCAAGAATCTTCAGGAATCCGTCAGGAACCAATAGGAATCCGCAAGTTCCCCAGAGGACTTTCCTAGATTCCTTTCTTCGGAATCCTCACACCCGTGGGATCCTTCAGGAATCCGATTGGAATCTTGTAAGAATGCTTAGGGAAACTCAGGAATCCAGCAGAAGTTCTCAGGCATCCGAAGGGATCCCTCAGGCATCCTACAGGAACTTCCGAGAATTCTGCAGGAACCCTTTCAGGAATCACTTTGAATTTCCAAGCCCGCAGGACACCTTCGAAAACCTCATGTTGAGCCCGACTGGGGTCCTGTTGGGATCCTATTATGATCTTGGTTGGCTCCTGCACTGGCGCCTCCGGGAGCGGGGTGCCACCTCCAGGGGCAGGACAGGGACAGAGTTCCGCCGAGCAGGGGCGGTGGCTCGATCACGGGCTCCCGAGGCGATGTTCCACGTGCAATCGGGGCGCTGACCAAAGGAACCCCAAATAAGGAACGAGGCCCCTTTTTTCCCATAAGTGAAACTTCGATTTTCCGATCGGAAACAGAAGGGAAACCTGAGGCGAGCTGCGAAACGCTTAAGGAACGCGGAGCCCCTCCCCAACGACAAGGGTTCCTTCTTCAGGGCCCCGACTGTACTCGTCCACCTCCTCCCTTGCGATCTCGCCGCCTCCTGCCTGCTGGATGCACCAGGTGGGGGATGGGGGGCCAGGCGTGGCTCCCCTGAGCCCCAGGTCGACAGCAGGGAAGGATGAAGAGGCGCGAGGGAACGCGCGCGAGGAGGAGGAGGACGGAGCAGGGAGGAAAGATAGGTCAGGAGGCCAATGAGGGAGTGGGAGGACGATGAATAGGAGGAAGGAGAGGAAGGAGGAGGAGGGACACATGAGAGGAAGAGGGGGAGCGAGAAATCAATCGCACCGACTGGAGGGGGAGGGCCACGGAGGAGGCGGGAGGAAGCAATATGATGAGAAAGTCGGGGGGAGGACTTTGGAGGAGGGAGACCGCGCGAGCATTAGTGTTGGTACAGTCGGCTGCCACTGGCAGCCGTCGTAACAACAAATGCGACGCAGTCGTCGCACTGTACCGGTTCGACTGGATTATGCGTGGCTAGATGGCTAGATATCCTCCTCCTCCTCCTCCTCCTCCTCCTCCTCCTCCTCATACTCTTCCCCTCCCAACCCCACCTCCTCCTCCGCCGCCACCCCTGCCGCCTTCCCCCTAGTCCACCCTTCCTCGCAGTTCTTGTGCTCCTTCTGCCCCGCTCCTGCCTTCGTGCTGCACTTTCTCCTTCTCCTCTTCCTCCTCTTCCTCCACCACCTCCTCCTCTCCTCCTCCTTCTCCTCTCCCTTCTCCCTCTGACTAACACCCCCCTCTCTAGCTTCCCCCCTCTAACTCCTCAATCCGTCGTCCTCCGCCGCCAACCCATCCGTCGCCTACCTCGCCTCGGAAGTCTCGGGAGGCCTCTGCAGAGGAGGGGGGAAGGAGGAGAAGGAGGAGGAGGAGGAGGAGGAGCATCAGCATGAGCATGTGAGTTCGCGAAGTGAAATGGAAGAGGAGGAGGAGGAGAAAGAGGAGGAAGAGGAGGAAGAGGAGGAGATGAAGGAGGAGGAGGAAGAGGAGGAGGAAGAGGAAGAGGAGTAGGAGGAGGAGGAGGAGGAGGAGGACGACGACCCGTGCCGTGCAAGCCCAGGATGCATCAGCGTTGCGGCAAGCCCTCTCTTCACATATCCCGGCATGCACTGCGTGCGTTCGGAGGAGGGGGAGGGGAACGACGATGACCACAGAGGGGAAGGCTCCCCCCCAGCCCCGCCGCGTTCACCAACACCGCCGGCACCAGCGCGCACAGCAGCCGCACGAACCACGGGAGCGTCCCCGTCGCCTCGCCCCCCCCCCTCCCAGTTGGGCGCGCCGCGAGAGGGAAGCGCCCCCCCACCGCCTGGCCCAGCCTCTCCTCGGGAGCGGCGGTGCGCCCGCACGTCCGACGATGCTCCGTTGCTGAATCCACGGCCCCAGGGTAAGGAGATTGCACGCAGGAAGGCATGCTGCACGATGCGCCCTCCTCGGAGGCGCCCGTCACGTCTTGCAGTAGATCGTTTTTCGGAGCGGTATATGGCCAGGCGGCGCCCGCCACGAAGCTTATACTATAAGATTTCTCGGCGCTCGCGTCGCTCCTGCGGGGGCGGCGCACACATAGTATGTTAGCAAGATGGGGTGACGCCGATAGACGGGAACGCAGGATCGCGCCGGCGTTGAGAAACTCGGCCCAGCATCGAGCCGCACTACCGATGCATCGGCGATGCGGTGCGATCCTCCGACAACCATCTACTCCGACTCCATCTGGGAGGCCTAGACAGAAGTCTCGACCACTTTCCTGGGACAGGTTGTCGTCCTGGATCCGTTTTTGATGGTCCCGGGGCCCGATGACGAGCCCCAGAGGCCGAAATGGAGGAAAGACACTCGGATTGAATAATACATATATATATATATATACATTGACCATCGAGAATAAAGAAATCAACAAATATCCAGACCGCTAATCCCTGGACCTCTCCTGGAGGTGCGTTTGCAAAAATCATGTCGAGGCGAATCCAGCCGTGACGACGAGGGCCCCAAGGGAGGCCCGAACAAAATTAAGAACGAGCAGAAGCAGCAGTGGAGGCGCGGCGGCGGACAGCAGGCTCAGCGCCCAGGCTTTGCTCGAGCAGGAACCCGCCGTCCCCGCATTCCTACAGGCATGTGGCGACATGTTCTTCGAGCAAAGAGCTTTCTGATCAAAAAGCCGGTGTTCTTAGAACAGAAAGCCGATGTGTTACACCAGTCCGGTCTCAACCAACGGCGTTCCAAGCAAATGTCTTGCAAAACGCCACGAGAGCATCTTTTTACTCAAGGTGATAACGATACGACCATTCTGGAGACAGGGGGGGGGGCATTGGGGGGCGGGGGGGGGGCCAAACGGCGAAGGGGGAGGCCAAACTGTAACGACCCCGACCCCTTGCCGTGATAGGGGGGGGCCGGACGCGCAGCGGCAGTGCTGGGAACGCACTGGGGTGGGAGTGGGGGGGCGTTACGCTGTGCGGGGTGCGGAGGGGGGGATTTGGACGTCCGAAATGGGTACGGAAAGAATGGGTACAATGCCCAACAGCAGTTCCTTTTCATTCTGAACAGGACTCGCTGTCGGTGTCGCCGCGGCCTGTGTCCATTCGAGACAGAAGGCCGCCTGCCCAACAGCGGCCGCTGTTGGTTTGGGACAACATTTGCTGTTGGGCATTGTACCGTTTTCTTCCGTACCCATTTCGGGCGTCCAAAGGGGAGGGCATGACGCTCCTTCTGGCCCCGAGGGCAGGGGAGCCAAGAATCGCATCGACCAGTCGGCTCGGCGATCGGAGTGCATCAGACGGCGGAGTTCGGCAGCCGAGTCAGGAGACGTCGAATCGGCGGACATCGGCAAGCTAGTAGGCCTCCAGTGAGAAATCGGAGCCCAAATCGGAATCCCGAGTCGGATCGAATCGGAACCGGAGGCCATCGAAATCGCATCGAGTCGAATCGGAGAAATCGAAACGATCCCTGATAGGGTAAAGTAACACTCTCCAAAGGTTATTCGAACCTTCTGTTGGTGGGCCTATATAGGCAAGACAAGACGTTCCGCCATTGTTGAGCAAGGACCGATCGTCCCGGCATTCCTACAGTCTTACCAGAAAGTGTTCTCAGAACCCCAAATGTTCTAAGAAAAGAACAATCTTCGTATAGCATAAACCCGATGTGCTAAAACAAGACAGTCTCAGCCAGAAATGTTCTAAACACATTTCGTGCAGACCACATTATTTGAACATGTCGTTCTAAGGTTATTAAAGCATTCTTTGGTGGGCCTATAGGCGAGCCAGAACGGTCGTATTGTATGTATATGTTTGGTCCGGGGGGCAACATCCATGATCGAAATGGACTTGGTAACAAAAAGGTTTGCGTAGTTCCGCTGTCAACGATCCACAGCCCAGTCCCCATTAAGGCAAGAATGTCGCACCGAAAACCCCCCCTCCCGCCACGAACTGCGCCGTGCTTCCGATAACTCCAACAGCAGCCGCAACCGCGACAGGGAACTTCTTCATGATGGAGAACGGCAGCGCGAGTGTCCTACGTAGTGGCATGCGGGGGGAGGCAGAAGATTGCAAGACAAAACACGACAATGTCACCATACAATCCGTCAAGAGATGTGCTGAAGATACTGTGGTCGACCAAACCGCGCAGCGTCATCGCCCAGAGGAGGAGTGAGAACAGGGGGGAGGTTGTTTTCCATGTTTCCCTTCCCGTCGTCCTCCTTTCCAAAGACCCGATGCCTCGATCTGACAATGCAGGGCCATCCGAGGTCCCGACACTTCCCCCGTCCCCGTGGCAGACTTTCCATCCTTGTTAATCATTGGACGATACTGGGACCTGATCGTAGACACAAACATCAAAAATGGCAAACCATCCTCCAGTCGTGCTGTCCTCCAAGACGAAAAACAAATTGGCACTGCTCTTCCGTAGAATCACCACTCTCCTCCCCGTGGGCGCTGCGGTCCCCATGCTGGAGTAGGTGTACGGACACCTCCACAGGCCGCCGTGGCAGGACGTCGATCTGGGCAGGTTCGGGGGGCTGACACACAACTTTGTCTGCAGGACATCCCTTCCTCTCGTGGCCCTCCCCCTCCCTCTGCCATCCTCCTCCACCTTTCCAACTCTTTTCTTTCGTCTCATTTCTCCTAATCCTAGTCCGCAATGCCAGCCAGCAGTAACATGCAAGGCAGAGAGCCAAGGACGATAGACGACTAGAAGAGATGGGCATGAACTGACTGGACGATTGTGGCAAAACGAAAAAATGGATTAACACGATGATGCTTATTGCTCCTGTGCTCTTGGAAAACATCAATCCCTATTCACCACCGTGCTTTCGGCACGTTGGAGAGTGTTGGGGTGCCTGTCGCTTTCAGGTAGGGCTTCTGTACACTTCGTGAAAGCAGCCCCCTTGCCATGACCACACCTTGAACACCGTCAGCCAAGACTACCAAAAGCCAGCTCCAAGGCGGCCCCGAGATCTGACCGGGTGCTCGCAATATTACCCCACCAAGATCCACCAAGGCTCAAAGACTCTTCAAAGGCCCCAAGAGAACCTCATCAGGTTACCAAGAGGCTCCAAGAGGAGTCGTTCCAAAGATGGCTCTAGCGAGCTTCCTCGGGAGGGCTCGGTAGAAACACCGACCACCGCGCCCAAGACAGCTCCGTGACGACGCAATATGTATTGAAGAGTCAGGAGCCAGGGGGGGAATCATGAGACGGAGGGGACGGGAGGACTATAATGGATCTGCAAACAAGGAGTGGGACTTAGTTTGAATACCCTGCTGAATTGCTGCGCTGGCGCAAATGCGGGGCTTGCCAGAGGCAGCTGGATGAATTCCCTTTGAGGCTGCTGAGCCTCCAAATCATCTGGAGTCACTTCGAAATGACTGCCGAACAATGCCTGCTCGCCTGGTCGCTGCGGAATGTGATCAACAATCCGCAGACAATCAACAACACCCCGAGGTCTTTGCATCCCGGTAGGCCCATGTCATACCGCAAACCCCACTCGACACCATACCAGCAAACCAGGAAGGCCGAGATGGTGGTGGACGCCACTGGGTGTATGCTCATGTAAACAGTTGTGACAGACGGATCCGTATGCTGGTTGGCCCACGATAGCAGAGGCCACGCGACAAGCGTGCAGATGATCACTTCGTAGCCCAGCGGTTCCAGGATCTCCCTCGGGATGCTCAAACCCTGGGTGATGCACTGCGCCTGAAGGAATTCGTTGCCGCTGTAGCACAGCAGGTTCATCAAGGGCGCGCAGCGGAGAGCCCAGCACTCGCTGATCACCAACAACACGCTGCCAACCATGTTGGACCACATCACGGTCGCATGCGCAGAGTACTTGCTGCCGAGGCTGCCGTCGACCAGAAAATACGCAGACGTACCAAAGATGCCGACGCAGAAGAGAAGGTGGCTGAGAAGCCTCGTATCCCAGGAGCTGCCCCTCCCCTGCCCGCCAGCGTGCCCGCCACTGCTGTCCAGCACGACCATCAGAATCGCACCGCCCGTGGCGACAACAATGCCCAAAGCGTGCGTGGCCTGGATCTTGGACTGGCCCATGGCGACGGAGAGTCCTGCGGTCACGATCGGCAAGAGGGCCTGCCACGCCGATCCCACGACCGGATCGGCCAGCTTCAGGCCGACGAACCAGGCGACCTGGTTCGTGAAGAAGGCGAGGCCGCCGAGCAACACCCTGGGCACGTCCGCGCGCTCCGGGAGGGGCGCTCGCCCCGCGAGGCGCACGGCCCCGAGCAGGAGGCACGCGCTGATGAGCTCTCTCGCGAGCTCGAACACAATCGGGTTGGAGCCGTGCACCCCGAACTTGCCCACGATGGCGCCGCCGCCGAACAGCGCGTAGCCCGTGCAGAGCGCGAGGTGCACGAGGGCGACGGGCGGCCTCAGATCGACGGCCCCTCGGGCCCTCCCCAGCGTCCCATATTGTCCCGAGGCTGGAGCTCGTGCGCGTGGAGCCGATACGGCAGGTTCGCGCCGTGTCGACCTCGGCGTTGGTCTCTGACACCGCGGGGATCGCTCAGCCTCGAGCGATCGGCCGTGTCCGAAGCGTCCAAATCGTTCCACATCGAACGATTCTGGGTCGCCCGCGGCGTTCAAGGTTGTCTTTGTCTTCGTCGTCGTCGCTGTCGTCGTCCCTCCAAAAATCCTACGGCAGGTTCGTATCGTGCCGACTCCAGCGTTGGTTTCTGACACCGCGGGGATCGTTCAACCTTGAACGATCGGCCGTTTTCGAAGCGTCCAAATCGTTCCACATCGAACGATTCTGGGTAGAGCCTGTGTATTCTCTGCTTTGCTGTCTTCCCCCATTAATATTCGTTGTCTCCTGTGCTGCGCGTGCCGCCTTCGCCCCCTTGCTCTCTCGTCGAAGGTCCCAGCGCCCGCGGCGTTCCAGGTTGAACGCCGCGGGCGGGGCCGCCGCCGGTCGACACGACACGAACCTACCGTACCCAAGGACACCAGGAGGAGGAGGAGGAGGAGGAGGATGGAGCAGCAGGAGGAGGAGGAGGAGGAGGGAGGAGGAGGAAGGAGGAGGAGGAGGAGAAGGAGGAGGGAGGAGGAGGAGGAGGAGGAGGACGAGGAAAAGAGTGAAAAGGAGAGTCAGCCAAGTAAACCATGCTGGGCGAATCCGCGGGCCCCGCCTCTGCCCGGGGTCCGAGAAGATCCACGCCCACAGCCCCCCTGAGTCGTGGGGCGCCTTACGAGGCAACATCTTTGAGGTCGTCGTGAGAACGAGTGAGGGCTATCAAGCCAGACTCAGGGGCCATTCAGCCAGATGTGAAGTTGGGCCACATGAAGCCCCGGATGGCGTCGCGCCAAGCAAGAGTAAGCTGAAGTGCGCGGGGTTGTGCCTGACTAGCAATAAAAGGACACCTGACCTAAGCCTTGGGGAAGGGGACCTCAGCTAGGAGGCCCAAATCAGAGCCAACACGAACCGAATCGCCCATTCTTGGAGGCCTGGAAATTGGCACCAACACCAGCACAGGGGGTTGCCTTCACATGGGAAAGATGGTCCTAGATGTCGGTGTTGGTGGTAACATTTCGGGAATGTTACCACCATCACCGAGATCGGAATCTTCTTCCCTCGGTGGAGGCACACCGCCGATCTTGGTGTTGGTGTCAACCTCTAGGCCTGCGACATTCGTGTTATTCCCAATGCGAAGGCGGTGGCCTCAAGTAGGCTACGTCTCCATTGTGCTGTGACAAGACAGGGACTCGCACATTCCGACTCACTGCAGGGCCGAGCCCACCTTCGCCCACGGAAGCACCAACGCCGATGCAAAATTCAAGCTCTGCGCAGGCTCCGGCCTCGGGCGTGTGCCTTTCTCGAGCCACGAAGCCACAGGCCCCCCCCCGGGCGCAGGGAGGAAGCGCTGCGCCCGCGCGCCCGGCATCCCGGCTGCCGCGCGGGCCGAAGGGGTGTGTCCCTGAACCCTGGCCGGCGGGGGCAGTGTGCGGAGCGAGGGGTTGGAGCCAGAGCGGCTGAAGACGCCCACGGAGAGCTCGGGCAAGGGGAGGACGCGAAGGGGACGGCGGCCACGGCGGCGGCGAGGTCAAGGACGCGACCGGGGAGAGGCCGAGGGGCAGGATGCAGGATGCGGGGAATGGGATGGGAGGAGGGGGAGGAGGGGGAGGGGGGAGGAGGAGGAGGAGGAGGAGGAGGAGGAGGAGGAGGAGGAGGAGGAGGAGGAGGAGGAGGAGGAGGAGGCGGAGGGTGAGGAAGTCAGGGCGAGGGGGCGACGGGCGAAGAGGAGAAGCAGCAGAAAGGGAACGAAGCCAAAGTGCGGGAAGCATAACGATGAAGATAATCTGAAGGGGCCCCAGGACACACAAATAAATACACACAAATAAAAATATTCCCCATATTTTCTCATATTTTCTGGGTTTCTGTCTTCCCAACCACTTCCCATATTTTCCCATATTTTCTGGGAATCGCCGATTAATTGTGTCTGTGTATTTTTTCCCCTCCTGATAATCATGGGCTGGAGGATACGGAGGAAAAAACAACCCGAACAAAGGTGCGATGGCGAGGACGACGAACGAGACGAAGAGAGCGACAGGAGTCTGGATTGAAAAGGGAAGGGGGGTGAACGTGGAGACTGGGGAAGAGAATGACTGCGATGAGGGGGTGGGGGTGGAGAAGGAGGAAGGATAATGGGTAGAGGATAGGAAAGGGAAGAAGGCGAGAAGAAGGCGACAGGTGGATGTGAAAGAGGGCCGACAAAACCATGACGAACGCAGAAGGAGACCGGGGGAGTCGGAAAGTGCGGCAGGAGCAGTACGCGCAACAGCATGACAATTCACACGCGGGGAAGCATTGAAACAAACTGACCACAACAGAAGCGATCCGCCGGAACGCTCGAATTCTTGAGGACACTCGACGGACTAGTTATTTGTCCGGCTGCGAGAGAGGGCGCGGGGACAGGAGCGGCTGCGGGGGACAGGGGGGAGGAAGAGGGCACTCACGGCTGAAAGCGTTTCAAAAGTGAGAAAGCAGGAACGGCCAGCCGGGGCCGAAATGTCCTGGCAGTGGACGCGGGACGGCATCACGGCCACACCCAAGGACAGAATCCGAGGCTGCAGGCGATGAAACGTGAACGGCAAGGTGAATCGGCACACCAGGAAAAGTGCCCACAGGGCTGAGGAGCGGGATCATCCGGTTGTCCGTCACGTTGCCTGGGAACTCAGGCTTGCTGCAAGGGGCTGGCGCCAGCTGGATGCGGGGCCAGGATGGCCCAGGCGAAGCGCAAGAGACCCGCACGGCGCTGCGCCGAAATGCGCGGGAGCGGGAGCATCCACGTGTCCGCCACGTCGCCTGGTAACGTCAGGCTTTGCTGCAGAGGGCCGGCGCCAGCTGCATGCAGGACCAGAATGGCCCAGGCGAAAGCACGAAACCCGCGCGGGACTGCGTCGAAACGCGTGGGCTGCAGCAAACTGCTGTCTGGGACAGGCCACCACGACGCTGACGACTGCTGAGACGGCGCCAGCAGAGGCTGGGCGCGCCGGCGGGGAGCTCGCGGCGGCAGCGGCCCAGGCAGCGAGGCGGCGCGGGAGGGTGGGGGGGGGCAGGAAGGTGGCGCAGGAACAGAAAAGGGCGAGAATCGCCCCGCCTGGCCGGCGCACGCATCGCAGCCAGGCAGGGCGGGCAGCAGCCAGGCCACGGGGGCAGCTGGGCGGTGGCTGAGGCCTGGCCGCAGGATCGGCAGGGCGCTGGCGGCCCGGATAGGCCGCCGGGAACCCACCCAGCACGAAGCCTTTGGAGGGGCAGCGCGCAGGGCATGGCCGCCGAGGGGGGGAGGGAGGGGCGCTAGCGTGGAGGGCGCGAGCGCGAAGGTCTTTTATGTTTGCTGTTCCCCCCCCCGCGCCGGCGCGGCCAGCCAGGGCTGCGGCGCCAGAGCACTAGACGCGGGGTGGCATCGCGGTCGCATCTCCTTGCCCATGGCCAGATTGGACCCCGGCCAAAACAACCGAATGTAACTGATCATCACATCGCAAACACACGGGTCGCGCAGCGCCGCCGAGTCCTCCGCGGCCCGCAGCGCCCAGCACCAGAAACTCCTGCCCCGCGTGCCCCCTTTTTCCTTGAGGGGCCTCGGGCAACGCGCGGCGTCCGTCGCCGCTGGTGCCCGCCTCCGTTCTGAAGGGGCCTTCCAATGCGCGGAGCTGGCTGCTGGGGCCCCTCCGCGCGAGCTGCGCCAGGCAAGCGCCACGCTGCCGCGAGCCGGCGCGGCCAGCCAGAGCCGCGGTTCCAGGGCAGTGGGCGCTGGATGGCACCGCGGCCGCATTTCCTCGACCTTGGCTGGATGGGAGCCCAGCCAGGTCAACCAGGTGGCGACTGCTCCTCGCAAACACTTGCGCCGCGCACCGCCGCCGCGCCCTCCGCGGCCCGCGGCGCCCAGCACCAGCCACTCCTGCCCTCCGCGCCCCGAATTTCTCTATGGGGCCGCAGGCATTGCGCGGCGTCCGTCACCGCTGACGCCCGGTTCCGCTCACACAGGGCCTCGCGATGTGCGGGCCTGGTGGCTCGGGGCCCTTCGCGCGGGCTTCCCCAGGCAAGCGCGCCGCCGCCGCCGCCCCATGATCGACGCCGACCTCTGCGCGGCAGGTTCGCGACCATCGGCCCGTGGCCCTGGTCCTCAGGCCAAAGGCGAGCAGGGCGGCAGCCAACGCGTCGTCGAGGGGGCAAGCCGCGGCGACAAGGAGCGGCGAGGACGGGGATGGGCACCCCGAGGGGGGGGCATCTCCGACGGCCCCATCAGCGGTGGATGCGGGCCAGCCTGTCTGCCATCATCTTCGAACACATCAAAAACTACACTTAGCAAAACTCCACCCAGTTGCGGGGACCAGGGGGGGCAATCAAAATTCGGTTAGGCGCGCTGGTCGGTCTGGGTGGACGGGCACCGCCTCGCGACCTACGACGGGGAGCGCTGGTCATGCGAAACACGTGGGGCGCCAAGCGTTGCAACTATCAGCATGTTTCACGGCGGGGCTAAGCGGCTGCTGCAATAGGAAATGATAACGCGAACTGCCGCTTCATCCGTGGAGGGGGGATCCAGCACGGAAAAGAATTCGAAGGCGTGGGGCGTCTGGCCAGGCATTTACTTACGGCACGCATAGAACCGATCGCGGCTACAAAACTTGGCGAGACACGGGGACGAGGTGGAAGTGGAAGGACATAATGAAAGAGGCTGCTAAGGCACGGAGACACGAGATGAGGGAGGAGATCACGCCTGAGGCAAAGCGGCGCCCCAAAAGCACAGAAAACACTGGGGTCATCATACTGGGGCAGAGGCGGGGAAGGGCAGCGGGCAGTGCGAGGCGGAAAAGGACAGCGGCCATGCAGGTGGTTTCGCTGAGCCTGAGGAAGTGGGGAGTCGGCGGGGAGCGGCCCTGGGGACGGGGCCTCGGAGATGGGCAGCACGGGCAGCCGATGCTTCGCCAGAAGGGGACACGTACAGAACTACACTTAGCGGCCGGGGCACGGTACACGTCGGGAGCGCGAGTCGCGCCCCCGACATGTACCCCGCCCCGCTGGCTAGGTGTAGTTATATGAGTGCTCTGTTTTGTGAGAATGTCCCTGGCGAAACCAGCACGTACAAAACTACACCTAGCGCCTGGCTCAGTGTAGTTCTGAACGCGCTGGATGTCTCGAGCGGGGCGAGCACGTATAGACCGGCACCTAGCGAAAGTGGCAGGGTACAGGTCGGGGGCGTCGCCGCGCCTCCCCGCAGAGTCAGGGGGGCAGGGGCCACTGAAATCCCAGCCGCCCTCAGGGCGGCGGAGGCTGGACGTCCCAGGGATGCCCGAAAGGGACCCAACTGCGGCCAAGGGCACGCAACGAGGTCCCTGGGGGCCCCAAGAGCGCTCCACGACCTCCAGCCGCAATCTGAGGTCGTAGCGTCTTGGGGGTCTCCTGGAGCGCTTGGCGGGGTCTTGGATTCTTCCTGGGGCGCTCGGGAGGTCCCAGGAGCGCACCTGCTCGCCACGACATCTGGTCTCGATCTGGAGGTCGTGGCGTCTGGGGCCCCCGTGGGGCGTTTTGGGGGCACTGGGGGTTCCTCCTGTAGCCCATCATGGGTCCCACGAGCGCTGGTGGTCGCTACGACCTCTGACCTTGTTCTGGATCCCTCCATCCTCTTTGCCCCCCCTGTGATCAGGGCAACTCGCCTGGTGACGATGTTTCGAGGATTTTAAAAGATGTGCGCGCTCCGCCTCCGCCTCCTAATCGCGAGTTGTTATTTCTGATTCCACGCCGACTCTGGCTAGCGACGTCGAGGCCCTCGCAAATCCGACAAACGCGATGACCCCCCTCGAATGGCGGGCAAAACGAACTTTGGAACGATAGCCCAAAATTAAGTTTGAAATTTCGGGATCCGCGAGAGAAACTAATCCACTCGCCCAAAGTGTAGCTCTCTATCTGTCCGACATCTGGCCGCGCTGCCGCGACCAGGCGGCCCCCCCCCAGGATGCTGCAGTCCGCCAGGGCGCGGTCGTCCTCAAGCCGCGTGGGTTTGCAACCCAATAGCTGGCAGGCCAAGCCCTCCCGGTGCGGGATATGGACATTCATAACGCCAGTGGTGCCTTTGGCGTTCACATCCAAGTGAAGTCGGCTGCCCCGCGAGCGTCGCCTCGAAGATCTGCATCGCATCTTCCACCCGCATCACGCTGAGCAGCAATTGGGCAAGCTACCATTGTCCGCACTTGTCGCGCGCGCTGAAGGGGCTGTGGCAAGCTCCAGCTTTACGCCCTGCGAAATGCTTAAGAAATCATGGGTTAAGAAATTCATAGTCTCAGAACTTGAATAAAACCCAGAACTTCTATCAAAATCCTGGGATTTACATTGAAAAGTTAAGAATAATCGAGACTCTGGACGAAAACTTAGGTTTTCTTAAGCATCGCCTAAGGTGTAATCCACAAGTCTCGCTGAGCAGCAACAGGGCCGGCTGCCGCCGCTCGTGCCTCTCGCAAGCTCTGCTCGGGCCGATGCAGCTCAAGATAAGACCCGGGCGCTCCAGCTCCGCCGCCGACATCTCGCTGATCTAACAGGGGATGCGTCGACCCCTATCCCAGGCTCTGTGAGGTTTTCGAGAGGATCAACAATTTGGGGCCCAACCCTGGGATATACGAGGGGGGGGCGTCCATCCTCAACAGGGGTGCGTCCGAATAGCCCCCTCGGGATGTATCCCAAGATTCCTCCCCTTTTCTGAGCGACCAAACTTTTCTGGCGGAAGTCGGGGATTGGGGGAGAGAAATCGCCTGCGATGATCAGCGGCGGGCCTGGCTGCCGCATCACCAACGTCCCTGTCGGCAGCGACGGGGCAAGCTGCCGCAGCGCGTGCTGCTCGCGCGCCCGGGTGCTGAAACTCATGGCAGCTGGCGCCATGACGGGCTCCCCCTACCTCACCGCCCGCATCTCGCTGAGGAGCGGCGGGGCTACCTGCCCTTGCCTTCGCTTCCCGCGCGCGCTGAACCGGGCGGTGTAGCTCATGATGGCGGGCTCCAGCGTCACCGCCGACACCTCGCTGAGCAGCGACAAGGCCGACTGCCCAGGCTCGCGCGTCTCGCGCTCGTGACCTGGGCGCCGCAGGTCATGTTTGTCGGTTCCAGCTTCATCGCCCACATCTCGCTGAGCAGCGGTGGTGCCAGCGTCCAGGGCTCCTGCTTCGCCGTTCCTCCTCGCTCCTCCTGGCCTTCCCGCTCCGCCGCCGCCACTGCCGTCCCTCTTACGTGCTGCCTGCCACTGCCGCCCCTCCCCTCTCTTCCCACCGTGCTGCCAGTGCCCGCAAGCCTATCCGAGACGAGTCGTCAAGCCCTGAGGGAAGCCTTTCAGGAGCACAGTCGGGACGGGTTTGCTGGCTTCACGATTGGCACTGCGCGATTCGCTAGAGGACCAGGCAGCTACAGTGGTGGGGTGCGCCGAGTGCTGCAGAGTAGCGAAGACAGGAGGGACGAGGATAGTGTCCCCCTACAGGCGGATGTTGGGCGAAAACATACAGATACTCAAAACATACCCCGAACAGTAGTTAACAAATGATTGAAACATGGTGCCCAGACTATGTTTTTTACTATCTTTGAACATCCCCCCTGTCGAGGGACAGGTCAGATTTGTAAGGACAGGGAGCAGGAGACAGCGAGAGAAAGGCCACGAGCGGCCGATTTGCTCCGCTGCGGGGCGCTCTCTGGCCCGGCGCTGTAGGCAGCAACTGCTGCCCCCACCGGGGCCGCAGCCGCGCACCGGTTTTAAGTCGGGCCTGTCCCTCCACAGGAGGAACATCCAAAGATAGTCAACAGATGGTCTGGGGACGATGTCTTGAGCACTTGTTGGCAACTGTCTGCGGTATTTCCTGGCCATCCTGTATGTTTCGTCCAGAAGCCCCCTGTAGGAGGACAGGCCCGTCTCAACTCTGGCTGCCGCCGGCACCGATTCAAAGAGCGCCGGGGCCGCGCTCCGCCTGACTCAGAGACGAGGGGAGAAGCGACGAATCGGCGGTGGACAGACCTCCCTTTAGTAAACCTCCCCTTAGTGAAAACGGCCCGGGACCGAAACCGACGGACCTGGACCCGCAGAAATGACGGCCGCGACGCCCTCTCGCGAACCGAAAACGGCCAATTCCTCAATCGACGTGTCAGGGTAGGAGGTCTATCCACCCCCGAACGAAGGAGGAGCAGGAGGAGCAGAGGGCGAGGGGGGAGGAGGGCGAGGGAGCAGAGGGGCACAGCATCCCGGCGTCATGGTTGCTTCTCATAGAGAAGTAGACCTCTGGAGATCTCGACCCATTCCCAGGGACCAGATGCTCATCCTGCGTCGTCTGTGGACGGCCCCGAGGCCTGGCGAGGGCCCTCAGAGGCCGCAAATCGCGGAAAACCCTCCGTCGTGATTCTTGCCACGGCTCCGGGGCGGGTCTGGGGGGAGGGATGCGCAACAAAGAGGGGCGCGGGACAGGCCGCGCCTCATGTTGCACAGCGGGTGGGGCAACGGCGTCGACGGATTCGCCTGCCCTGCCCTCGCCGCACCGCTCGGGGCGTCTCTCGCGCCGCGGGAGGCGGCAACTGCATACTGGATTCGTCATCTCTGAGCATCGTATGACCGGCCCATACAGTCAGAGGTGATAGCAACTATGCGCGAGAAGGATGCAAGGGCCTTGGAACTTGGAAGGCCATGTCGAAGCTCTTCAAGCGGGGCTGGCGGTCGAAAGTGGCTAAGGATGGACCGAGGAGGCCAGGATGCAAGGGTACCCTTGGGAAGGTTACCAGTCCTTCCTATCGGTCTCGACTGCATCCCCATGGGCGTGGCCCGGGCCCAACTGGGGATATCGGCCGTTTCCTTCTGTGTGTGAAGCCCACTCACCTCCCAATGTTATCCCTTCTTCCGCAACTGTATTGGCTCAGGTATTGGCAAGACATCTACGGTGCACTGCCCACTGCGCAGTGCCCTGGAAAAGGAGTCCTACTCCTCGCCTCTTCCAACGGATCCCGTACAGGAACGGCCCCTCGGCCGTCTCCCTGTACACACACCTTCGGGTTTCGAGGGGTACATCCCCAAGTGGGGTGCTGAGATGAAGGTGATCTGGATGGGAATGGGGATGGGGCCTGGGGTCGGTTAAACGATACTGAGAACCAGAACCGTTGAGACCCGCCTCCTTTCAGAACAGCCAGCCCATCAATCCACTTAATTACCAGGGCTTAGTTCCAGAGGGCCTTCACTCCTGCGTCCCCCCCCCGTCTTCTTGTCCTCCCTTTCCTGCTCGTCCTCTTCCTGCTCTTGCCTCCCCCCTCGCTCCTGACGAGGGGGTGGCGGCGGCAGTGGCAGTGCCGAAACGCGCACGGAGCCCAGCAACGCGTGAGGGTGCAAACCCGGCTCGTCTGGCTGATGCTCCGGGGGCGCCTGTGCCCCAGGGAGGCCCTTTCCGTCTTCTGTGCGCTTCAGTTTTGGCTCCGGCCACAGCTGCTGGTGCACTGCGAAGCGCCTTCGGGCCAGCTCACCCGAGTCGGTTTCCCGCTCCCACGAATGCCTCCCTCCCTCCCCCCCTGGCCTTCCCCTCACTGCCTCCATCCTCCCCCCTCCCTCCCCCCTCCCTCCCCATCCCTCCCTCCCCTCCCTCCCACCCCTCCTCCCTCAGTCTCCACCCACCTCCGCCATCTCTTCCTTCTTGCACACGTGCGTATCCTCGGCCAACGTGTTCTTATTGTCCCTCCTCCGACCTCCTCCGCTGCCCGCTCCCTCTCTCCCTTCCTCGTCCTACCCCCCGGGGGCGGCGACCTCCTGTTCACCTCGGAGAGACCTTCCCCTGTCGACGAATCTGCCGAATCTCATCCGCCTCCTCTTCCTCCCCCCTGCTGCTACTTTTGATCATCTCCCTCGTGCGCCGTTTCCGCTGCCTCGTCCGGAGCCCGTTACGCTTCTGCCTCGTCGTCCTCTTCCTATTGATCCTCCTCCTCCTTCCCCTCCACGTCCTCCTTCTCGCGCCCTCCCTTTTCACTCCCGCCTCTGTCATCCTCCCCCCTCCCGTCGTCCTCGTCCCTCCTCCTTCTCCCGGCCATCTCCCCTCCCCCTCCCTCCTCCTCGCCGCCCTCCCCCGTCCCGAGTCTCGACCCCACTTGCCCTCTCAACTCTCAAGCCGACTTTGGTAGGACCTGCGTGCGCGCACTGGCCCGCAGGGGGGGGAGCCGCGGATGTAGGGGGTGCTCCGGCCGACGGCTCGGGCATCGAGGGGAGCTTCTAGTCAGACACGCGTGAGCGACGAACAGAACTGATCTTATGCGAGATGGCATCGCGACCTGGCGTGTCAGCTTACGCGAGCCGCCAGCGCGGCTTGGGAACGAGGGTGCCTACGCACGACCTTACGCGGGCAGCTTGCGCGTCAATGTCGGCGCAGACGACCCCGTTTTTTCCGTCGCTCAGGTGGGCTTCCCAGGTGGCGCCCTTCTCTCCTCATCGAAGCCGCCCAAAGAAACTCGCTTGGTGCGGGTGGCGATCGAAAATCAAAATTTGGGCGCCCGAAGTGGGCATGGAAAAGATTTGTACGACGCCCAACAACAAATGTTGTCCAAAACCGACCGCGGCCGCTGCTGGGCATGCGAGCTTGTGCCTCAAATGGACAACGGCCGCGGCGACGACGACGACGAATCCTGTTCAGAATGCGCAAGATCTGCTGTTGGACTTTGCACCTATTGTTTCCGTACCAGTTTCGGTCCCTCCGAAACGAGTTGGCCCCTCCCCTCCCCAGTCCCCCCCGGTGGACAGGAAGGACAGAGGGGGGGGCCTTGTGAGCGGGGGGGGGCCCTTGAGGGGAGTCCCGGTGGAGGTCCCGTCTGCGGTGGGAGAGGGTTGTCCCGGGTTTGACTGCCGCCCCCCCCCCGAGGGTCCGGGCGGGTGGGGCGCCCACGGGGGTTCCAAGAGAGGTCCCGCCTTCGGGGTCGGCGGCACAGGCCGTGAGGCCTCCACAATAAGCTGGCCATACGTTATGTTGCTCCCATCCTACTTGAGGACCGCATCCCAGAAATAATGCCGAGCACCCAGCAAAGTGCCAAAAGGGTGTCGAAACAGTGTCGGCACAGTGTCGGGCGAGTGTCTCCCAGGCCCGACGCGTGAGAAAACCCTCGGGCTTCGGTGCTTGTTGGGGGGCGCTCGAAAGTCTTCCTGGTGAGCAAGGCTAAAATAAATTGGAACATCAAAAGCTATACGGAACATGACGGCCCAGGCCGTGCCGCCCGCCGCCCCGACCGTCCGTCCCGACCGTCCGTCCTCCTGCACGCCCGCCGCCCGTGCCGCCCGCCCGCCCGCCGCCCGTGCCGTCCGTCCCTTCTGCACGCCCGCCGCTCGTGCCGCCCGCCCGCCGCCCCGACCGTGCGTCCTTCCGCACGCCCACGGGCTGGGGAGAGCAGCCCCCGCGTGCAGAGAAGCGGTCGGGGCGAAGTGCGCCCGCGGACGGGCGCATGGACGCCCCTCGTGCTTTGGCACGCCAGTCCACGAGGGACGACGACGACGTCGTCGAGGATTACGAAGACGACATGTTTCATCATCATGAACATCATCACCATCATCATCATCATCATCATCATCAGCATCAGCATCAGCATCATCATCATCATCAGCAGCATCAGTTTCACAATCAGCATCATCATCATCGGCAACATAATCCTCATCATCATCATCACCATCATCATCATCATCATCATCATCATCAACACTATCATCATCATCATCGTCACCATCATCATCAGCATCACCGTCATCATCATCATCATCAACATCCGCATCATTACCATTATCCTCATCATCGTCATCACCATCATCAACATCAACATCATCCTCCTCATCATTATCATCATCAACACCATCAACATCATCCTCATCATCCTCATCATCAACATCATCAACATCATCACCATTATCAACATCATCACCATCATCAACATCATCAACATCATCATTGTCATCCTCATTCACAACATCATCCTCCTCATCCTCATCATCAACACCACCAGCATCATCATCCATCGTCTTCAAAGAAAACGGAACCACACAGAGCAGGTCTGGATAGGAACCGTGCGCCCGCTGGCATGCAGCAGACTTCCCGCCGCAGGGCGCGCGAGGCCCCCGTCTCGCCCAGAGGCCGGGCGCGCCTCGCAGAGGGGGGCGCCGCGAGCCGCAGGCCCCGCGTGCGCACGCTGTCGGCGAGGAGGCCTCACAAACGTCCAGCCTCAGGCCGGGCATGTCGTCCTACAGGCGGCTTCTTGGAGGAGAACACGAGTTGTTCTTCGTCGGTTCTAAGTCAAAGACCTGCAACTTCAAAACATAGGCAGAACGAGAAATGGCAGAACATCGTCCCCCGACTATCTTTGACTGTCCTCGAACACTCCTCCTGCAGAGGGACGGGCCCGACTGAAATCTAGTCGCCTCACCTGAAGGGGCCCTGGAACGCACACACAAACAAATAGGTGGACACAACTGACAGGATTCGCCATATTTGCCCATGGGTTTCTGGGCTTTCGTCTTCCCCCCCACTTCCCTTAACTCGGGCCTGTCCCCCTACAGGGGGAGCTTCGACGAAAAATAACAAACACCACAAAAATGATAACAACAACAAAAAATACCCCAAAAATAGTCGGGGGACTATTTTTTTGATTTTTTTTAACCTTTTTGGAGTATGTTTGGGGTATCTTTTATTTGTCGTCGAAAATCCCCCTGTATGGGGAACACGCCCGACATAACACTTTCCATGTTCTCCCATATTTCTGGGGACTCGACGATTCACTCTGTCTGTGTGCTTCGCCGCCTCGCCCTCGGCTTCCTGACCCCGCTCGGGGGCCGGGCGGCGGCGGGGCGCCGGCCTCGCTCGGCCTCGAGCTGGCGCATTGCTCCGGGAGCGCTGAAGAGGACCAGGACGACGAGGACGTGGACGAGGACGAGGACGAGGATGAGGACGAGGACGAGAACGAGGACGCGGACGACGAGGACGAGGACGAGGACGAGGACGAGGACGAGGACGTGGACGAGGACGAGGTCAGGGCTGAACCTCAACGGTGTTTTTCGTTTTCGTTCTGTTTTCGTCTTCCCTCGTTCTGTCTTCAGTCCACCTCTGCCGCAAAACGAAGCCGAAACGAAAACGGCCCACGAAGTCGCCAAAACACCGTTTAGGTCCAGCCCTGGACGAGGACGAGGACGAGGACGACAACGACGACGACGACGAAGGCGAGGGCCCGGCCAGAGCTCCATGGGTGTAGGCGTCGCCCGCTGCTGCGGCGACCGTGATCCGAATCGATCGGGCTTCGGCCTACTCTGAGGTGCAATGTCAAGGGGGACCAGCTGAAAGGGTGGAACCATTGACCCGGAATCGACGGTACATCGCCGGTAGATCGGCGACAGGCCCCCGATGGCGACCCCAAACGTTCCTGGGCGAGGTAAGCCATCGGGCCCCTGTGGCAACGAGTGGACGATCGGGGGTCGATTGCCGACCCTGGACCCCAGAGAGCCCAGCTGCAGGGATGGAGGCCCAGTGGCATTCAACGTGGTGCTCGAGTACAGTCGGACTTCATTGGACAGGACACGCGAGGGGACACAAGACCCTCCCGAGGGTCACGTTGCCGTAGGAATGCAGGAGGTACGGGTCGCGAGGCACAGGACACAAGCGTACCCTTGAGTTGGCAAAGTAGACCTACTTATCCGGGCCGACTGTATCATTGTCAAGATGAGGATGTCGCTTGAGACCTGCCCGACTTGCGCGAACAGAAGTTGCCTACGTACCAACGGGCCCAGTCACCTGCCGCAGCCAATGGAGCCACTGGAGGGACGTGGGGCCACGAAGCGTGTGAGGGACATGTCGATATGAGCGCGGCAACATGCGGACCCTGCCACTGGGGCAACCGTGTAAGTTCCCAAAGGGCAACGAAACGTGCAAATGGTGTGTCGAAATAGGCGAGCGACGCAATGCGAACCTATCACGGAAGGCTTCGGTGGATGTCGCCTATGGCCCTACGGAACGTATGAGGCGTGTGCCGATGTGGGCGCAGCAGCATGTGAATCCTGCCACTTGGGCCTTCGGTAGAACTCGCTGAGGGACCACAAGACGGTTGAGCGGTGTGCCGAAATTGGCGGGGTGACGCCGTCTGGTCGCGCCCACTGAGGTCGTAGGCGGAGCTCCCTCGGGGGCAACGGAACCTTGTGTGAGAAGTGTCCTGGCATGGGCGGGGAAACGCCTTTCATTCGCACCCACTGTTACCGTAGGTACAGGTCCCTAATGGGGCCACATGGCACATGATGAATGTACGAAATGTGCGGTGTGACGCCATGGTCGCTGAAGCCGCAGATATAATTCCCTGAATGGCCACAGAGCGTGCGAAAGGTGTGCCGACATGGGCGGGGCGACGCCAGGCGGTCGCGCATTCTGAGACCGCAAGTGGGGCCCCCGTGAGCGGCCAGGAAGTGCGTGAGAGGCGTGCTGATAGGGGCGAGATGACGCAATGCGGCCGCGCCATTATGAGTCCTGTATGAAACCACCAAGCGCGTGATGGGATGCGCCGACAGTGGCGGGCTGCCGCCATGCGGTTGCGCCCATTGGGGCCGTAGGTGGAACTCCCTACATGGCCACTGAACGTGTGAGGGGCGTGCCGACATCTGTAGGGTGACGCAGTGCGCTCGCGTCTACTGAGACCGCAGGTGGGCCTGACCATGGGTCCACGAAGCGTGTGAGTGTGCTGGAATGGGTCGAGGTGGTGTGACGACGATGGTGGTAATCTTGAGCGTCATGCAGATGATGACGATGACGATGACGATGAGGACCCGCGGGGGGGCATAGGCAAGGAGAGGAACAAGGGAGGAGGGAGAACAGCGGGAATGTGAGACGCGTGGTGATGCGGGTTGAACACGAGGGCCCAACGCCACAAGATAGCTGCAAATAACACGTGTGCAACAATCACGCGGGTGGAGGATGGTTCCTTGCAAAATGGAACTATCGCTTGAGACTGTTAGAACACATTATGCGGCCCCAATACCGACAACTGTGTAACCGCTATGCGGATGTAGACACGCCTTGTTTGTTTCGGAATTGGCCCGTCTTGGCACTCACTCAAACTCCAGACCACTTACAGATGCACCCTCTGGACATGATGAATGGTTCCCTTGTACCATGCGGAAGCCCGTTTGAATGGGAGGTGCACGGTAAGTTCGTCGTTCAAGGGAACGCTGTCCATCACGAGAACGTCTACGTATGGGCGTCAGGGGAAAGTTCGGGACGGGAGACTGGGTTGCGGCATCGTTGGTGCACCTTGTTTTACTATGGTCGTCCCTCCTCGTCCTCCACTTCCTCCCCCCTGTTGCTCCACGTGCTGCTTCTCGTCCCCCTCGTCCCCCTCGTCCTCCTCGTCATCCTCGTCCTCCACCTCCACCTCCTCCTCCTCCTCCTCCTCCTCCTCCTCCCACTCCTCCTATCAACAACATACTCTCGATCTCCCTTTCTCTTTCCGCCGCCTTCCTCCTCCCTCCCTGGTCGTCGCCCCCCCCTCATTCTCTCCAGTCCTATTACTCCCTCTTCTTGTCCTCCTACTCCTGCTCCTGCCTCTCCCTCCTACTCCTCGCCCAACTCATCATGATCGACTTCTGTATTGGTATTATTTGTATCCCTGGTCCCTCCCGTTCGCCGACTCACTCTCCTCCTTCTTTCTCCTCGTCCCCCATCCCCCAATTTCGGCTTGGCCACAACATTGCTCTGCCAACCTGGGACGCTGGGTCCTCAGGCGCCCCCCCCACTAAGGAGGTGCGGCGACAGCCAGGTCAACGCCACCGCCGTACAACGCTGCAGCGTCGATGCACAGCTTTCCGAGGCACGGAGGATGCTATGCGAGGCAACGCAATTGGATGAGCCGTGGTGACTGCGTGACTCGCGTGCTGGCCACCGCTTGGACGTTGATTCCCTGTGCTTTGCTCGGCGTCGTGCGTGCTTTTTTGTTCGCAGGATGATCCAGGATGCTCCTCAATGATCCCCGCCGATAAAAAAGTGCACACGTCCGAGCGATACCAAGCGCGGCGGTCCTGCTGGCCGTACGGAACCCTCTCCTCGGTTCACTTGTCCTGCTCCCCCCCGTTCCAACTCCATCCTGATCCTCGGGTCCTGCTCCTTCTCCTTTTGCCTCCTCCCCCCTCTTCCTGGGCGCAGAGGGGGGGAGACGGGGGGGGGCGGGGAAAAGGAGGGAAGTGGGGGGAGGGGGACGAAGGAGACGGGGCAGGAGGTAAGATGAAGGAGGGACAGGTGGGACGGGACGGGAGGGACGATGGGGAGAGGAGGGAAGGAGGCAAGGGAAGAGGATGGGGCATGAAAGGGGAGGGGGGGGACGAGGGAGGGGACAAATGGGGTAGTCAAAACTCACAGTGAGGATGCACGATAAGAATGCAGGGGCCCTGGAAGGCCATGTCGACACCTCTCGAGCGGGGCGCTGCCAGCGAAAGTGGCCAAGGATGGGCCGAAGGGGAAGGATGCAAAGGTGACCTTGGAAAACCGTTTATCCTTACTATAGTGTGGACTGTAATGGCGAGAACGTCCACCTCTCGCTTTCGCCACCCCGCGCCCATCCGTGGACTCGGGGCAGCAAACGTCGTAGACGAGAATCGCGGCCATCAAGGTCATGCTGGTCTCCTCGACTCCGAATGGGGGGGGGGGACAAGACCCCTGATAGGTGGCGACATCCGAACCCTACCCGGGAGGCGAGGGTAGGGTTCGAACTTCGCCACGTGTTCGACGAACGCCAAATCCGCCGACCCCTTGTGGGACTCAAGGCGTGTGAAATCCCCCCCCCCCTCCCATAAGCCCCCCCCTGGGACCCCAAACCGGCAATTCGACCCCCCCCCCTCGCCCGGCACGACCCACCGCCGAACGCGCCATGGGGGAATACAGGGCCCCGAAACGAGCCAAGACGGCACCAAAACGCCTCCCTGGCCGTCAAGGAGGGCGACGAGTCGCCAAAATATCCTTCCAAGACGCCCGCGATGACTTCCACACAGCCTCTGAGGCCCCCAAAGCGACCCAAGAGGCCCCCAAGAGGCGTCCCAGGCGAGCCCCAAAAAGCAGAAATCGCCCCATTCCCTTCATAAAACGTTCAGTTGTACCATATTGGTTTCTTGAGGTTTCGCAGCGTCCGACACCGACCATGAAACCTGCCAGATCCTCTCAGGAAGGTCTCGGCAACTGCCGAGACAGGTCCAAAATGCCCACAGACGGCCCAAGAAATGTCCAACACGGCCCACGAGGGCCTCCAGACGGCTCCAAGAGGGAGCCAGGAGGGCACCTTGTTGGTCCTTTGGTCCGAGATTCCCTCATCCTGCAGCAAAAACCTCCCAAGAAGGCCCCAGGGAACCCCAAGCGAGGCCCGAAAGGCCCCCAACAGGTTCCCAGACATCCCCTCTGGAGGCCCACACGATACCTCCAAGACGCCCCCGTGACGCCTCGAGACCAGATCGTGACTCCTCCTCTTTTTCCTCCTCCTCCTCCTCATCCTCCTCCTCTTCTTTGACTCCCCTTCCGCCTCTCCCCCATTTTCCCCTGCTCCTCCTCCTCCTCCTCCTCCTCCTCCTCCTCCTCCTCCTCCTCCTCCTCCTCCTCCTCCTCCTCCTCCTCCTCCTCCTCCGCTTTTCACCTTCTTTGCGATTCTCTTTTCATCGGATTCGTCCGCCCTCTCGCTCGCACCCCCGTTGCCCGTACTTTTGCGGGCCATGGCACGGGCGCCCCACTGGTATCATTTGCGCGCCGTGCATTTCAAGGCGCATTTCTTCTCGTCGCGCGCGGCATGGCTCGCGACCACAGAGGAAGCCGACTTCGGCAATTTCCTCTGGCACATGCCACTGCGCTGAAAAGCCTGCCAACTGCGCGGCGCGAACCCTCCAAACACCGAAAAACACCATCATAACCTTGAATTCAGTTTACGGGTCGGCGGATGTGGCGTAAGCCTATAGAGTCGTACGCCCGTCGCGCATCGGGTTGCCTGAATCGTCGCCGACGGACTTCGCGTCGCGTCGCACAGCAGGTTGCCTGAATCGTCGCCTGAATCGTTGCCTGAATCGTTGCCTGATCGGCGATGGTAGGTTTTGGGAGTCGCCGCTGACGGACTTCGGCGATCGCGCAGCGCGTGGAACGACGCGCGAACACCTTCTCGGGGAGGAGGCGGAGGAGGAGGAGGAGGAGGAGGAGAAAGATTTCTTTGACATCGACGACATCGCCTCCAGATCCTGACAGGGCAGAACAGACACCCTGCAACGGAGGGAGACGCAGGCTGCACCGAATGGCACAACCAGACGGTAAGAACTGCCTCTTCACGCTCCTGCTATACACAACCAACAGGACAGCACACAAGAAGACAGAGCGGAGCCAACGGTCCAGGGCCAGGCCCCCGTGGCGCGAAAGGTGCGCAAAACAGGGCACGCAAAGAGACCGTGTTCCGCACGCCCTGTTCGGGGTATGGGGCGCCGGAGCTGTGCTCCGACGTCCACAACCTACCCACCACCCGTTCCATGGGTGGCCGGTGGCGACGAGAGCAGTTTTCGCTCCCCTTGGCCCCCCACGGGCAAACAAGGGTGACGATCGGGCTGCTACCCTCCTGTTTACCTCAGAAGGGGTCCCAGTGGCACAGGTGCTGGAGGAGGAGGAGAAGGAGGATCGGGGATGGACAGAACCCCCTTTAGTACAACGTGGTTTAGTGAAAACGACCTGAGGCCCAAACCTGGCGGGCGCAAGCCTGGAAAATGACGGCTGCGGCGCCCTCTCGAGAACCGAAAACGGACAATTCACTAATCGACGTGTCACTGTTGGGGGTTCTGTCCACCCCCGAGAGGAGGAGGAGGAGGACGACGAGGAGGAGGAGGAGGGGGAGGAGAAGGAGGAAGAGGAAGAGGAGGAGGAGGAGGAGGAGGAGGAGGAGGAGGAGGAGGAGGAGGAGGGGTCCCGCATCACACACCCCAAGAGGACTCCTCCAAGGCCGAGGCCGCGAGACCGCGAGACCGCGAGACCGCGAGGCGGGTCTCCTGCGCGCGCCCTGGCTGGAAATTTTGATTTTCCGGCGGCGGGTGCCGCTCGGGGCCCTGGGCAAAAACGGGGAGAATCGACGACGTCGCAATTCCCCCCTTCCCCCATCCCTCGTCTCGTCCTCCTCCCTCCCCGTCCCCATATCATTCCCCATCCTCCCTATATTTTGCTGCATCTCCCCCCAGAATCCCTTTCCTCATCCTCCTTCGCCTCGGCCTCCTCTTTTTTGTTTGTTCTCTCTCTCTCTCTCTCTCTCTCTCTCTCTCTCCTGTTTAAATGTATGTCATTGCCCCTTTCGTTTTCTGCTGTGTTTTCGCTTTGTATCTCTCCCTCTCTCTTTCTATCTCGCCCTTTCCGTCTTTCGCTCTCTCTATCTCTGTATATATATATATATATATGTATAGATATGAAAATGAAAGAGCGTGTTCTGCCGCTGCTGGCGGAAAACCGGGGGGGGCCACTACCGGTTCGAACCCCTCCCCCCCCCCCCCCTCCGGAAAACCGGGGGGGGTCACTACCGGTTCGAACCCCTCCCCCCCCCCCCCAGCTCATCATGAAAAGGGGGGGGGTCACTACCGGTTCGAACCCGCCCCCCCCCCCTCGAAAACCGAGTGGGGGTGCGGACAGTGGTGGGGACGGTGTTGGTGGGGACAGTGGTGAGGGGACAGCGGGACAGTGGTGGGGACAGTGGGGGGACAGTGGGACAGTGGTGGGGACGGTAGTGGTGGGGACAGTGGTGGGGACAATGGTGGGAACAGGGGGGACAGTGGACAGTGGTGGGAACGGTGGTGGTGGGGACAGTGGTGTGGGGACAGTGGGAATGAGGTGGAAACACTGGGACAGTGGAGGGTACAATGGTGGTGGGGACACTGGTAAAGGCGGTGGCGAGGACGGCGGTGGGACAATGGGACAGAGGTACAGTGGGGACAGTGGTGGGGACAGTGGGGACAGTGGTGGAAACAGTGGGACAGCTCAGTGGGACAGCGGAGGAGTCAGTGGGACAGTGGGGACAGTGGGGATAGGCAGTGGTTGGGTCCGTGGAGACAGTGGGGAGAGTGGAACCGTGGTGGGAACAGTTGTGGGAACAGTGGGGACAGTGCGACAGTGGTGGGGGCATTGGTGGGGACAATAGGGACGGTGGTGGAACCAGTGGGGACAGTGGTGGTGAGGACAGTGGTGCTGGGAACAACAGTGGGGGATGTGATGCGAGCGGTGGTAGGGACCGGGAGTCGTTTGCTGGCGGTGCGTGGGGGGGGGTCGAACCGGTAGTGACCCCCTCCGGTTTTCGAGGGGGGGGGGGGGGGGGGGGGGGTTCCAACCGGTAGTGACCCCCCCCGGTTTTCCGGATCCGGAGGGGGGGGGGGGTGGTGGGAGGGTTCGAAACCGGTAGTGATCCCCCCGGTTTTCGAATGGGGGGGGGGGGGGGGGAGGTTCCAACGGTAGTGACCCCCCCCCCGGTTTTCCGGATCCGGAGGGGGGGGGGGGGGGGGGGTGGGGGTGGGTTCGAACCGGTAGTGATCCCCCCCGGTTTTCGAAGGGGAGGGGGGGGGGGGGGGGGAGGGGTAGGGGAGGGGGGGGGGGTTTGCCGGGGGGAGGGGGGGGGGGGGTGGGGAGGGGTTCGGCAGGGGGGGGGGATTTTCGGAGGGGGGGGGGGGAGACCCCCGGGTTCCGGAGGAAAAGGTTGGCAATTTTCCACAGTAAAGCGGCGGTGGATCACGCTCTCTCATAGATATAGATGTATATGTATACATATATCGATATGAACAGACTATGTTTGTATGTTCCCAAATGAATACGTGCATTGAACGATTCTTATTTCCCGCCTGAGGACCCAGGCTCGTTTGCGCCCCTTGCGGTCCCATCCCAGTCCCTCGCCGCCCCGTGCCTCTAAATCAAACGCCAGTCTGCGGGGCCGGGCGGCCCCCCTGCCGCGTCCGCCGCTGCACCACACAGCTTACCACATAGTTCAAACACCACGTAGCTTACACCAATCACCTTGCACATGGCCTGGGGCGCCCCGCTAGGTCGATAACCAGGCCCCCCACCCAAAAATCCAAAAAGTACGTTTCATATCCTATGGTTTCTTGTTTTTTCTGGTAGGGGGGCCTGGTTATCGACCTAACGGGGCGCCACAGAGCATGGCTTGAACCACGTTGCTTGCGCCACATAGCCTCCGCCCCGTAGCTTGCACCGCGCAGTGCTTTGCAACACGCGGCTGCACTGCGTAACTTGGACAGGCAGAGTGCAAGATGTCACCGGTGAAGGTCCACGCTGGCTATCATATGCTGTCTATACACATGCTCACTCCTAGAGCTTCATGGCAATCATCTGTGGCATGGCTTCCCCCAGTCTTCTCCACCAATCCCCGCATGACGATACTGCGCGTGCGCCGACCCCGCGCAGGACTTGAGGAGCCATTCGTGGGAGCACCGACGGCTGGCATGCGGAGTGAGGCGGCCACGGTCATGGCCCACGCGGTCGGGAGGCGACGAAGAATCGGGCGGCCTCCTCCCAAACTGGTGAAACCAACAAGTACCCGATTCCGCTACTCTGTGGACCTCTCCCGGGGTCTGACCAGAACTTCGAGGCGAATCCAGCGGTGGCGACGAGGGCCTCGCAGGAGGCAGAAGAAAGGGAAAACGAAGGACAAGTGGTGGTATCGGTACCTTTTCCTCCTCGAACGAACGCTCCAGCCTTTGACCAGGGACCGACCGTCCCGGCATTTCTAAAGCCTACCACTAATCTCTTTTAGAACCCCAGTATCCTCTAGTAACAGAAATAACGTTCTTAGAACATAAGCCCGATGTGTTAAAACAATACAGTCTCAGCAAGACTTGTTCTAAGAACACTTCGTGTAGACGACAACAGGTCAATGGAACATCCTTTGGGATGCCTATAGGCAGGCCAGGACGCTTCGCCACTGCTTGAACCCTGGAGCCGAGTCAGCCTCCCCCCCCCCGAACGGCTCTCGCGGGTGCGCGTGGCGCCGCGGCCCCTGCCGCCGTGCGGGCATGCCGACGCTCCCCGCATGCGACCTGTCGCCTCCCCTCTGAGCCCTCCCTCGCTTCACGTCCCGTTTCCCCCCTGCTCCCTCTCTCGGGGGCTCGCAAACATAGATTAGCGATCAATGGATTTGGCGCGCGGTCGCCAAATCCATGGATCGGGGGAGGTGCCCTCCCCAAAATGCGGCCGGTGCCGCCTCGCTCGGCGGCAGGAATCCGCAATCTCTCATGGAAACGGGACCCATCGCTGATCCCCCTGGAGGATGGAGGCGACGTTGGGTGGCCTTCGGGGGGGAGCCACTCCTCCTCCTCCTCCTCCTCCTCCTCCTCCTCCTCCTCCTCCTCCTCCTCCTCTTCCTCCATTCCTTTACGATCACGTGGCCCCTTCTCTGCGCCCCCTCCCCTTCCCATCCCTTTCCTGATCTCTCCTCACGCCCACTCCCTCCAATACCAGCCCGTCCCCATCCCCTCCGCCTGAGCCTCCAAGCCTCTCCTTGCTTCCGCCCATCTCATCCCCCCCTCCTTTCGGGCCCCCCGATCACCCCATCCGTCCCACCCCGTCCCTCTGTCCTTCCATCCCTCCCCGTCCGTCCCGATCCCTCCACCCCCCTCCCCTCCCTCTCACTCACTCTCCCTCTCATCCCCTCCCTGTCTCCTCTCCTGCCTCCCAGCCTCCCTCCCCTGCCATTCCCTCCTCCCCTGCCTCCCTCTCATTGGAGCGAGAGGCTCCTCGAACACCACCTCGAGTGGCCTGAAGATGTGCAGGCCGCCCATCACAGCCTGCCCTCACGACGCGACGAAATGAAGAACTAATCAGGATGACTTGGCGGAGCAGGACGAGAAGGGAACGAGCCCCGACTCGAGGCGAAAGCTCGCTGTCGCTATCGTGCCGCACCACGTGGAAATGCGAAGGGGCAGCGGGGGGGCGCCAAACGCTTAACATTGCAAGAACGTGCATGGGCAAAATGAAGAAAGAGGGGAGAGATGGAGAGCGGGAGAAGGCGGCATCTACACATAAATATGTTCATGCGGAAGGAGAGAGAGAGAGAGAGAGAGAGAGAGATAGCGAGAGAGAGAGAGATAAAGAGAAAGAGATAAAATATAGAAAGAGAGACGGAAACAGAGAGAGAGAGAGAGAGAGCGAGAAAAAAGAGAGAGAGAGAGGGACAAAACAAGGAAAGGAAGAGACAGAGACAGAAGGAGAGAGCGCGCGACAGCGCACAACGACAGGGAACAAGAAAGAGGTGAAGCAGTGACGCAGGGAACAAGACAGATGTGAAGCAGTGACGCAGTGGCAGAACCGGGGCAACGGACGAGTCCGAGGCGAAGGATGCCCGCACAGTCCTCGATGTGCGCCTTCCCGACCCTGGAAGCCTAACACAACCTCACACTAAGAAGTACACCCCGCGAAGTGCTTAAGAAATCATGGGTTAAGAAATTCATAGTCTCAGAACTTGGATAAACACCCAACGTTTCCATGAAAATCTCAAGATTTACATTGAAACGTTAAGAATAATCGAGACTCTGGCCGAAAACTTGGGTTTTCTTAAGCATCGCCCAAGGTGTATGCTTCGACATTCGCCGGAGCCGTCGGGAGGGTCGGGCGAGGTTCGAAACATCGAGGGGCAACGATAAGGGGGCACTGGCCAATGGGGATATGCATCGACCTGGAACCGGCGATACAACATCCCCTGTCGTTGCCCCCGGCATACACCCTGCGAAATGCTTTAGAAATCATGGGTTAAGAAATTCATAGTCTCAGAATTTGAATAAAAACCCAGAGTGTCTAGTCAAATCTTAGGATTTACATTGAAACATTAAGAATAATCGAGACTCTGGCCGAAAACTTGGGTTTTCTTAAGCATCGCCTAAGGTGTAGGTTGACGTGGGTGGCGGTGTCCCCCCGGTCATCCCTGTACTCCTCGTCGCCTCCCCCCCCCTCCCCGCGCCGCGAAGAGCGCGTTGCTCACGACGGACTTCGTGGCCGTGGTGGGCGAGACGCTGGTGCTGACGATGTGGCCCTGCCGGCGGGGGGAGGATGCATCAGCAGTGGTGGCGCCGACGCCCGGGATGAAGGCCATCGTCTGCCCGGCGCGGGAGTGCGCATCTCGGGGGGGAGGGCAGAGCGGAGGTGAGTCCACACGAGACCCAACCCTGAGACCCCGGGACGTCCATTGATTCTTGGTACGGCAACGTCGCGCTCTCCGCGGCAAAACCATCGAGACCCAAGAAACCCAGGGCACCCCCTGGAGGGAAGCAGGGTGTGTCTTGGCATGGGCCTCCACTGTAGGAGGACCGGGAGGCGAGGGTGGAAGATCGTTCGGAGCACTTGCGCCGCGCAGCGCGCAGAGGGACAGAAGAGGAAGAAGCTGGGGCAACAACAGACTGAACGGCTGGCCGATGCCTGTGCTGTAGCCACCGCGACCTTCATGACGCCGCAGGGCAGGCAAACGGCTCAAAACTGGACGGCATTCCAAATCTACTGTTCAACAAGGGTTGGTCATGTCACCTGACCGAAAACGGAACACACAAAAATGGAAACGTGAACCAAAAGCCATGTGTGGCATCAGATTCGGCCGTGAACGGAAGTGTGCGTTCAACGAAAGACGAAACATCCATGTGCCTTCAGCGAACACGGGAAGTACAGGCGTGACTTCGACGAGAAGCGGGAGTAATGACAAGTTCGCCTGAAGACCAATGTCGCAATGACGCGGACAACGCTCGCTCACGTGAGAGAAATTCACTCAGCGCCACGCTGCCTCCGCGGCCAGCCTGGCCAAACGGCCCCCCGCAGCCCGAAAATCCACCAGTCGCGCGGCGCCAGCGGGGCCATGCAAGGTGAACCAACACAAGGATGACACGTGTCACCCCGAAAACCGTGTGAGAACAAACAAGTGTTCCACTCGTAATTTGGGAGCCAGCATGGGGCCATACAATGTGAAGCCACACAAGGGTGAAACGTGTCAACTCAAAAACTGTGTGAGAAAAGTTAGTTAGTCCACGCGCAATATGGATGCCAACATGGGGCAAAACAGTTGCGACAGAAACGAAAGGGTGACAGGTGTCATACCGAACCTCGTGTCAAAAACATCAAAGTGTTTTCTCGTAGTCTGGACGCCAACATGGGACCATACAATGTGACAGCGCACAATGGTGACACGTGTCACCCCGCAAACCGCTGCGAGAAACCGTTGTTTCACCCGTATTCTTGGAGCGAGCATGGGGCCATACAACGCGAAACAACACAGCGGTGACACAAGCCACCTCGAAAACCGTGCGAGAAAAAAAAAAGAAGTTGACTCGCATTCTTGGGCCCAGCAGAAGCCTCGGAAACGCTGTCTTGGATGTTCTTGCATAGCGCACCACTTGATGGCCCCCGCGTACTCCCAGGGCCGGTCCGGAAGCCCTCCTGGAAGTCGCATCGCCCCAAGACCTTACCTATTCCCGCGCGCGCTTAGAATGGAAAATCAACCGGAAACCGCCCAACGGGTTTCCCATCTGGGGCCCCTCACAGGAAAGCCCATGGACACCCCATGCGGAACACCGCGTGTGCCAGGAGACGTGTGACAGGTGGTCACCTATAAATGCGCGGACAAGCTGGTGCGACGGCGCGAGGGGAGGAGGAGGAGGAGGAGGAGGGGGAGGGGGAGGAGGAGGGGGAGGAGGAGGAGGAGGAGGAGGAGGAGAGGAGGAGGAGGAGGAGGAGGAGGAGGAGGAGGAGGAGGAGAGGAGGAGAGGGAGGAGGAGGAGGAGGAGGAGGAGGAGGAGGAGGAGGAGGAGGAGGAGGAGGGGAGAGGGAGGGGGAGGGGCAGGAGGAGGAGGAGGAGGAGGGGGAGGGGGAGGAGGGGGAGGAGGGGTCGATGGATGTGCAGAAGTTCAAAAATCGACTGCAGACCTGCGTCCGTGCGACGGCGACCGGGCGTGGCGAGCCACGCCGAGGGTGCGACGGCGCCCGCAGGGGGGGCAGAGAGGTAGGCAGAAACTGCGCAGACGCATCGGCGCGACGGCGCCCAGGGGGTATACTAAAGGGAACTTAGGACACACAAATAAATACACACAAATAAAAATAGTCCCCATATTTTCCCATATTTTCTGGGTTTTTGTCTTCCCCCCCAATCCCCATATTTTCCCATATTTTCCTGGGAATCGAAGATCAATTGTGTCTGTGTGTTTTTCCCTCCTGATATACGTAGATAGATGGATGCACCGCAGCAGCCACGCAAAGACGACGGTGCGACGGCGAAGGTTCTTTGCAACTTGACAGGAACACGGAGATCAAGACAGGCGGGACCCCCTCAGGAAGAAATTGCATGACATGATGCTGCCGCGTACTATTGAAAGCCGGCGCCACAGAAGGACGAACAAAAGCCAGCTGTGCCAACGATGCTGCCTGGAGATCGGGCTGAATCGGGGATCTCTGAGATCCAACGGTTCTGGAGAAAAAAATGGGCGCAGCGGCCTTCCCGAAGTGTTCCAGAACGTTCTGGGAGCGTTCCTTCCGCAACGATCTGGAGCGATGTATCCCGATCCTGGGCCCGATTTATTGAGCACGGACCGACCGTCCCGGCATTCCTATTGGCCTATCACGAAATTTTCTGAGAACCCCAAACATGTTCTAAGAACCCAAATCATGTTCTTAGACATAAGCCCGATGTGCTAAAACAAGACAGCCCCAGCCGGAAAGGTTCTGAGAACATGTCGTGGAAACCACAACAACAGATTCTTAGAACATTCGCTGGTATGCATACAGGCGAGCCAGGACGCTTCGCCACTGCTTGATTTTCAGCGCCTCGGATGTTCGTCAACGGGGGGGCACGCAACGTACCCCCTTTCGAAATGCTTTAGAAATCATGGGTTAAGAAATTCATAGCTTCAGAATCCGAATAACAACTCAAAATGTCTATCAAAATCTCAGGATTCACATCGAAACGTTAAGAATACTCGAGACTCTGGCCGAAAACTTGGGTTTTCTTAAGCATCGCCTGGAGTGTAGGGCGAAGCAACCTTGATGGGCCTGTTTTCCACCACCACCACCATAAGTTGGAGGGGGGGGAGGAGGAGGAGGAGGAGGAGGAGGAGGAGGGGGGGGGGGAGGAGGAGGAGGGGAGGAGGAGGAGGTAGGAGGAGGAGGAGGAGGAGGAAGGAGGAGGAGGAGGAGGAGAGGAGGAGGAGGAGGAGGAGGCTTATGGTGGTGGTGGTGGAAAACAAGCCCATCAAACCTGCGCCCCTCGTGCACCTTCTGGGCCCGCGGTGGCAGTCGGGAGGCAGCCCGGGATCCCCTCGGAGCCGTCCTCCTGCAGTCCTCGACCCCTCCTCCTCCTCCTCCTCCTCCTCCTCCTGTCTCTCCTCCTGTCCTCCTCCTCCTCCTCCTCCTCCTCCTCCTCCTCCTCCTCCTCCTCCTCCGTCTCTTGCCCGCCGCTGCCGTCCGCCCGACCATCTCGGACGCCCGAAATAGGCGGAAAACAAACCTACCTCGCTTTTGGCCACCCTCGCTTCCATGAGATACCAAGCGATGCCAAATTGCAGCCTGTACTGGTCAGGCCGCTTGACGAGGAGGCGCGTGGTATGGCTTGGTTTTGCCTGGAAGCGAAAGCGGGGTAGGTAATTCACGCTCTGAGCAATCCTCGACCCCCCCGCGTCTGTTGCCCGCCGCTGCCGTCCGCCCGACCATCTTGGACGCCCGAAAGGGGTACGGAAAAAACAAGTACACCCTGCGAAATGCTTAAGAAATCATGGGTTAAGAAATTCATAGTCTCAGAATTTAATTCAAACCCAGAATTTCTATCAAAATCTTAGGAACTAAATTGAAACATTAAGAATAATCGAGACTTTGGCCAAAAACTTAAGTTTTCTTGAGCATCGCCTAAGGTGCACGGAAAAAACGGGTACAATGCCCAACAGCAACTGTGGTCCCAAACCAACAGCGGCCGCTGTTGGGCAGGCCGCCTTCTGCCTCGAACGGACACGGGCCGCGGCGACACCGACGGCGAGTCGTGTTCAGAAAGAACAGGAACTGCTGTTGGGCATTGTACCCATTCTTTCCGTGCCCATTTCGGGCGCCCAAAACCATCCTCCGCACACTTCCTTCCGGCGTCGGGGGCTCGCCTGCGACCTTGCGACCAGGGCCCGCCAGTGCTGCAAACGCTTGGCGAGGGTGTAGTTGGGCCCCTGCGCAGACTCGATCATGTCCGAGAACGGGATGCCGGCCACGACACTGCCGTGCGGGCGAGGGGGGAGGGCCGCCGAGAGAAGGGTCAAGGGAGGAGAGGATGGAGGACCGAACATGCAAGAGGTGGGACGCAGAAGGACATACCAGTACTACTGTGCGCCCTCCCCCCCTCTGGATGCACACGGCAGAACCGAAGATTTAGCTCATACGCGGGCGGTGTGGCTAGAAAACGCAAGCGCCCGCCAAGGACCCGTAAGATTCATGAGTGCGCGTGTCGCCCCTTGGGGGTGAGGGGACGACGCATCCATAGTATCAGTATGTCTTGATGACGCCGAAGGGCGGGCAAGGGGGAGGGGGTCAAGGGCGGGGGGAGGAGAAGTGGGAATGGCAGGGAAAGGGGAAAGGAGCGAAGAAGAGAGGGAAGAGAAAGGGAACGGCGTTGGTGGGGCCCACCACTCCAGAGGGTAGCAAACAGCATACGCTTGAAGAGGCGGGACAAGGGAAGGAGGCGACACGAACGGAATGGACATTTGATCTTATGTAAGCGAAATGGACACCGCATGCCGCCCCGGGTCCTGCTCACTCCACCTCCTCCCTCGTCGAGAGCGCCGCGTACACTGTGTGAGGCATGCCGTGCGGGCTGCACGTGCAGGCACGCCCTGCGACAATTTCTCGCCATGGAGGTGGACATTATCGAAACCTGTGCCCGTGACATGCATGATGGTCGAGAACCTCTGCCACAGACGTAACATCGCGGAGCTCTTTCCCCTGAATTGTCATCCCGATTCGGAAGCCCAAAACATGACATTGTCCTGGGCCTCGGAAGAAAGTGGCGCCGCAACAAAGGCTGGCAAACATCGAGCAACCCGGCGAAGACGTAGAAGCGCGTTTCTTGATCCGCGGCGATAACCGGCGTTATGGGGGGAGCCCCGGGGGCATAACGTAACGCCCCCCCGCCGTGCGGTTCCTGCGCCACGACAGAGTCCGCGCGCACGACAACGACGAGCGGCGAGCGACGGGCGACGAGCGACGACGACGACTACGACGACGACAACGACGACAACGAGAGACCACGACGACGAGCGATCACGACGACGACGACGATGAAGACGACGACGACGACCACAACCACGTCGACGACGAGCGACGACGACGACGACAACAACGACGACGAGCGACCACGACGACGACGACGACTGCGATGACGAGCGACCACGACGACGACGACGAGCGACACGACGAGGGCGACGACGACGAGCGACGACGACGACGACGACGAGGGCGACGACGACGAGCGACGCCTCCGGAGGTTTCCCGAGGCCTCCGGAGGCCTCCTGGGGCCTCTGGAAGCCTCAAGCGGCCTTCCGAAGTCATCCGAAGCCCTCCAGAGGCCCTGGGAAGCATTCGAAGGCGCTTGACAACGACGAACGGCCGCGAGCGATGACGATCGACGATAACGACGACGACGACGAAGATGACGACGACGACGACGACGACGATATCGACGAGCGACGACGATGACGACAACGACTGCGACGACGGCGACGGACAACGAAGAGAGACGACGACGACAACGACGACGACCGACAACGAAGAGCAACGAGTTGTGGCGAGCACATGCCTGCGAAGGCGTCGTTGCCTCCACGTGGCGTATAAGAGGTATGCTCCTTGCTCCTTATCTCCCTCCACCATTCTCTTGGTCGTCGTCGTCGGTATCATTGTCGTTATTATCCTCCTATTGCTCTCTCTCTCTCTCTCTCTCTCTCCTACGAACACCACAAGTGCCTGAGAGCACCGCGACTTGCCCGCGACCACCGCCCCCTATGTAGATCTTTATGCGGATTCCTTTGAGGACCCTCTGGGGATCCCTATGCGCAGCCTTATGCGGATCCATGTGCGAATGCCTGTGCAGATGCCTATGCGGATCGCGACGCGGATGCCTATGCGAATTGCCATGCGGAGCCCTATGCGGATGCCGATGCGAATCCTTTTGCGGATGCCTCTGGGGATCTCTATGCGAATCACCACGCGGATACCTATGCGGATCCCTATGCAGATCCCTATGCGGATCTCTATAAGAGTCCATGGGAATCCCAATGCTGATCCCTATGCGGATCCCGATGGATATCTCTATGCGATCCCCATGCGGATTCCGATGCGGATTTCTGTGCAGATGCCTATGCGGATTCCTATTCGGGTTCCCGTGCAGATTCCTATGCGCACGGCGGCAGTAACGGGGGCGCACTGGGGGCCGAACCTTTACGTTATGGGGGAGGGGGCGGGGGGGCCATCACGCGCGCTATGGCCCAAGCAATACAGAAACACGCTCTAGGTATGGCCTCGCTGATGCTGTCACGACAGGGCTAACGAGTTAACCCAAACGCACGTCGAGGCCGAATGCGGTTGGCCAACGAGATATTGAGCCAGAAAGCTCTGGCCGAGAACGCCCAGCATCTAGTGCTGGGGCAAAGTATCGACTCAGGGTGACAAACCTCGGCCGGGGAACGGACATCGTAGCTGTAGAAACGGAATACTGGGATGATCAGACGCCTGTCCGCTGGTGCGGCCTTTACGCGCGCGAGGCGGATCAGAGAGCCATACGTAGTCGGGTTTCTGGAGCCGCTTGCGTGCGATCTCAGGGCGCAACCTTCGCGGACGCGATGCGCGGCACAGTGGAACTGCATAACGCGATGCGCGGTCCATGGAGGTGTTTGAAGATCTCTGGAGACGTCTGGAAATCCTAGGCGTCGTAGGTCTCTGGACATCCCCAGAGGCCATCGAGGGTCTCCAGGGGCCCCCCGAAGCCCAGAATCGTCAGAAATCCATCGGTCCTCGATTCTCCTTCTCCACTACTAGAAGTGCGACTCCCACGCGCGCGCGGTGCGTCGAAGCTCTGGAATGGGGCGATTCTCGACATCGGAATGCGATCCCATACAAGTGCTTCGGGCGCTACTTCTCGAGGCCTCTCCACAGAAAGCAAGCAGGTCGATAATGGCGGCCTCCACCACGCAGGGCATCGGGCATGTTATGTTACACTGTAAATGCTGCCCCCCATCACGACGTGTTTGCGGAGTCGGCGATGATGGCCTGCGTGATGTGTCGAAAAAACACTCGTTGGCTATGTCGATCCGTGTGATGGGTGGGATAATGCGCAGACCGGCGAGATACATGCCCGCGTGACTCGCTCGACATCAAGAATTGGCGGCGCGCAGAGGGGGTAGAGAGAGGGGGGGGAAGGCTTCTTTGAAGCACCCCTGCTTCTTAGAAGTCGCTGGCCTTCTCTGTAAATGTAATGCCGGGCCTTCTCTGTAGATGTAATGCCGGCGCCTTCTAAGAAACAGCCTCCCTCTAAGAAGCCTTCCCCCCTCCCACTACCCCCTTCTGCGCGCCGCCAAAACGACACCGATCAATATGATTTGCTCTTGGGCACGGCAACCAACGGCGTCAACGACCTGTGCAGTCTGCCGTGGACGGCGCACATCGGCGATACCGACCCAGTCCTTCATTTTACAGCACGCTCCTCGTCGATAACGACCTTTGCAATTCTGAAAGCAATGTCATGAAGGGACCCATGAACACACACGCAAATAAATAGAGACAAATCCTAGGATTCCCAATCTTTTATATTATTTTCTGGGTTTTCGTCTCCCCCCCCCCCACTTCCCATAGCTTCCCATGTGTTCCTGGGAGTCGACGATCAATTGTGTCTCTGTGTGTTTTTTTTCTCCTCCTGATGTCACTTATCGGCGAGGCCAGCATGCATGATCCAGTCGGCGTATCGCTCATCGGCGAGGCCAGCCCCCGTGGCTTGCAGGAAGAAGCGCTCAGCGGCAGCAAGCGAGGGCGGTTGGATGCACAAGTATTGGTCTTACCGGCCGATGTGGCGATTCCTCTTCCTCCTTCTCCGTCCTCGCATCCTCCATCTCCTTCTCCTCCTCCTCCTTCTCCTCCTCCTCCTCCTCCATAAAGCCAAAGTTTTCTCGGTCCGACTTTTACGGGGCCTTTAAGGTCCTGGCTGGGGCCAGTATGGCCCCCATCGGCCCCAGGCTCTACAAAATCAAAGCGCATGTGGATATCGAATCTTTGACCCCAGGCAGCGAGGAGTGGCGACGAGCTAAAGGCAACGACGCTGCTGATCGATATGCGAAGATAGCCGCTGTCAGGGGTCCCCTGTTAAGTACTAATGAACTTGAGCAACAGGTTGCTCAGGCGGCCCTTTTAAAGAAATACCTCAGATATGTTTCAGAAGCCCTTCAGATCTGGCCGGCGGTAGCTCCGAAGGCAGATCAAAAAGAACTTGCCAAGCCAGAGAAAAGTTTGAACCCGCCCGTGGGAGCGGCCGCAGCTCAGCCCGCCTGGGGACAAGAGGTGCCTCCTCCTCCGGGTCCTCCTCCTCCTCCCCCGTCGGTTCCTGGGGACGAGTTTGCAATGCCCAGGCGGGCACATCAGTGGCATAAATGGGGCAATGGGTGGCTGTGCGCTGTGTGTCGTCAGAGGTCGGCCTCGGGCCATGCTTTGAAGCGCCGCGAAAAGGAACAGTGCCCTGGTTTTTGTGCCCACCACTATGAGCTGCTGGCCAACCCACGAGGCCATAAACCGATGTTTCTTGGATGCCTTGATGATAGACCCTCGAGTAAAATTATGTGCTGGAAGTGCGGCTCGTTTTCAGAAGGAACCCGTGGCCTCAGAGGTGAATGTTCCCCGCCTACAAATGGACGCTTGTTGCAACGACAACGAGCGGGGGAAGGACGGCACCCCAAAGGCACGGCGAGCTCGCCCATTTTATTGAAGCCTCCGATCCCGCTGGCCCAGCTAGTGAGAGAATTGGAGGCGATGAGCTCTGCTGCTTAACGTGGCACGAGCTCCAGAGACAATCGGGATTCATCCCAATCTGAGCGCTGGTCCTCCTCCTCCTCCTCCGTCTCCTCCTCCTCCTCCATCTCCTCCTCCTCCTCCTCCTCCTCCTCCTCCTCCTCCTCCTCCAAGCCCCCTAGGCTCAGGAGATTCCAAGGAGGGGGGGTTCATTGCACCGACAGGAGGTGCAGAGAGGTCGCGCGACTTCTCTTCCGCGTGGGGCCCCATGCTGCCAGCGGCGCAAGCACGGGCCGCCCTCCGCGTGCTCGGGTACAACCCGATGTACGCGACGGGCCATCGCCTGTCCGACATCCTCACAGCCACCCCTGCTGCCGACGCCTTGTTGCTTGCGGGAACTCAGGAAAGTTGTCGGCGAGGAGCAGGAGTATTGAGGAGGCGGGTGGAGGGTCGTCTCGTCCTAGAATCTGTATTCCAACCTGGACCCTTTACAAATAATAGTGCTGGCTGTGCTATCTGCCTGGGCCCTCGGTTTCGAGATAAGGATGTGGTGCAGACCTGGGTATCCCCCGCCCAAGCTGGTGGCCGAGCTATTGCGGCCAGAATCAAGAGGGGGGCCATGGACGTCACTTTCGGGGTCTTGTATTTCCCGCCCCAGCCCTCAAAGAGAGGACAGGCGGGGACGTACTTCGGCACGGTGCAGGCTCAAAAAAACTGGTGGCGGGGCATACTCCAAGAGCTCCCCGCACGTACCCTCCCCATTTTCTTCTCGGATATAAACGACGGCATAGGACTCAGTCGAGTAGCGGGTACCTGGACCAGTCCCCACTCGGAGTCACTAGGAGATACGAGGACACAGGAGGCACGTCGTCGAAGAGCAGGGGAGGAGGTGCGCAAACTGTTAGACGAGCAACACATGATCGCGCCGAGTACGTTCTACCCGTATGAGCACACGTATTATTCTTCGGCACATCCTCCTTCTGCGTCACGTTTGGATGATTTTTTCCTGGCAAAAGGTTATCAGCCGAGAATCAGACAGTGTGGGACCCTTCGGGAACTAGGAGCTTAACTACAGGCTGTCCGAGGGGTTCCTCCACGGGACCACCTGCCTATGTGTCTGACTTTGGAATATGTCAAGGACCCCCACGAACTCCCACGCCAAGAATGCCAACGTATGTGCCCCTCAGCACTGATGCAAGCAATAAGTAAAGGAGTGGGGAAGCTAGCTTACTTGAGGGACATCGCGGCTGCCATTGACCTTCGCCATGGCGAACTAGTCCAGTTGTCAGAGAAGGGTGCACCTGATGAGTTCTTCGAGCAGTTGGAAGGTATACTTACTCGATTTGGCCGCACACACTTTGTTCGTCCTCCTCTCGCTCCTCCCCCTGCTGATTCGGCCCATCGTCGTTCCCTGCTTCGGCTCCGTCGAGAGCTTCGGGCCCAACGAGCTGTGAGGGAGGATCTGGATAAGGTGGAGGACGAGCTGAAGGAGCTATCAGGAAGACTGCAGAGGGAGAGGAGACGAGCACAGCAGGTGGAGAAGGATGCTTTCATCGAGATGATACAGGAGGCGTGGGAGGAGAGGAGGATGGCCGACGCGATGATGATTTCGAGGCGAGCTGCGAGGTGTCGATTCGGAGCGAAGCAAAGGGACGGTCGTAGACTGGGGCCCCCACCTCTCGACAAAGAAGTATGGTTGCGTCATCTATCCTTACCTGGTTCTGAAGGGGGTATGCTTGCACGGGAGATCTCGTGGCCACAGTGGAGGTCTGAGCGTGAGAGTCAACCGGTGCCACCGACATCTGCGGGGGAAGAGAATGACATATCGGAGCTGGCAGGTGAGGACTTTCGCGCTATCCGCAGTTACATGAGACGTGCAGGCAAAAGACGTGCTGTTCCCCCTGATACCGCCCCTTTGGAGTTATGGGACATGATCTTGAGCCCCGAGCACGGTATTCCCGAGGACAATGCAGGAGCAGGTTTAGGCTATGAGGAGGAGGTCCCAGATTTGCAGCCCCTGAACCACTTGTTGCACCTCGGGTTGTCCCAGATTCGGCGGGTACAGATGACTCCGTTGTATTGGCATCAGTCTAGAGGGGTGGGCCTCCCGAAGTCTTCGGATCCAGGACCGCGAGGTAGGCGACTAATACACACCCTCCCCTCTTTCGGCAAGGCGTGGTTTGCGAAGAGGCTAATCCAGAAGTTACCAGATCAGGATCATGGATTCGCTCGTCACCGTCGTAGAGAGGATGCAATTACGAGTACGATGATCATAGGCTTTAGACTTAGGCAGGCAGGGTGGGCACATGCTACTACAATGAAGGACCTATCTAATGCATTTGGCAGTACTCGATGGGATCGTCTAGATAAAGTAGTGCAGGAAGTTGTTCCCCACCATGATCGTGTTCTGTGTCGGCAGCGGTACCGTTTGTCAGTGGTCGAAGTCGAAACATCCTCGGGCATATTAACAGTAAAAACTGGGGTAGGTGGAGTTATGGGGGATCCTTTCAACGTGCATGGGTTCTCGGGCGCATTTATTGCTCCTGTCCAACAGTGGGCCGAGGAGATCAGATCCCTGCTGCCGTCCACGTGTCTTCTTGAAGCTCAGTGGTGCGGACGGCCAGTGGACATGTCGTATCAGAAATATGCTGATGACCTCTTGCGCACCCTGTTGTTCCCTGTCGGCACGTCCATGGAAGAGGTGTTCTCCCAACTCCACGAGGCAGATCGGATTCTTGACGAGGCGTTGCGTCCAGCTGGCTATGTCCAAAACCGACAAAAACAGAGTAAAATGCATACGGGAGGAGGGGGTAAAGAACAAGAGATTAGACGGGTCTGTATGCGATGTAGCTCGCTACCTTGGACCAGTTATTACCCCTACCCAAGCATCTGCACCTGAAGTCGAGAGGCGATTGGTTGCAGCCACGTCGGCATATTATAGTATGGGCTCGTTCTGGGCTGCACGATCCCCGAAGCGGTGGAAGAGAACCATTGTTGTAGGACTCGTGCAAGGCTCCCTACTCTCGGACATGGAGCCATTCATCTTGAGCGAGAAGCAGTTGAGTGCCATGGATCGTCACTTGGCTCGTCTAGGTCGTTCAGCGATGCAGGGTCTTGCTTGTGCGGAGAGAGAAGATGGCTCGAAGAGATCGTTGTCCACTGAAGAGGTATTGCAGTATTGGGATCTTGCCACTTGTTCGATCGAGCTATTAACTAGGAGGCTGGCGTGGTACCAAGGTTGGGCCTCTGCACAAGATGAGCATGTGCAGATCTTGACAGCGTTGTTTGCAGGCCTCCCCTTTGAACAGAACGATCGTTGGCCTTGTTCGGAGTCAGGACTCACGGAGTGGGCGTCGCCATGGACTAAACGTGTCGGTCTCGATTGTAAGGACGCTGCCCGTGCTTGCCCTGACCACGAGGACCTACTAGAACGTATTTCTACCTGCCCCTGGTTGCTGATCGAGGATGAGGCAGTGATGAGGGAGTGTAAGTGGATTGAGTTTCGTCGGGTTCGTGATTGTCGGAAGTCTTTCGAGGTCCCCCCCGCCTGGGTGGAGCCCTCCTGCCGCACCGAGCTTGAACATGGAAGCTGACACTGAAACCGATCTCCCGTTTAAATGTACACCCTGCGAAGTGCTTAAGAAATCATGGGTTAAGAAATTCATAGTCTCAGAACTTGAATAAAACCCAGAACTTCTATCAAAATCTTGGGATTTACATTGAAAAGTTAAGAATAATCGAGACTCAGGACGAAAACTTAGGTTTTCTTAAGCATCGCCTAAGGTGTACAGCGTCAGGTGATGATGGACAACAATGTCAACAAGCCTTCAGTACTGCTAAAGGTCTTATGAATCATTTACGAGCACAACACCACATAAGGAACCTAGGCCACGTCCTGATCAAGACTAACCATTGCCCGATGTGTGACCGAACATTTCGTTCTAAGGTTACCGCGTCCCGTCACCTACATCATGCAATCTTAAGAGGATACTGTGGGAGATGGGAGCCTAAGTCTATTACTAATTATGTTGATCCTGAAGGTTATTGTGTCCTTTCGAAGGAGAGAATTACCAAGCCTACAATAGCCATCGTTTGGTTCACCTTCCGTGGAGAATCTTGCGGGATCGACCTGCACCTACACGTTTCTGCGCGAGCTTCTCCGTGAGGCGTAGCCATGTCGGAGGCCGCGATGCCATCGTGGATGAGGCGGCCTGCAGCGGAGAAACCTCGGATCGGCGCCGGCTCGCGACCAGAAGGTGGCCGAGGCGGCGGGCACGGGAGGCGGAGGCGGTGGTCGAGGCCCCAAGGACGACTACCGCATGCTGGTGATCATGCTCGCGAAGCTGGTGCTGACGGGCGCCCGCCGGATCGCGACGCCGGAGTCGGCCGTGTACGCGAGCTAACCTCGCGTCGGAGGACGGCGAGGAGGCCATCGGGCACGCGTGCCGCGCCGCGGGGGGCCGACTGCGAGAAGACCTCGGGCGAGCGGAGGCAGAAGCAGAAGAACGGCGAGGCCGTGGACGTCCGCTCGAGGGGCGCCCCGTACGTGTGTGTGCTCATCAACGTGCTGCGTCCCATCCTGGAGCTCACCAAGGCAGGGGCGGTCCACGCGGACGAGAGCATCTACGGCCCCATCGAGGAGTGCTGGGAGGCGGTGATCTTGCTGAAGGCGCCGTCCGAGGTCGGCGCGGACGTGCTTCACTTCCGCTACAAGAAGGCGCGGAAGGACAGCACCGACCAGAAGGGGGTCCTCAGCATGGCGGTGTGCATGAAGAACCCTCTCGTGGGCACGATTCGGGTCGGGCGAAAGGGGGGGATAGCAAAGGGGGGGGTTGTGAATCAG
>CAUYUJ010015690.1:0-67568 GCA_963575745.1 Prorocentrum cordatum | reverse complement strand
GGGGTCGAGGGAAAGAAAGTCGAATGCCAGGAGGAAAGAGGCGCGGGGGGGGGGGGGAAGGTCTGAGAGGGCAGGGCAAGAAGGATGGAGAGAGGGGGGGCAGGAAGGAACGAGGAAGGTGGAAGAGGGAAAGGAGGAGAGAGAACGCGGGAACGCCGAGGCGCTCGGCCCAATGGCGGCGGCGGCGCCGCTGGCCGACGGACGGGCCGCAGGATGGCCGCCCCGCCGCCGCCCCGCCGGGGGGTGGAGGATGGCGGGGTGGGCAGCAGCGGCAGCAGGAGGGGGGGCGCTGGAGTAAAAGGCAGCGGCACAGGAAGGAGAAGGAGGGAGGGGCAGGGGGAGAGCGAGGGGGGGGACGGGAGAGGTGTGTAACGCAGTGTAACACACATTCACACACGTCACACCCACACATATGTACATGCACACATACAGCACATACACGCATGGATACATACATACATACATGCATGCATGCATGCATGCATAGATGCATGCATGCACGCATGCAAGGAGGAGGTGGAGGAAGCGGAAGGATGGGAATGAGAGAGGGGGGGATGGCAGGGGCGGAGGGGGAGGAAGAGAGATAGATAATATATGTCACCATGTAACATATTTACTACAGCATAAAGACCTCCCCAATCATGTTGAACACCAGGTCCTTCTCCGGCGCCACGCATAACTCCGTCTTCGTCCAGTAGATGGCAGCCGCAGGGTCGAAAGCGTCCCCCATCAAGGTGTCGGCGTGCGCGTCCGGGGCGAGGGTCGACGCGTGCTCCCCCTGGAACGCCCAGTCGTATAGCTTCTGCTCGAGGTGGAGCGCCAAGGAGTGCATGGCCATCGCTGGCACCGTCTCCTCCTCGCTGGTCGACGCCACTCCCACCGCAGCTCCACCCGTCGCCTCGTCGCCCGGCTCGGCCGCCATAGCGTTCCACATCGCGCGAATCTCGGGCAGCGGCTTGAGAAACGAGTCCTCCCTGGGGCAGTGCGCAGCCATCAGCTGAAGCATCTCGGCAGCATCGGCCCGCTGCTGCTCCAGCGCCTGCATCGCGGACTTCAGCTTCGAGGACATGGCCGGAGCATCGAGGCTAAGCCCGTCCACCACGCCGGCCAGGATGATCTGCGACATGCGCTTCGCGTAGACAGCCGCAGCTGGGCCGCCGCACTCGAGGACCTCGGCGACCTCCGCCTGGGCGCTGTAGAGCCAGAGGGTCACGTGCGAGTAGTCCGTGGAGGTCATCCGTTCGGGCCCGCCGACGAGACACGCCACCGCCTCCCTGAAGTACAGGGCGCGAGCTCTCCAGAACTTCGCCACGCTGTCCGCGCAGTTGAAGACGCCGAACGAGATGAGCCTCAACCGGTTCTCGCTGGCGCCCAAGCTGTGGTCCACGATCATCTTGCGCACGTAGGCCGTGAACTCCATCCACCGCTGCGGGACTAAGCCGAAGAGCTCCTCAAAGGGGCACACGCAACGACAAGTTCGAAATCCACGTGCATCACCCCCCTCACCCCCGACGAGGGGGGGGGGGGGCGGCGCGCATTTAGTGTGCGTGTGTGTATATCTATATGTATATATATATATATATATATATATATACGCATGCATGAATATGCGCATATGCGCGTGGATACGTATTTGCACAGATGTAGAGGGATAGAGAGAGAGAACGAGAGGCAGAGAGACAATGCAACTGTGGAGTGAATATATACTTGCGTTTAATAAAGTATATACACATAAATGCGCATATCTATATATACATAGACACACATAGATGTGTGCGTATGTATATATATATATATATGTGTGTGTGCATAGTTTAACATGTAAATGTCTAGTTGTGTATGTATGCGTATGTACATCTATGTATACGCATGTGGGTATGTGTATGTATGAGGAGATAGGGGGATGTGCGCACACACACATCTACATCTACATACATAGACAGACAGAAAGACATGGCTAGCGATGCGTGCTTATAGATGTCTACGCATTTATACATCTATGTATATATTATATATAAGGAAGAAGTAATACGATAACATGGCATATGAGGCGTGATCTATATAAACGTATGCAGGATTATGGGTCGAAAAAGTGATACACGCATCGCCGTCAAACTGTTAAGACACACGCATGGTATACATGCAGATGTATGTATATGTATATCTATATATGTATACACATGCGGGTTTGCAGTGAGAGGGTCCTGACTGATGATATCGCACAACAACTCAACCTTGTCGCTGTCCGTTGCCAGCGCGACGAGCTTCTGCTGCTGCTTGGCCAAGGACCCCGTGATGTTCATGGACAGGTCCCTGAACGTCGGCTGCATGGCCGTCGGCAGCGAGGGCGCGATGTTCCTGGCGCAGAAGCCAACCAGCTGCCTTCGGGGAGAGGGCCGGGCGGGCGGGAGAGGCGCGGGGGCAGAAGGGGGGCGAGGGAAGGAGGAGGAGGAGTCGGAGGAGGAGCCTGAGGAGGAGGAGGGGAAGAAAGAAGGGGGAGGAGGAGGAGGTGGAGGTGGAGGACGAGGAAGAGCAGGAGGAGGGAGGAGAAGGTGGAGGAGGCGGGGGAGGAGCAGGAGGGGGGGGGAGGCAGGCTGGCAAAGGATCAAGAGCACGATTTTGTATCTGCTACCACCTGACAAAAGAAGCGTCCTCTGCCATCGCCTGCATCGCGCTGACCTCCGGGTTGCGGACCATCCCCTTCTGCCAGAGCTCGTCCGGGCTCGCGGGCAAGGAGAGGGCCTCGGCCCGGGCGTCGGCGTCGTCGGCCATGTCCAGCTTCGCCAAGACCCTGGTGGCCAGGTCGATCTGACCGTCGGACTGAATCGCGGAGGTCGCGGCGACGACCGACGCGCCGGGGGCGCTGTCATCGGCGATATGCTTGAGCATGCCGGCGTGGGCCCGGACGATGTCAGATCGCAACTGCTTGCGAACCGACTTCCACCCAGTGTACGTGACCCCAGCAATGACGATCTTCTTCTCGAAACAGAATTGCAGGGCGAGGAAGATGGACCTCCTGATCACAGCATGCTTGATGTTCGAAGGGTCGAGGTGATCCTTGACAGCCATCACGCACGCAACCGCGTCATCCAACCAGTACTTCTGCCGAGTGGCCGAGGTCGTCAATGTGAGCGTTTCCTCTGGGACGGTCGGGCCCCCGCCCTTGCCCCTGCCCTTGCCCTTGCGTGCCTTCTTGGCGGGGGGCTCCGAGCCCGTGCCGGCGGCAGCTTTCTTCGGCTTCGATTTGGCTTTCGGCTGCGCGGACTTCTTTTTTTTTTTTTTTTTTTTTTTTTTTCTTTTTTTTTTTTTTTTTTTGTTTTTTTTTTTTGTTTTTTTTTTTTTTTTTTTTTTTTTTTTTTGTTTTTTTTTTTTGTTTTGTATTTTGTTTTTTTCTGTTTTTTGTTTTTTTTTTTTTGTTTTCTTTTTTTTTTTTTTTTTTTTTTTTGTTTCTTTTGTGATGTTTTTTTTTTATTTTTTTTTTTGTTGTTTTTTTTTTTTTCTTGTTTTCGGCTGCGCGGACTTGTAGAGAGTGGAACCCGCCATGGGAGTGCAAAGCCACTTGAACTTCTGGCTGGCAATGGCGGTGGTAGTGAACACCCACGAACAGCAGACTTGCTCGCTGTCCACGCCGTCGGCCACAGCCCAGGGGAGGGCGAACTTCAAGAGCTCGAAGCATACCATTCTCAGCGTTTCCTCATCCAGTGCGTCACTGAAGTGCTCCTCCAGATCTGAGAGCAGACTGTTCAGCACGTGTATGACGGTGGTGTTGTTCAGCTCTGGCCTAAGCCAATCCACGCCCGTCGCCGAGCCGCACAGAGCGGTGAAGTCGGACAACATGTGCATCCTGCGGCTTTGTTCACGTAACACGCACAACCCATTCCCATAGGGAGGTCGGAGGGAGGGGGCCTGATCTGGGCATGGGCGCGGGTTGTCGGACCCTGTGGGAGGCACCGTCCGACTTCGGGCCCCCATCCGACAGCGCGCGCCCATGGCCCATAGCCCATTCCGTCCGCCCCATCTATGGGCATGGGCGGCATGGACGACTCGTGGCAACACGCCGAAGTCGAGCGCTTTCACAGTTTCACGCGACTCCACACACGCAGACACACGCGCACGCCTGCACGCGCGCGCGCACACACGCACGCGCACACGCACAAACACACACACACACACACACACACACACACACACACACACACACACACACACACACACACACACACACAAACACACGCGCGCGCTCGCGCACACGCACGCCAGAACAGCAGCCAACAAAACATGACCGACGTGGCAAGATTAGTTTGACGGTGGGAGTCCTGGTGAGCGCAGTGACCACGGATTTCGTCACGGTCACCAGGTTCTTGGACTGCTTGAACACGTCCCCGAAGTTCTTCATGGTATACGCCGACATCTGGCTGGCCCAGCTCATGGGCCCCGCCTTCGGACAAGTACCGTACTCGATGCCCTTTGACCTCCTGTGCGCAAGCCAGCCGGCCTCGATGTCAGAGATGGCCGCCAACCTGACTTCAGGCCCCAGGGTAAACCGAACGGAACCGACAGACAACAGACAACGACCTGGACCAACACACCGATCGAAACATTGGCCGCCCTGAGGCCTGAGGCCTCTCCGATGTCGAGAGGTAGTTCTTGCGACGGTCAGACTCAAAAACTCCAGACTCCTGACGTTCCGTCGGGCAAACGAAGCAGCGGGGGGCAATTCCAAGAACGTGGTCGACACGCCACCGTGCCAGTTGTTCCCCTCCCCCTGGGAAAGCGAAAGCGGGGGCTTGCCACCCCCCCCCCTTCCCCCGCCTCCGCCTCCTCGGTCCTCTTGAGTCCTCCTCCTCCTCCTCCTCCGACTCCTCCTCCGACTCCTTCTCCCGCCCCTCCTCAGCTCCTCCTCCTCCTCCTCGCCCTCCGCCGCCGCCTGCGGATTGGGGGGCGGGGCCCGGGGGGTGGGGGGCGGCTGGCCCCTGGGGGAGGAGGAGGAGGAGGAGGGGGAGGAGGAGGCAGGAGGGAGGGAGGGGGGATGCGGGGAGGACGAGGTGGAGGAAGAAAGAGGAGGGGGAGGAGGAGGAGGAAGGAAGGAAGAGGGATGAGAATGGGGCCGAGGATGAGGAGGAGGACGAGGAGAGGAGGAGGAGGAGGAGCAGCAGCCGCAGCATCAGCTGGAGGAGGAGGTGGAAGAGGAGGAGGTAGGAGGCTCCGAGGCGACGACTCGCGTCGTCCACGGCAACTGTTACAACCAACGGTCCTTGAGCCACCGCAAGACGTCGACAGGCGTGTCGAAGCGCCATTTCTTGATGGAGACGCCCTTCTTCCGAATGGCCAGCACGTGCTTATTGTCGGGCTCCATCTTGGCGGCCACGTACAGCGCCTCTGCGAGCGTGGCGCCAGATATCATGCGCCAGTATGTGACCTCGTCCGACGTGAGCCCGTCGGGTGAACTGGCCTTCTGCACGCACTGCACCCCCATCATCACACCCCTGAACTTGGTCATCACGCCACACTTCAGAATGTTCTTCGCATACACCATGCAAGCGGCGGAGACCTTGCGGGCGTTGACGCCGCTGTGTCTCACCAGCAGCTCCTCGTTGTCGGGGCCCCACGCCATGACGGGAGACGGGTCAGCAATGCCGTAGGACCTCTCGATGATCTCGTAGCGCTCCTGGCCGTCCACGTCCGGGAAGCGCTCGTCGACTGACTCCTTTGAAAGAGGCACCCCTATGGATGTCCGAGTGGATGGGGTCTGAGGATCGCGCTGAATCGGCGACGCATCGCATATGCATCGGCGACGTCGGCGAGACATCGATCCGCATCGAGTCGCGTCGCCAAACCACCGGGGATGCAGCGCGATCCTCTGACCCCGTCTACCCTGACCCCATTTGGGCAGCCTAGATCCTTGGGCCCGAACAGGAGGTCGTGCGCGTTGGTCCCCGACGCGGGAAGACCAGAGTGCACCGAGGAAGCATCCGAAGGCGAAGGGTGCCCATGCCCAAAACCTCCAGACCCGGACGCGTCGTAGTCGTGCGCGGGCCCCGCACCGATCGTATCCGAAGAGCCAGTCGCAGCCGCGGCAGCCATGGCGCGGCGGCCGACCTGAATTCTTGCGAAGGGAAGGCGGTCGGAGAAGGGCGCCTCGCGGAGAGGCCGGACTTGGCCACGAACAGCAGAGACGGCGGGGGCAGGGAAGAAAATGAGATGTTCCGAAACTGGTTTCGGTCCGAAACGAAGCGTAGTAGTTATTTAGGTCTCCTAACTCGCAGCATCGCGTTCCGAGATGCACGTAGCGGGTTATCTTCGCGCCGCAGCGGGGAAACGCACATCGCCCCTGCTTGGGCATCGACGCACGAAGCGCCGAAGCGCGATTATCTCCGCGCCGTAGACGGGGGGGGAGGAGGGAGACGGAGACGGAGAAGGAGGGGGTGAAGGAAAGGGGAGGAGGAAGACAGGAAGACGATGAGGAGGAGGAACGGAGGAGGTGCGGACGAGAGGAACGTGCGCCTGCTGCGACTACTGCGTTGCCCGCAACCGCAACCCGCCCGGCCCAGGGCGAGTCGCTCGGCCTCGGGGGAATGTGGAGGCACGCAGGAGAAGGTGGATGGGAGGGGGGAGAGAAAAGGGGAAAGCATCGGCAAAGATAATGATGTGATTATGCGATGGTGGCGTTTGCGACGATGATGATGATGATGATGATGATGATGATGATGATTATGCTGATCATGTTTGATGGTCACGCGGTGGCGGCGATGAGCGATGATGATGAAGGTGATGGCGAAGAAGACGAGGGATGATGATGGGTGATGGGTGATGGGTGATAGATGATGGATGATGATGATGATGATAATGATGATGATGACGATGATGATTTGCCCGTGTCCTTAAGTGTCCGTTTTCCTCCCTGCCTCCATGAACCACTAGTGGGGGATGTTGGCGATGATGATGATGATGATGATGATGATGATGATGATGCTGGTGATGGTGATGATGATGATGATGATGATGCTAATGATGATGATGCTGACAATGATGATGATGGTGGTGGTGCTGATATGATGGCGGCGATGGCGACGGCGATGATGGCGAGTGGACTCGATCAGAAATGCGGGGCGGAAGCAGGAATCCAGGGCGATGAGGAAGCGCAATAGCAGGAACATTAAGGATAAGCACGGGCCCGAGGGAGCAGGCGCAGGAAGGGGACCGGGCAGCTGAGGCTGCGACGACCCTGGTCAAATTTCCTCGGTTCCTCCACGGGCTCCCTCTGCAGTGCCTCTGCAGCCCCATCTGCAGACGTGACCTCGAGACCCCCCGGCTGACTGCCGCGAACGCTGAATTCAACCGAACGGGGGCAGGGGCGGTCAGGAAATCTGGCGGTCATGGTCGCGGTTGGCGTCGAGTCGACGTCGACGTCGACGTCGACGTCGTCGCCGCGTCGCCGCCGGGTCGCCGTCGACGCCGAGGACCTCGGCGACGACGACCTCGACGACGACGACGACGACGATGACGACGACTCCGACGACGTCGACGCGACGCGACGCCGACGTCGACGACGGCGCTGCTGCCGCTGGGGGCGGCAAGCGGCTGCCCTGCCCCAGCCGCCCAGCTGCCAGGCTCAGTCGGAGCTGGTGGACGCGGCGCTGGAGGGGCTCCTCAGGCCGGCAGCGGGGCGGGCGAGGGGGCTGGACCAGGAGTCATGGGAGCGTGGGGGAGAGAGAGAGAGAGAGAGAGAGAGAGTGAGTGAGAGAGAGAGAGAGAGAGAGAGAGAGAGAGAGAGAGAGAGAGAGAGAGAGAGAGAGAGAGAGAGAATGAGAGAGAGGAGGAGAGAGATATATAGAGAGAGAGAGAGAGAGAGAGAGAGAGAGAGAGAGAGAGAGAGAGAGAGAGAGAGAGAGAGAGAGCCCTGAACAGGCCCAAAACCAGGCGTCAATATTTTCAAAAATATTGACGCCATCTTTTTGGCTTAGATTTCCCCCCGAGGGGTGAGGAGCGAGGAGCGGAAGAGGAGGAAGTGGTAGGAGAGGAAGGAAAGGTGGAAGGAGCAGGAAGAAGGAGGGGAGGAATTGTTTTTCCCCCCGAGTGTCTGTGTGGGATCATAACCAAACGTGCCTTTTCGCCACCAAGGGTTCCACGGGACTCTCCAATAGGGAGGGCGCCGTCGTCGTCGCCGCCGTCGTCGTGATCGTCGAGTCGCCATCGTCGTCGTCGTCGGCGTCGTCGGGTAAAAGGAGGGGGGGGAGGAGGAGCTCCTGAGGAGGTCGGAGGAGGAGACGAGCGCCGCAGCGCAGGCGAGTCCAAGATCCAGCCCCTGGCTGAAAAAAGGCCACTCGACACCACTCGGCATCGCGAGAAACTGGGGGGTGCGAGGAGGAGGAAGAGGAGGAGGAGGAGGAGACACCGAAGATGAGGAGGAGGGATTCGGGGGGGGGAGGGGGGGGGGCGAGGGCGAAGGGGGAGGAGACGAGTAGAGTGCAGTTGCTATGTGCCCAATCCTCGCGGTGGGCTCCAGGACGCGCCGGCGCTTGCCACCGCTGATGAACTCGTCAGGCACGTCGGGGGCGGCGTCCACGATGTTATGGAAACCCCAAGCGAGGCAGAGGCCGATGACGGCACCGTGCATCGAGTTCCCTGCCTGCGCGAACACATGCGACCTCTTGCGGGCAGTCGGCCTCGGCCGAGAGAACGAACACTCTTCCCCAAATGCAGACCCGTAGACAGGAAAACACTGGGCGTTGAGCACCTCGAGCGGCACCATCCACCGGTGGTGGACCTCGCTGTAGAGGAGGCCCACGTTCCTGATGATCGTCTGCAAATACTGCAACCCTATGTTTTCACTGCAATGGTCATCTGGGTTCTGGATGAGCCCAAAGCACGCGCCACCACGATGCGCCTTCGACTGCTGCATGTAGGTGTGTAGCCACTCGGCCTCGCGCCCGTTCAGGCACCACTGAAAAGGCACGGGCTTGCCCGTGTCTGCAAACGTGGCAGTCTGCAGATCAATTCGCTCAAGATCGCCACTCGCGCGCAGCTTGTCCTGCACGCTCTTCCTGGACAACCCCCAGACGCGCTCGGCGGCAAGCTGGGCGGGCGTGGCGAGCGCGAAGTACTCCCGCCACGTAGTCCTGCACCGGCGGACTTGTGACTCCATGAACCTCTGGAATGGTACTCTCTCCACAAGCGTGCGCCTATGCCGGAGCCACGTCAGCCGCCGAACGCGTTTCACGGGGAACCCGAGGTCCAGAGGCGAAACCAGCAGCGAATCCACCAGCACGTACTTGTCTGCAAGGATGTCCAGAGCAAACTACGCCGCAACACTCCAGTCATTGCCTGGGCCCTAACGCGAAGCCAGGTGACAAGACGCGATGTTGACGGCAAGTTTGTTCTGACACCCCCGACGGGGCCTCCCAGCAGACGCGCGAGCAGCTCCACTGGGAAGTCCTCGACGTTCTCATGGAGGATGCCCGACTCCTCCAAGAGCCGTCGATGGGCCGCCCAGGTGTAGAACGCCACCGCGGTCCTGCCAGTCTGCCCGCTGCGCTTCTGCTGGAAGGCGCTCCTACCAGACGAACTCGCAACATATACTGACTACCTACCAACCAGACCACCCCAACCCAACCCGAAGGCACGAATTTCGGGCTGGGGGGGGGGCACGGGCTTCACCTGTTGTTTCTCAATGTTACTGGTCCCCGACCCCCCTACTGGCCTTCGGGTTGGGTTTGCGTGGTTTGGAGGGTGGTGGTTGTGTTTGTATGTGCGCATGGGTCTCGGCATGTTTCTGCATGGGCCCTGGACGGGGCCAGCGTGGTCGGCGGTTGGTGCAGGCGAGTTTGCAGCGCCCAGTCGTGTCCAGTCTGGGCAGGGAGTGCCTGCGACGTGCAGGTGGGCACTCGCGCAGTCGCAGTAGCCCTGGTGCCTGTAACAGAAGGCACGTTTCTGGACCAATTTGTCTGACAGCACCATCCTGTCCAGTTCTGTCGCAGTCACTGTGCACGCTTCAGCAATGATGTCATCGCGCACGCAGTCCCGAATGACATCAAGGATGTCCCCGAAAACGTGGTCTGGGCCGTGTGGAAGCACCAGCAGCTCGGCGCGCGCGTCAGCGTCCACGTCGAACGCGAAGCACACCGTTGGGCGTGTGCTCGCATGATTCTGCGCATCCCCAGACTGGAAGTAGTTGGCGCCGAGGTAGAGCGCGCTGATGGCCACCTCTGGTGCTCCGATGCCGGAAAAACAAGTTGACACGACCTTGCCCTGCATATGCGCCACGGTCTGGTCGACGGCTGTTCTACTGGTGATCGGGGGGCGGTACGCGCTGCCCATGCTGCTGAACATATGCTCCACCCAGCGCGACGCGCCATCCAGACTTGTGCAAGCACTCTGGCGCATCGGTAGCGGGGGCGCACGCCGCCCCCTTGGCCACGAGGGGGCTGACAGCGGCGATGTCGCCTGAGCAACAAGAGCTGCAGCGTCTAGCGCCAGCGGAGCTGCTGCTGGCGTCGGCGCCTGGTGAGTCTGAGCACCTGCTGGGGCTGCGGCCTCTGGCGGCGGTAGTTGCGTTGCCGGCGGCGGCGGCGCCTCCTGAGCGCGCGCTGGAGATGCCACCTCTGGCGCCGACGGTGGCAGCGCCGCTGGCGGCTGCAGCGCCGCTGCGTCGGCCCCAGGCGCTGGCGGCAGGTGCGCATCTGCGGGCGGCTGCGACTGATGGAGGGGCGTTGGCGGCCGCGCCTCCTGAACGCATGCTGGAGCTCTTGGCGCCGGCGCCAGTGGCGCCGCTGTCAGCGGTGGCGCCTCTTGCGCGCAGCAGGCTGGGGCGTCGGCATCTGGCGGTGGCGGCGGCGGCGCAGCTGCGGGCGGCTGCGACAAATGGGCACCTTCTGAAGCGGTGACCGCTGGCTGCGTCTGCGGCTGCGCCGCCAGCGGCGGCGGCGACGCCGCTTGCTGAACGCGGGGCGCTGGCGGCGCCTAACGTTGGCGAAACAATGGGGGTGAAAGGGGTGCATGCAGCTGTGTCCGCGTTGCAGCGCCAGAGGTGATATTGATGCCCCTCTGACCTGGACCAACGCCAACCTCGCCAGATTACCTGGGGAGGCAAGCGAGGGCCCAGAGCACAATGGCAAAACAATATCACCGCAATCGTTGCAGCGCGGCAAGGATGAGGGAGGGCAAGGTCGACGACGACGTGGACGCAGCAGGAATGAGGGTGGAAGGCAGGAATGGTGAGCGGGGCACCAAGGGCAAGCGTGGCATTTCGGGCAACTAAGCGAGTGCCCCAGGATCAAGCTTTGGTTTCTGGACGTTCAACCGCAAGATTCCCCACTCGCTGGGAGGAAACACTCGCAAATCATGTCATTGTGCACAGCCTACGATGCACCATCTGCGCATGGGTGCCTTTTTTGGGGGCATCGTTAGGGGCAGGGGGTGTGCGGTACTGGCGGGAAATTAAGATGACGCGCGACTTATCGCATTAAGCTGATGTGTTGTGGACTGCGTTTCGGCCGTATCCGGGTCATCTTGGCGCCGTTTCTGCGGTTCCTAGGGTCGCCCATGGCAGCCCGTATCTTCACTCAGGATCTCTGGAGTGGACAGTGTCGCTTCGGAACACACTCATCGTGCGACGGGCTGGGTCTGGAGGGGGTCCAGACCGATCCCGCTCCAGAACCCCTCCGGAGCTACCCCTGAGGAGCTCCGGAGGTCCTCCGGAGTGCCACGAGCTGCTCCGGAGGTTCTCCGGAGCGCCCTGTGCCACTCCAGAGGCCCTCTGGAGTCGACTCCGGAGGTCCTCCGGAGTGGCATGTGGCGCTCCGGAGGTCCTCCGGAGTGACACGGGGCGCTCCGGAGGTCCTCCGGAGCAGCCGGTGGCACTCCGGAGGTCCTCCGGAGTCGACCCGGAGGACCTCCGGAGCGCTCCGGAGGACCTCCGGAGCAGCGCGTGGCACTCCGGAGGACCTCCGGAGCGCCCCGTGCCACTCCGGAGGTCCTCCGGAGTCGACTCCGGAGGACCTCTGGAGCGCTCCGGAGGACCTCCGGAGCAGCCCGTGGCACTCCAGAGGACCTCCGGAGCGCCCCGTGCCACTCCGGAGGTCCTCCGGAGTCGACTCCGGAGGACCCCCGGAGCGCTCCGGAGGACCCCGTGGCACTCCGGAGGACCTCCGGAGCGCCCCGTGCCACTCCGGAGGTCCTCCGGAGTCGACTCCGGAGGACCTCCGGAGTGACACAGGGCACTCCGGAGGACCTCCGGAGCAGTCCGTGGCGGTCTGGAGGACCCCAAGAGCTCCTCAGGGGTCACTCCGGAGGAGCTCCGGAGCGATCCCAGCCCCACTCCGGAGGTCCTCGAAAGCAGCCGTGTCACTCCGGAGGACCTCCGGAGTCGCCCGTGTCACTCTGGACCTCCTCCGGAGTGCGCCAGGGTCACTCCGGAGGTGCTCTGACGTGACCCCTAGCCCACTCCCGATGACCTCCAGAATATACCCTCTGTTGCCCCAGATGACCTTCCGGAGCACCGTGTTGCTCCGGAGTGCGCTTACGGACGCGCTGGAGCGACCCTGGCCACTCCAGATGACCTCGGAGCAAGTCCGCCCCATGCTACCTCTGAGAGCGACCACCGCCACCACCACTCCGGATGTGCGGCACCAACTCCAGCGCACATCCGAACATCACACGCTAATAATCGGACGATGTCCGGCGCTGCCCCGTCACTCTTAGGTAGGTGATGCCAATTTTGGCCCACACTCACTCGAGTGAGGTTGGGCCAAATCCAGCATTGCCAACCTAGGAGCAGCTTAGGAACGGGGAATACCAGCTGACGCACATACAATATTGCGTCAGCTGGTATGATTGCGAGCGCAGGCACGTCGATTGCGAGTGCAGGCCCGTCGCCACAAAGGCTGCCGCCAGCTCTGGGGCCGACTGCAGCTGGAGATGTGGGCTGGTCGGTAGCGGTACGAAGGAGGAGGGAACTCTTTTGAGAAAAACTGCACTTGTGTAACCAACGCAACAGTTGATGGATGCGCACAGACGGGCATGATTGGATATGACACGCGAGAGGACACAAGACCCTTCCGAGGGCAGCGATGCTACAGAAATGCGAGAGGCATGGGTCACGAGACGCAGAACACGAGGGTACCCTTGTTTGGGCAGGGTCGACCTACTAACCTGGACCGACTGTAGCGATGTTGACCGAGCGTGCACTCCCCGCCTCTTCAGCCCCCGCGTCGGCAGGGCGCGCGGGCTCCGCGCTGGCGGTCTCGGCCATGACGGAGGCGCCAGCGCTCGCCCCCGCAGCCGCCCGGCCGGAGAGGAAAGGGCAACGCGACGATAGCGTCGGCCAGAGGGAGAGAGAGAGAGAGAGAGAGAGAGAGAGAGTGAGAGAGACAGAGAGGGAGAGAGAGAGAGAGAGAGGGAGAGACTGAGAGAGAGAGAAGCGACACAACACTATGCAGGAGGGGGGGCGCGAGAAGGCAGATGGAGAGATGCATGTGTTTCGGGGTTGCCTGTTGCGGGCGCCGATAGGTTGTGCTAGAATGGCACGGCCAGGAGGGAGAGGAGTTGCAGGAAGGGGGTGAGGGGGAGGAAGATGACGAGGAGGAGGAGTTACTGAATTACGGATACTGTGACTGCGTCGGTTACGGGAGGACGAGGAGGAGGAGGGGGAGGCGGAGGACATGATAGAACCAGGTGTCCAGGTAGGACTCACTGGGCTCACTGGGAATCCCGCGGCCCTTCTGGCGACGCGCGAAGACGAAGCGTGCATCTGTGGCTTGGGAGGTCTGAGATGAGTGAGATAAGCAGGGCCAAGGCGGGAGGAGCAGGGGATGATGATGATGATGAGGAGGAGGAGGAGGAGAAGGCAGGGTGATGAGGAGGAGGAGGAGGAGGAGGAAGATGAGGAGGAGGAGGAGGAGGAGGAACCTCAGCTGACACGTCCCGCGGCAGCGCCGATGGACTGCCAGGCAGAACGCCCAGGAGCCCCTCGAGACGCTCGAGACGTGCCGGGGGGAGGGAAAGGGGGCGGCGCCAACTACGCCCATGGCGGATCACGGCCGAGCGACGTAAATTAGCAAACTCCGCCTCGCAGGCAGCTCCTGACAATAATCCAGTCGCTCGGCCACGATAGGTGCTGGGCGTAGTTAGTGGCCCCCTCCCTCTCCTCCTCTCCCCCTCCAGAGGGCAAAACGTTCCTCCGTTCTTGCGCCGTCTGGAGAAGTTGGGTTGGACCCATCGACTGTCCGAGTGCCGAGTGTCGCCCCGCCCTTGTCCCTCCCCCTCTACATTCTCCCACGCGTCTTGGGAGGCCCGAGTGAAGCTGGGCGGCCACAGCCCCTAGGGCGCCCTCACATCCCTCCTCCTCCTCCTCCTCCTCCTCCCCCTCCTCCTCCTCCGCCTCCTCGTCCTCCTCCTTCTCCTCCTCATCCTCCTCCTCCTCCGCCGCCTCCTCCACCCTCCCTCCACTTCCCCTTTCCTCCTTCGCCTCGTCTCCTCGTCCGCCTCCGCCTCCACCGCCTTCCCCCCCACTCTCGCCGATATCTCGCGATGCCGAATGGCGTTGCTTAGACCACTGCAACGAGTAGGCGAGGCTGGATATTGTACTCTACTACGCCCGTCTCCCTATCTCCCCCGTCATCCCGTCCTCCTCAACCTCCTCCTCCTCCTCCTCATCCTCCTCCCTCTTCCACAGCCACGCTTCCTATTCCTGCCGCATCCCTGCCATCGTCCCTCGACGTTCTGCCCCGCCCCCTCTCTCCGCAGCGTAGTAAGCCGCATTCTCACCATCCCCGTGCAGCCCCGTCACGGTCACGGTTGCCCCCCCCCCCTCAGTCTGCAATGGTTGATCGGCATTTTTTGCGCCAAACGCTGAAGTGCCAGCCGCCACCCATCCCGCTAGATGGCGCCTGGCGGGCCTGGCGTGCGAGCATCCCGGGAGCAGCGACGCCAGGAGAGACACGAAAGCTGGAGCACGTCACCCCCCGCAGGGGGGCTGCCAGACCAGATCAGATCATCAGATCAGCGGCGCAAGCGAGGGGGGGGCAGAAGGAAGAGACGTCGAGTCGGGTCGCAAGGGGGCATGGCGATGAGGGACGAGGGCACGAGGCGATATGAATAATCACGATTGCAATAGCTGCAATAGGTCCATAGATGAGCCGCGTGGGTAGGGGAGCGCAGGCTCGATCAAACAGATCCCGAAGCTCCCGACACCACCTGCGCCAGACTCCCGATCGGCCTGGTCTGTGGACCCGGATGGGGAGACGAGAAAGGGGGCGAGATGCGCAGCGGGCAGGCCGCCCACGCACTAAACCAACAATGTGCTAATTGTTGCAGCTGTAGAACTACCGCAACCAGCGCTCGCACACGGTGCAAAGCAGATGCGCACCGAAGGCGGACGCGGGCGGCGCCCCCCCCAAGTCGGGCCACTCAAACCCGTGTGTCCCACCGAGGGGGGCTGCTTCGTCAGCGCAAGAACGATGGTAGCCGTGCATGCACAGAGGGCATCTACGCACCACGCCGCCCTCCAGCAAGCACCAATTGCAGTCAGCAGAACACTCGTCTTCTGCGCACAAGCCCGTCTCCCACATGCGCATCAAATCGCGTGCATCATCTGGAAGGGCTGGCGCCTCAGATCGTTTGACCTTCCTCATGGGAAGGCCGATGTCGGGGTGCACCAAAACTGGGCGCAGAAAAATGCGATCGCTGAATGGCCTGGACCCATCGGCTGCCTTCCACCCACTCACAGAATAAATGATCTTGCCCTCGTCAACCCGGACAGGCTGCCCGCGAACGGCGAGGGCATTGTACCAGTTGACCAAAGACACCCTCGTAAGATGACCCCCATCAGCGTCAACTGCGAGGGCGCGCAAAGGCCCGCGGCAGACCGGGCCCAGGACAACTCTGACGGGGCCCAGGGGCACGCAAACAAAAAAACAAAACTCAAAGATCAACCATAGTGCCCATCTGTTCTGGCTACTACATTATCCCCATTTGCGCATGTGCGCGTGTCCTCCTGAAACCCCAAGGAACCCAGAATGAAGCCACGGGCCCCGAGAGGGCCCCAAGAAAGCTGATGGGCACCAAGATAACCCAAGAGGCATGCACTTGCAATGCCTCTGCCAGGGCCCCGGACCCCGCCCTACTGTGCCTGGGGGTGCCGACTCGGTATCCGATTCAGCGTCGGCCTGCTGGTTCGTCGTACTGCAAGATGGACAGGTTGCCGGGCGCCTTGCCGCCGTTGACGACGTCCAACTTGCCCAGCGGCCTGGAGGCGACGGCAGCCGCTCTGTCAATGCACAGGCGGGCGCCTCGAGCAGCCCCGAAGCCGATGGAGCCTGGCGCTCCATCTCGCCACCGTGCCCACGCCAAGCCGAAGTCAACGTCCGCCTCGGGGCGGGCGAGGAGGAGGGGAGGGGCGACGTCGCGGAGAAGGGGTTGGAGGAGGCGGCGGAGGAAAGGAGGAAGAAGCGGAGGCAGTGGAGGAGGGGGGGGAGGAGAATGCGAAGATGGGCAGGATGGAAGACGACATGAGGGGGACGGGGGGGGGCACAGCGCGAGGATAGAGGCGGAGGAGAAGGAGGAGGAGGGGGAGGACGAAGAGGCGCAGGAGGAGAGGAGTAGGAGGGAGAGGAGGAGGGAGGCACGGGGGCAAGGGGGGGGGCGAGGAGGCGGGGGGGGGGACGACGCGACGATGAGGAGATGAATGTTGCGAGAGCGCTGCCTCGTCCATGCCGGTCGCGTCAGGGCCGGGGCCGCCCAGCTCGACGACGCCCTCCTTGTCGGGGGCCATGGCTTTGACTCCCAGGCCCTCGGCCGCCGCGGCGTCCACCAGGTCTTTCGCCAGGCCGATGCCGTGGATGCACTGGACGTCTGCCAAAGGATCATCTTTTCCTGCATCGAAGGCATCAGGAAAGAGGGTGGCGTACACTGTGTCGAATTTCCGCTTGAACGCGTCGTCCACGACCGCCGCTGCTGCGTGCTCCAGGTCCGCCTTGTCCAACAGTGCATCGGCGGCGCCGCCCATGTCGTCGTCAACCACCACGTCGACGCCGGCGTCGTCGGCTGCCAAGGCACCAGCAGCAGCATGATCTTCTAAGACGACGTGGGCAGGGCGGTCGTCGTCAGGCAGCGCAGCAGGGTCGCCCGCCAATGGGCCCTCGTCCTTGTCCTTGATCGCCTTCTTCTTTGGCTTGGGCGCCCCGTCGCTCTTCGGGCCCATGGCGTGCGTGATGTCCTTCAAATCCATGAGCTTCGCCATGGTGACAATGGTCGTTGCGGGCTCGGGCTTCTCAACTGCCCCAATCAGAAACGGGACAACGTGCGTGTGGTCGCCGCTGCAAGCCTCGTAGTGGCGCTGGAACAAATCTTTGGACATCTTGAACTCCAGGGGTTTTGCCAACTGAACTGTAGAGGTGCATGCGTCCGGCTGCGGGGTGAGGATGCATTTGGCGAGCACGGCAGCGTAGCCGTGAGTGTTGCAGCATACCCATGCCGCAAGCTGATCTCCAGTATCGTCCTCGCCACCGTGGATTAAGATAGACTGCGTCATGTCATTCCCGACCAACTTTCTTGTTTCCCACCACCAATACATGTGCCAAGAGGATGCCCAACCCAGCATGACGCGGTCCTTGTGCCCCTCAAGCGGCCGACCTGCTTCAATGACTGCGTCGTCCAAAAACTCGGGCGGCTCGCAGAACCTATCGGGGACTGACAACGTGGCCTTGATCTGGCTGGAGTACTGGACCGAGTCCTCGATGAGCCCGTGCACGCGACTCTCGATGGCTGACCATTTGATCTTGGCAGTGGCCCTCGCGCCCAGGCCGACCTCCTTCCGAAGGCACACCCTTGCGTCGAGGAGCCCGAGGGTGATGGTCGGCGCCCTGCTGGCCACCATCTGCAAGACGTTGTTGACCCCCTCGATCTCCTGGGTGTCCCCTCGCCACTGCTCCACTGCAACCCGCATGGGCGCGTACAAGCACATGGAGAGCTTCCCAGTGCGCGCTGCCTCCTTCAACTCGGAGGGGAAGAGCCTCCGCAGCGTGGCCGCCGTCATGTGGAGCGCACCAGGGTCGCAGTCCATGATATCAGCAGCGAGCCGTCTACGTTCCGAGCATGGCGAGTCAGCGCTGTTGCGCGCAAGCCAGAGCAGTCGTTGAGGAAACTCGGTGGCGGGCTTCTGAATGCGCATCTGGAACGACCCCAATACTTTCAGGACGCCCCTGTGCAAGCTTCGATGGGCAGCGAGGGCCACGTCTGGGGGGGCTCCGCGGAGGAGGTCGTCCCACGCAGACGGGTCGAGCAGGTTCTCGATGAGCCTGTGTGTCCTGGGGGCGTAGTACCAGACGATGCACGCCAAGTTCTGAGGTTCTCGCGGCCCACGGGCCTTCTGCACGAAGTGGAGGAACCTGTCGAGCGGCGCCCGCAGGCGCTGCGACGCACGCAGTGAGAGCCAGAACCGGTCGTCTCGCAATGCCTGTAAGGCAGCCTTGGCGTACCTGCCCATCTTGTCCTGGTAGGCCGACCTCTCTTCGATCTCCAGCTCGTTCAGGCCGCTGATAGGAACGTCTGTCAAGTCATCGCCTGCCCTGGCCACTCCGAAACACGCCGTGAATACCTGCCTGATATGACGTTCGTCGCCCCGCAAGAGGTGCTGCTCGCAGTCCCGGATGGAGCCCCATCGGCCGACAAGCGGCCTGGGGGGCACCCGGGCGGCGCCTCCAGCGACCGCGGCTGACGAGTCGAAGAGCGCGCACCACAGCTTGAAGATCCTGACGGCTTGTGCCCGCCAGCAATGAAGTATCTTCGCAACCGTGCTGAAGTAGAAGAATGGCGCCCCGAGGTCCCTCAGGAAATCGTCCATGACGTGGAGGGCGCACTTGCACATGATCGCGTACTGGTGCGCCACGCAATGGCACTCGAGGAACAGCGTGCACGGCTGGGAGGAGATCTTGGTGTGGATGAGTTGTCGCGCCTTGAGGGGGGGGGGGGGGGGGGGGGGGGGGGCGCGGCCCCCGGCAGCACGCGGCCCGAGCGGCCCGCATCCAAACGCACGGGACTGGAGCTGCGAAAACCGCAGGAAGGGAGGGGGATGGGGGGGGAAGGAGGGGGGGGGGGACGAGGGCCGGTCAGATTCCGAATGGCCCCCCTTCGTCGAGGGAGGACCGCAGGAAGGGAGAGGCCGGGGGAGCCTGGGAGAGGAGGAGGAGGGGGAGGGAGGGAAGGAAGAGGACGGGTCGGATTCCGACGCCGAATGAGACCCCCGCTCGTGGGAAGGGGGCTCGACGAGAGCGGAGCGGTGACGGTGCGTTTGATTTTCGGTCCTCGGGCCTGGGGGCATCTAAACATATTCGGCGCTCGGCCCAGGGCGGGCCTTCACCTCGTCGCCGCCTGCGTCAGAGCAGGCCGTCCACACTTGGAGGCACCTGCCCAGCGCCACAGTGGTGGCGTCGAGCTCCGGCCCCTGCGTCTCGCCGTCCGCCAACGCGTCCGCTGCCGCCGCCGCCGCGGCGCCCCCCGCCGCGGGCAAGGCAACTGCGTCGCCAGCGCCGACGGCGCCCACGATGGCAGCTGCCGCAGCGGCGCCAGCGCCGGGGGCAGGAGCTGCGACAACCTTGCGCGGGAGAGCGAGAGGGGATGGGATGGTATGTATATGTCTGCATGTGTGTATAAGTTTATGCACATTCTATATATACATACATATGTGTATATATATATGTATATATGTGTAATGCCTCTACGTACGTCTACCGTCATACCCATCACTATCCCTCCATATCTCGCGCTCTATGGTGCTTGCTATACATATATATTTATATACATATCCCGCTCCCCATATCCCATCTACGCCCCCCCCTCCTGCACCTCGCCCTCGCCCCATCCCTCATCTGCCGACGTAACCATCTTGCTTGCTAGTACTCCTTCTTTCGCCCTCTATAAGTCCCGCTCTATGTTTAGTGCGTGCTGCACACACACATATACACATATACATGTGTGTATGTATCTGTATAAACATATCCATACACATAATTGTGTACATGTATTTACATATGTATATGCACTTATACATGTATGTGCATGTATGTATATCCATGCGCGTGCAACTACACAGCGAATGTGCATGCACATATTCAGATGTGCACATATACGCATACTATGTGTCAGCCCCTCTTATTGTACGAAGTCGTGCGGGTGCCTGAGGCCTGCCCGTGAAAGCTAGAGTCTGCGCGTGTGAGGGCGCAGCGCTGCCAACTGCTGGGGCGGGGTCCCGGTTTCAAGGTCCGAACCGCGTCGCAAGGTGGCGGGGCCCACGAGACGGGGAGCAACGTGGATGTCGTGGTGGTATCCAAACCGATAGCAGCGAGCTGCTTCCTGATCATGCTCACCATGCCCTGTCCGCTGGAATGCGAGACGACCTGGGGCTCTGGGACAACCCCGCCCGCCCCAGCCCCCCACGCCTCCTCCCCCCCCTCCTCATCCCTCTCCTCCTCTCCGCCGCCGCCCTCCCTGGGCCCCTCCTTCCCCCCAAATCTCCCTCCTCAGCTGACCCCCCAGCCTCCTTCCCCATCATTGTGCCATGCGAACCTGGATGTCCGAGAACAACTTGCGAGTCCGGGAGGCATTGCGCACGGCCTCGTAATCAGAATCCGCATATATGGGCCCGCCGAGGAAGGTGGACTGCAGCTCGAGCACATGGAGTTTGCGGCGCTGCCACACCTTCTCAGATGGGGGATGCGCGCTGCGTTGCGACGCGTTGCGACCGCCACAACGCGTCGCAACGCAGCGCGCATCCCCCCATCAGCCCCCCGGGGCATGGGCATTTGGCGCCAGGCCACCTGGGCGTTTGTGGCATCGCCGCGCATGCAGTGGACCACGGCGGCCCAGCCTATCTCGTACGACGTGTCAGGCGTCGTCGCTGCGACCGCGGCGCGGAAGGATATGCTTGTCAACATGTCACTGTAGCCACCTCGAAGAAACGCCCGCATCGAGGCGACGCGGGCGGCCCGAAGCTGAATCTCCCACCTGCAAATAGTCCTGGCATCGAGGTCCGTGCCGAGAACCAAGCCGAGAGCATTCGCAGGGCTGTTTGAGATGACGCGCTTGATAGCGGCCATAAATCCCCCCCAGGAAGAGAAGTAGCGACCTGTTCGAAGCTGAGATGCTTTGAATCCTGCTAGTTCTTCTGACTGGACTTCGAACTGCTGCGCATGCCGCGTCTGCGCTCGGAGCTCCCTCTGCCTAATCACCTTCAGCTTCTTGCGAAGCGACTCGTTCGCGATTTCTAACTCTGCGACGCGCTTCTCCGCCGCGGCCAACCTGACCTCGACGGCGGCAGGGGCGGCGCCTAGAGGCAGGGCGAACACGAAGGCAGATGCGCGCGAACCTCGCAACAGATGGCCCGTGGAGAAATCCCAAACCTCAGGGCGCAGGGACCGAGACCACGTGGCCGCGTCGCCCTGGCGCCCACTAGTCTAGGCCTTACGTTTCCGCCTCCTCCGCTCCTCGTCCGCCTCCTCCTCGTCCTCCTCCTCCTCCTCCTCCTCCTCCTCCTCCTCCTCCTCCCCCCCCTCCTCCTAATCCGCGCCCCCCTCCTCCTTCTTCCCCCCCCGTCCCCTCCTCATCCTCCCCCTCATTTTCCTACGCTTCGCCCCTCCATTTTCCGTGTCCTCCTCGTGGTCCTCCTCATCGCCCTCCTCTGCCTCCACCTCCCCCTCGCGTCCTCCCCCATCCTTCCCCCTCATACCCCTCCCCCTCCTCATCCCCAGCCCCCTCCTCATCCTCCTCCCCCCCCTCCCACCCCAGACCCGCCCTAGGCTGGCCCGTCGCCAGAGTTCGCAGAGATGGAAGGGAAACGGCACCGCGAGCGATGCACGACATGCACGACACCTGCACCGCCTTGCACGCGCATGAAGCCTAGGGAGCATAGGAGGGCAAGTTTGCGCAGCTGGCCTGGAGGCGGCGGCTCTCTGGGCGGCGGGGCTGGAGCGGGCACGATCGCCGCCTGCGGCGGCGCCGGCGCCGCCGGCGGCGCCGCTGCAATGCCGAACTCGCGGTTCAGCATGTCGGCCGCCTGCGTCGGCCGTTCGCATGGATAAAGAGAAAGAGAGAGACAGAGGGAGAAGGAGAGAAAGAGAGAGAGATATAATGGGCAAGAGCGAACAAAAAAGAGCAAGAGAGTGAGAAAGAGAAACTGCAATACACATAAACGTACACATGCATGTAATGCATATGCATATACAATATGATAAAGAGAAAGAGACAGAGGCAGATCAAGAGAGAGAAACAGTTGGGGAACACAATGTGTATATGTATAGGTATTTGTGCATATATAGCTATGCTTTTATGCAATGGAGAGAGATAGCAAACCACAACGAGACAGAGAAAGTGAGAGAGAGAGAAACAAACAAATGGAAAGAGAAAGAGAGAGACAGAGAGAGAGAGAGAGAGAGGGATGGGGACATTGCTAGGGGGGAAGGAAAAGATACAGGGAGCGACGGATAAGGAAGGGTGAGCGCCTCTGCCAGCGCCGCGGTCGCCAGCGGGTTCCGCGCGTGCGCCAGGACCTCCTCCGCGACGGCGAAGGCGTAGGCGCCGGGCGCGCGCTGGGCCCAGCGGCCGTGGCTCCGGCGCAGCCTGCCCGCCGCCCATCTCTATCCCTCTAAACCCCCGAACCCAGGATCCCACCCAAGACGTCGGGAGCGTAACGCATGCAAGTGTACAATCGCGCGCGCACGTGCGCGCGTAACTGCAGGTGTGTACACGTAGAAGAAGCGCATGCACATGTGCGATCAGGCGGCGTCAGAAGTACAAGTATTCCCGCTACTCACGCAAACAAGCGGCGCGCTCGTGTAAACGCACGCGACACAGCTCAGCTGGGCGCGCAATCCCTGCAGTCCGTCTCGACCCAGTCTCCCAACATCCGCCGTCGGTCTGACTCCAACTCGGCTGCGTAAGTTGTACAGTGCTGCAATGTCTCTGGGCCAACAGTGCCCAGCTGTCCTCTCTCTCTCTCTCTCTCTCTCTCTCTCTCTCTCTCTCTCTCCCTGTCTCTCTCTCTCGCTCTCTCTCTCTCTCTCTCCCTCTCTCTCAGTCTCTCTCTCTCTCTCTCTCTCTCTCTCTCTCTCCCTCTCCCGCTCTCCTCGACCCCGGAGGAAGTGCGAGGAGAATGGGGGCGGCGGGGCGCTGGGCGGCAGGAGGCACAATAATGGTGGGGAAGACGGGGGGGAGGATGAGGAGGAGAGCAAAAAGGGTGATGGGATAATAATTTCGCTGGACGATCACTTCCCCTCTGACCCCCCCCCATCCGATCGGGGGTCCATGCCGCCGAGCTGATCAACCCGTCGGAGTGCAGCTGGCGCAGGAAACGCACCAAGCCGCACTCCGGGAAGACCAGCTCACCGCGCCAGGCGCGGACGCCGCATGTACGGGCCACCACGTACATGCGCCGGGCAAGGAAACTGGGCATGCCCCTGAGAACCCAGCCAAAATGGCTGATGGAAGCGCGGGGCACGACGGCGTGGACAGGACGTCCGAGAGGACGCACATGACTCACCCGAGGGCAGTAAAATTGCGGGGCACAACGGCCCCATACATGCAACGGGCGCGAGATGAGATAGGCAGGACACACGGGCACCTGGGACCTGGCAGGGTCGGCCAATCTATCCTATCTAACTGTAGGCTGCGCGCCCCTCCGTCGTCCTCCTCTCCTCCTCCTCCCCCCCTCCTCCTCCGCCTCCTCCTACTCTCCTCCACCTTCGCCTCCTCAGTCCCCTTCTGCTCCGCCTCATCCCTCCCCCTCCTCCTCGTTCTACTCCACGTCCACCTCCACCCTCCCCGTTTTCGGGCGCTGGTGGCATCTCCTCTTCCTCCCTCCCCAGCTTTAGGACGATGCCAGCGATGTCTGGCCCAGCCGCACCAGCCTTGTCTGACGCGACGGGCTGCCCACTTTATTAAGCTTGATAGCGTTGCGGTGGCGCCTTCGCGCCGATGCAACAGCGACGGCGACGATGAGGAGTTGAGAGGGGGAGGAGGCGGAGGAGGAGGAGGATGAGGAGGAGGAGCTGAGGGGCTGAGGAGCTGAGGGACTGAGGAGGAGGAGGAAGACGAGGGCGAGGCCGAGGAGGAGACTGAGGGGGAGAAGGAGGAGGAGAAGGAGGAGGAGGAGAAACAACTTCCACCCATGGGCCGTTTCCTGGGGTGTGCATCGCGGCAAGGCTCAGGCGCTGGTGGGGTTCCGAGCCATTTACAGTGTGCGTATGCGTGAGTGTTCTCTGTCAGAAACCGAAGTACGAAGAGGAAAACCTCCTCCAAAATGTCTTCTCCGCATCCTCGTATTCCTCCGCCTCCTCCTCCTCCTCCTCCACGTGCTGCGTGTACCGCCCTTTTTTCAATCGTTCATCCACCCTCCGCCCCCGTCCTCATCCTCCCTCCTTCCCCTCCGAATAAGCGGACGGACGGTATTGTGCCGCGGCATGCTCTCCTGCAAATGCCACTCTCCGGGGCCCCAAGAATGTCGCAACAAGGACCACCCACAATCAGATGACATACGATATGCGACCGTCACAAACGAATACGTTTGAGGGGAAGGGGGGAAGAGAAGGAGGACTCAGTATGTCAACGCTGTCCGTGGCTTACAGAAACAGTAGAACAGGTTTGCCGATGTGTGCGATAATGCCAATCCGGCCATAGTACGACCATGCGTCACGCGAACAAAAACATGCGACTTGAGACCTCGAGTACGCAGCACATAACACGGCGCGCCCTCAATAAAGCGCGGGCGAAGCAGCAACCAAATATGATTACCAAATGGCGCGCCCGACATAATATGCAGCCTGGGGACTCGATATCTACTAAAATGCATGCTGGACGTTCGCTAATATAAGGAATGTCGGCGGCTGGTTGTTTGAAGCTAAGGCAGGCGCGCGCGATTATATATAGATTTTGGAACTCAGTTTCCTGGTAATCGCAGGTGGCGGTGCTCCTAAACATAGGTATCCACCAACACCTTTGTCGGCCCAGAAGCACTTTCCAGGGCAGGGGGGTCGACCTCAAGAGCAACACTGGCGGCCTCAGCGTTCTGGGGTCGACGCCGCCTCCCATGTAAGAACGATGACCCGAGAGGGGAGGGAGGAGGTGGGAGAAGCGAGCAGCAGGAAGATGGAGGAGGAGGAGCAGGAGGAGGAGGAGGAGAAGGAGGAGGAGGAAGAGGAGGAGGAGGAAGATGAGGAGGAGGAGGAGGAGGAGGAGGAAAAAGGAGGAGGAGGAGGAGGAGGAGGAGGAGGAGGAGGGGGAGAAGTAGGAGGAGGAGGGGGGGAGGGGGGGCCGTCGGCGGTGGGCCCCGACCGCGCGGCGATCGCCGCCGCCGACGCCGCCGCCGTGGGCCGTCTCCGTGGGCGTCGGCCTGCGTCGACGTCGGCCCGTCCCCCGCGGGCGCGGCTTCGCACCCCGAGTCGTTGGCTCTGGACGCCCGAAATGGGTACTGAAAGAATGGGTACTGTGCCCAACTGCAGTTCCTGTTCATTCGGAACAGGATTCGCTGTCCACGCCGCCGCGGCCTGTGTCCACTCGAGACCGAAGGCCGCCTGCCCGACAGCGGCCGCTGCTGGTTCGGGACAACATTTGTTGTTGGGCATTGTACCCATTTTTTCGGTACCCATTTCGGGCGTTTAAATTGGCGGCCCCGAGGCCCGGCGAGGGCCCCCGGAGGCCGAGAGTCGCGACCGACCTCCCCGACGCCCGTCGTGGCCAAATCAGAATTTGACCTCCCAGGAGCTGCATCCGAACAAGAGGGGGGGTTGACGGCCCCGAGGCCCGGCGAGGGCCCCCAGAGGCCGAAAGTCGCGACCCAACTCCCGTCGCGATGCTCTCGGAGGCCCGAGGGGGTCCGGGTCTCTGGACGCCCCCGACGCCTCCCCGCCCTCCCTCCCACGACGCAAGGGAGCCGCTCGGCCACACGCAGAGGGGGGTTAGGGCAAGCTAGGTGCGCTGGCAACATATCTGACGTCCGACCCCTCCCCTCCCATCCCTTACCGTGGCGCAGATACCCTCTCTACTCTCTATTCGAGCAGTGGGACGTCGAGCAGGGCAATGATCGCGAGAGGGTACGCGATGCATGGTAGAGCACGGAATGGCACGGCGTAGACGAGCACGGCAGAGCGTAGCATGCCATAGCATGACGTGGCATTGCGCAGTGAAGCATTGCATGACAAAGCATTGCAACGCAAAGCACGGCATCGCACAGCGGCGCATGACACAACACCCTACAGCATGTCATGGCATGGCGCCGTTATCCTTAGAGGGTAAGTGGGTCGTCTTCGAGAGGTCTGGGCCTTTCTAAAATCGTGGCTCCATGTCTAGCTCCTTGGACTTCCCAAAAAGCTACACACAAGGCGGGGCTGATGGAGAGCACCCGCTGGCTCCTCTCAACATCACCTTCTCAAAGCAGAAACGGGGCTCCCGCTTGATACTTCCTGAAAACGACGAGGGGCTTCTGCGGCCCAAAAAGTCAACAAATCGACACCGAACGTGTAATCACTTCCGATGGTTTCTGTGGGGGGCATTTTCGAGATTTGACGCCTATGTGGAAGGACCGAACGCGCCCGTGCGTCAGCGGGAGCACGATTTGGAACAACCAGAAGCGCAGAAATGGGGCCAGCGCTTCCGCGGGAGGCAACGTTTTGAAAGACAACTCCAGCGAAAACCAATTTCCCGGGAATCCTGTGTGTAAAGAGCAGTACGCGGAGGGGGCCAGACATCTTCCGGACGTCGTCAGGGGAGAGGAGGTCTCGGAGAGCCGTAATGGTGGAGGGCGCGGGTGGGCGGGCGCGGGCCTGCGTGAAAGGAAGGCCCGCGACTACGAAGAAGCAGCCTCCTCCTGAGCAGCCTCCCGCTCGCCCTCCCGCGCCCTCCCTCGGGCGAAGAGAGCTATGCACATGCACCGATCCTGGCAAGGCCCATCCTTGACCCAGGATCGGTGCATATGCCTTCCTGGCCAAGGTAGGAGGGCGTATGCACCGATCCTGGGCTCAGGATGGGCCTGGCCAGAACCGGTGTATGTGCATAGTTCTTTTTCCTCTTCTCCCCCTCCCCCATCTCTGCGCGCGGCCGAGTGGTTGCGTCGTGGGAGGGAGGGCGGGGCGGCGTCGGGGGCGTCCAGAGACCCGGACCCCCTCGGGCCTCCGAGAGCATCGCGACGGGAGTGTGGTCGCGACGTTCGGCCTCTGGGGGCCCTCGCCGGGCCTCGGGGCCGTCAACCCCGCCTTTTGTTCGGATGCAACTCCTGGGAGGTCAAATTCTGATTTGGCCCTGGTCCGAAGTCCGGCTTAATCCAGCTTGATCCCGCTTAATCCGGCCTAATCCCGCTTCATCCTGCTCCATCCGACTTATAGTCCTGCTTTGTGTCCGAGGCCCTTTCCGGCGTAACGGCTTCCAAAGGGGGCATCATCCTCCTTGATCCTTCCGACGAGAACCTCCCATCAAGGGCAGAAAAAACGCCCCTACCCTGGTTTACGAGGCGCTGTGCTCTGAAACTCCTGTGGGCTGGCAGGGCAAACCCTGCGTGACGTGCCGCGCCCTGGCGGCTCTGGGCTTTGGGGGTTCCCAGGAGGCTTACAGACCACGCACTTGTAATCCAGGGTATGGTCGCTTTTTCATCCCTCAATCCCAGTAGTTGCCTCCGAACTTTTGTGCGCGCCGCCAGGCCGAGGCGCCCTTGCGTTGGACCTTTCCGCAAGGCCCTTTCCAGCGAGGCCCTTTCCAGCGAGGCCCTTGCGTTGGACCTTTCCGCAAGGCCCTTGCATTGCAAAAAAATCCAACGCAAGGCCCTTTCCGGCGTAACAGCTTCCAAATGGGGCATCATCCTCCTTAATCCTTCCGACGAGAACCTCCCAGTAGTTGCCTCCTAACTCTTGTGCGCGCCGCCCGGCCGAGGCAGGGCTCGCGCAGCCTGCCAAAATCTCCCGGGGCCGGCGCGCGGCTCCACCGCCCGGCGAGAGCGGCAGGGGCAGGAGCCTGCCCGCACGCGGCCCGCCGAAGACCGCGCGGAAGCGCAGCGCGTAACACGACGCGAAGATCGGGACAAAGTCGGATCGGGATAACTCAAAATCTCGGAGCATCGGCGGGTTTGGAGGATGCATTGGGCGCCGCGGCCGCTCCAGAGCGTTCCGGAGCGCTCTGAGAGCGCTCCGGAACGCTCTGGAGCGACTTATCCCGATCCTGGCCCTGTTTTAGCGCGAGGATCGGGGCTTGGGAGCAGGGTGTTGGGGTTCTGGGCTCGAGAAGGTTCGGGGTCAAGAAGGTTTCTTGGATGCTGGGCTCGAGGAGGCTCTGGCTTCGAGGAGGTGTTAGGCTCTCGAGTCCCAGGAGGTGCTTCTCCGGGGCCGCCCAGGTTCTGGTTCCGAGGAAGGGCGGGCAGGGTCGAGGTTCTGGGTTCGAGGAGCTTTTTTGTTTTTTCGGGCCGGGCGAAAGGGGGGGATTGGGAAGGGGGGGGTTACGAAATTTGCTGCATGCAGCTGGTTTCGGCCTCTCCGAGGGGCCCATTCCTCGATACATGGCCGCCTCCGGCGCCGGGAGGCGCCGGGAGAATCAGCTACGTGAGCTGATTCTCAAACCCCCCCTTTGCTATCCCCCCCTTTCGCCCGACCCGATTTTTTCCTGCCTCCGGGGGCCGCCTTCGGGCCGCAGGCCCGCCAAACTCGGATCGGGGGGGGGGGGGGAAACCTGACGGAGGGGTCGCGGGCCGATTTTGCACGGAGCTGGCCTCCTTCCCCCTTCCTCTTGGTATTCACCACCCACCAAACCACCTCAACCCAACCCGAAGGCTCAGATTTACCCTCGATTTCTAGTGGGGGGGGTCCGGGAACATCGAAAAAACACATATGGAGCCCATACCCCCCCCAACCTGAAAGTCGGGTCTTCGGGTTGGGTTGGGTTGGGGTGGTCTGGTAGGTAGTCAGGTATCGCTCGGACGTGTGCACTTTTTCGCGGCGGGGATGATTAAGGAGCATCCCGGGTCATTTGGCGAAAAAGCCGTGCACGAAACCGACAAAAAAAGCACAGGGAATGGACGTCCGAGCGATGGCCACTCCTGACCGGCCCCAACCAGTTCAGACCCCCCTGCCGCCTCCAAGCAGGGGGTTCACGAGCGGCGAACGTGTCCATATCGCGGCCTCGCGGTCGGGATTCCGGGGCGCGATCCCGCGGATGCATCGGATGCGTTCTGCGCGGGGCCTCGCGAAACATCGCCCCGTATCCGCGGGGTCGCGGCCCAGGTGTCCGGCCCGCGAGGCTGCGGAGATTTCCCAAATACAGTCGAAGCCGATGACAAGGATAGTGCCCTTGCATCCTTGCCTCCTCGGTTCATCCTTTAACCCCTTCCGATGGCCAGCCCCGCTCGAGAAGCTTCGGCAGTGGCTTCCAAGGGGCCTGCATCCTTACAGTTAACAACGATGGTAAGGACGAGCGATTGTCCAAGGCTTCCCGTGCATCCTTTCCGCTAGGCCCATCCGTGGCCACTTTCGATGGCCGCGCCCCGCTCGAAGATAGCCTTCCGAGGCCCTCTCATCCTTGTTGCGCATCCTTCCTATCATCAGGAGAGGAAAAACACACAGACACAATTAATCGTCGACTCCCAGGAAAATGTGGGGAAATACGGGAAGTGGAGGGGAAGACGAAGACCCCGGAAATGCGGGGAAACATGGGGAATTCCGGGACATGTGTCCAGTCTATTTACTTGGTGTGTCCCGAGGCCCGAGTTTTGACTGCAACGCGCATCCTGCTTTGAGACCCTGAGTGGGCCTGGGGGCCATGGCTGGGCGCGGGAGGAGCGCGTGTCGGCCGCGCCCGGCCAGCGCAGGCCCGCTGGAGGCGGGCGACCTCGGGGCCGTGGCCGCGGTGGGCGGCTGCGACCTGCTGACGCAGACTCCGGAGCGGCCCGGCGGCCTCCGGCACCACCCACCGGTCGTTGAGAGTAGGTGCAGTGGAGACCCATGCCAAGAAGCACCCTGCTCGCTTCCAGGGTGCCCTGGGTTTCTTGGGTTTCGATGGTTTTGCGATGGGAAGCGTGACGTTCCCACACCAGAAAACCATGGACGTCCTGGGGCCTCAGGGTTAGATTTCTTGCGGAAGGTTTCTTGCGGAAGGTTTCTTGGGGGGATTCTCGGATTCCAATCTATACTCTGAGCGCCTTCCTGCATCCATGATCGCGTGGCTTCGCCTTTTCCGTCCTCCTCAGAATGCGGACGGAACCCAATCTGCTTTCAACGCCTCCGGAGCGGCCCGGCGGCCTCCGACACTCGTCAAGGGAAGCAGAACCACCCGGACCCGATAGCTGGCGTTCGTTAAACGGCCCTGGGCTTTTACTAAGCAGCCCTGCCCTGTTCGATTTCTTCAGTGGGTGCGTTTGCTAAACGGCTTCGCTCGACGGGGGGTGATTATTTAATCGCTTCGCTCATTCCGCCGGCCCATATTGTCGCACCGTTGTGGGCTAGCCGAGTTTTGGGGCCTCTTGGGGGCCGTTTTTGGGCCTCTTGGGGCCTCTTTTGGGCCTCTTGGGCGCCTCTTGGGGCGTCTTGGGGGCCTCTTGGGGGCCTCTTGGGGCCTTTTTGGGGCCTCCTGGGCGCCTTCTGGGGCGGAGGGCTCGATTTTTCAGTTCTCGGTTCTCCTCTTGAGCCCCTCTTGGGCCCGTTTTGGGGCCTCTTGGTCCGTCTTGGGCGGCACTTGGGCCGTCTTGGGGGCCCTCCTGGGCCGTTCCGGGGCCGTCTTGGGAGCCTCGTGGGCCGTCTTGGAGCAGTCTTGGGGGCCTCTTGGGCCGTCTTGGAGCGTCCGGAGGCCGAAAAAGCCAGAACGCAAAAAACATACAAAAAAAATACAATGAGAATCAACGATTTTGGCCTCTTGGGGCCCTCTTCGGAGGCCTCTTGGAAGGCCCTTGGGGCGTCTTGGAGGCCTCTTGGGCTGTCTTGGGGCCCTGTTGGGCGTCTTCGGGCGATCTTTGGCCGTCTCGGGGCCCTCTTGGACCGTCTTGGAGGCTTCTTGGGGACCTCTTGGCCCGTCCTGGGGCCCTGTAACAGGGCTCCGGCATCTCTGGCCCGACCTTGCCGGGACCTTGCCGGGGACCTTGCCGGGGACTTGCCGGGACCTTGCCGGGGTACTTTTCGTCCGGGGACCCCCAGGGGCCGCCCCGCGCGCGCGAACTAGAAATACTGTTAACCAGGTACCGGAGATCTTAGCACGCCCTGGCCCGTTGGGCCGGCGAATTATGAGGGCCGATGTTCTGCTTTCTATATCGGACTTCTCGGAAGCCCTCTTCGAAGAAGAGAACAAACGCCATAAAGATAAACTTTGGGCGCTCCGTGCGGATTTCTCAGATCGGCGCTGGGCCCCCCGGCAGCGCCTCCCGCGCCGCCCCTGGCGCGCTCCGCGCGCCAGGGAGGGGGGTCCAGCGTAGATTCGAGAATCCGCGCGGAGCGCCAAACGTTTATGCTCGGGGGCCACATGCGAACCCTACCCCTACCCCCCACGATTTCTGAGGATCAGGGTGGGGTTCACTTCGCTTGGGAGCTCCCAAGCGAAGTGAACCCCACCCTGATCCCACCCGGGCTCGCCCCCAATCGATGCAGGTCGGGTGGTATAATGGGGGGTGGCTTAGCAGGAACCCTACATGGGGCCCTTCAGGGCCTCTTTGGGAGCCGGCAGGGGCCCTGCCTGACGCATCGAGGGCCCTCTGCTTCACCCCCCCCATAGAAGCTACCCCCCATGACAGTCAACCCGCATACTGAGGATGGGCAGCCTTCCCAAGGGTACCCTTGCATCCTTGCCCCCATCGGTCCATCCTTCGCCACGCTCGCTGGCCAGCCTCGTTCGGCCCCGACCGCGCGGCGATCGCCGCCGCCGCCGCCGACGCCGTGGGTCGTCTCCGTGGGCGTCGGCCTGCGTTACGCTCGTTGGCCGCGCCCCGCTCGAAGAGCTTCGAATTGGGCGTCCAGGGCCCCTGCATCCTCATCGCGCATCCTTTTAATACTGCACGGGTTGACCGTGCCACCCGACCGAGGCTCTGCACCGATCTCGGCGGCGAGCCTGGAGGGGGAAGCGAGAGGGGGCGGGCCTGCTCACAGAGGGCTCGGGAGGCCTCTCTCTTGGCACCGCTCGGACGTGTGCATGTTTCCTCCGGCGAGGACCATCGAGGAGCATCCTGGATCATTTGGCGAAAAAACCGCGCACGAAACCGAACAAAAGCACAGGGAATGGACGTCCGAGCGACGGCCAGCTCTTCGGAGGTGGATAGACCTCCTGCCCTGACGCGACGATCAAGGAGTTGGCCGTTTTCGGTTCGCGAGAGGGCGTCGCGCCCGGCAATTTTGCGGGTCCAGGTGCGTCGGTGTCGGTCCCAGGCCGTTTTCGCCAAGGGGAGCTTTGCGAAAGGGAGGCGTGTCCACCGCCGACTCTGGCCTTCTGCGAAGTCTCCGGAGCCCCCTCTCCGGAGACGGGGGGAGGCCCTCCCCAGAAGGCCAGATGGGCTTCTGAGAGGCCCCGCCGCCTCCCGAGAAGGGCCCAGCCGCCCCTCTCGCTTCCCCCCCGGGGCCCCGCTGCCGAACCGAAGAAGGGGGAACACCAGGGGAACGAACGCCGACATTACATACGCACAAAAACTCGGAGGTCCGCGCGGATTTCTCGGATCGGCGCTGGGCCCCCCCTTCCTGGCGCGCGGAGCGCGCCAGGGGCGGCGCCGGAGGCGCCGCCGGGTGGACCACAGCGTCGATCCGAAAAGTCCGCGCGGACCACCGGGTTATCATGTTTATGTCGATGTTCGTTCCCCTGAAATCCATACGCGCCAGTCGTTGAACGTACGTACTGTTGGATTTTCAGATTCCAGCCTACTCCAAGCGCCTTCCTACTTGAAGGGTCGAACCCGATTTACGTCATTCGGTCCGTCTTCAAGCGACGTTGTTGTTTTTTGGGCGGGCCCGAATCCAATTTACGTCATCCGCCTTCCTACTTCATGTTTCCACGTAGGGGACGCAAGACTCGACTACGCTGGAACTCGGGTTCAAGACGCTTGTTGACGAGCGCGTCCTGTATTTTGACGGTCCAGCTTTCGTGGGATGCTTGCAGCGGAAGTTCGCGCCATGTTTCAGATTCGGTCTCGTCATTTTTTTGTGGTGGCTCCGTGAGGCCAATCCGAGTCCCCTGAACCCGAATCTTACACCTTAGGCGATGCTTAAGAAAACTTGAATTTTCGGCCAGAGTCTCGATTATTCTTAATGTTTCAATGTAAATCCTAAGTTCTGAATGGAAATTTTGGGTTTTTATTCAAGTTCTGAGACTATGATTTTCTTAACCCATGATTTCTTAAGCATTTCGCAGGGTGTATGTCTCTCCGATTCTTCCGACTGGCGGGTGAGCATAAGTTGTTGGAGGCCCGCGCGGCTCTCTCGGGTTGGCTCTGGGCCCCCACAGCGGCGCCTCCGTCGCCGCCCTCCGGCGCGCTCCGCGCGCCGTCCGTCGCCGATCCAATCGGGGGCAAACAAACCTCCCTCGCGTTTGACCACCCTCGCTTCCAAGGGATACCAAACGATGCCAAATTGCACCCTGTACTGGTCAGGCCGCTTGACGAGGAGGCGCGTGGTATGACTTGGTTTTGCCTGGAAGCGAAAGCGGGGGAGGTAATTCACGCTCTGATCCAAGACACGCGCGCGGAGCTCCGAAAGTTCGCCATGGGTGAAGCGAGTCCTGAGGGAAACGGGTCCTGGGTTTGCCCGCCGTTTTCGGGCGCTCGGGTCCCTCCACTGGCCCCTTGGCTGGAACATCAAGAAAGAGAAGACACCCAGACCGGACAATCGGCGTTTACTAAACAGCCCTGGGCGTTGACTAAACAGCCCTGCCCTGTTTGATTCCTTCGTTGGGCGCGCTTGCTAAACGGCTTCGCGTGTCGGGGTGGTTCTTGTCGGGGTGGATTGTCTGCCCTCGCCATGTACGAAAACGACTCAGGATGGAGATCTCGCCCTGGGGGAAGGCCCGGGGTCCAGGACCCGTTCCCTCAGGGCCCGCTTCGCCACTGCCGGGGAAGGTTATGTCCATGCAGTTTTTTCCTCCGACGGACTACACCTCAGGCGATGCTTAAGAAAACCTAAGTTTTCGGCCAGAGTCTCGATTATTCTTAATGTTTCAATGTAAATCCCAAGAGTTTGATAGAAATGCTGGGTTTTCATTCAAGCTCTGAGACTATGAATTTCTTAACCCATGATTTCTTAAGCATTTCGCAGGGTGTACAGCCGGCGCGCTGGGAGACGGATCAGAAGAGGACGAGGCACCCCTACCGCAACCCGTCCCTCGCTCTCCCCCCCTTGGTGGGCCTCCTGTGGGGGGCCCTCGCCGCCACCGCTGGAGTCGCCTCGAAGCCCTGGTCAGAACGCACCCGGGAGGTGTTCGGGGGAGTAGCGCTATCGTCAGGAGGAAAAGAAACACACAGACACAATTAATCCTCGATTCCCCAGAAAATATTGGAAAATATGGGAAGTGGGGGGGAAGACAGAAACCCAGAAAATATGGGAAAATATGGGGAATAGTTTTATTTGTGTGTATTTATTTGTGTGTCCTGGGGCCCCTTCATATCGGTACCCTTCGGTTTCCCCAGACTACAGCCCAGGAGGCACACCGGAGGCGCAGCCGACCCAGGCAGCAGCGGGCGACCGAAGTGCACAAGACAGCGCAGCACATCTGATGCATTTCTGTTTTGTCCTCCACTTCTCCTCTCCCTCCTCTGTCTCGCTCTTCGTGCGTTTCCGACGAGCTGCCAGTCGCGCGCCCTTCTGCCCACGCGTCCCTTGGAATGCTCGGCTTGGTGGTGGTGGCGAGACTGTAGCCGGCGCGCTGCGACTAGGGCCACCTTGGGCCAAGGGGGCGCTCTCTCTCTCTCTCTCTCTCTCTCTCTGGTTTTCCCGTCCTCCTTCTCGTCCTCCTCCTCCTTCTCCTCCTCGTCCTCCTCCTCCTCCTCCTCCTCCTCCTCGTCCTGCTGCTCCTCCTCCTCATCCTCTCTGGCCCTTGCTTGGACAGTCGGGTCGGGGCGCCTCGTGGCGGCCGAGGCTCGGCGTGGCCGGAGAAGCGCCGAGCCTCGTGGCCTGTTTTTTTGTCCGCACTCCGCAGGGGGGCGCGAGGACTGCAGGCCGCCAGAGTTTACGGTACAAGGGCTCCCTCGAGGGCGCGAAGTTATTCGCGCTTCGCGCTTCGCGGTCCTCGTTCCTTCTCCCCCTCCTCCTCGTCCTCCTATTCTCCCTTTGGGAGGGCGGCGCGAGAGCGCGAAGTTATTCGCGCTTCGCGCTTCGCGCAGCGCGAAGCGCGAAGTTGGGAGCCCTAGCGGTAGGTTTGCGTCGTGTCGACCAGCGGCGACCCCAGCGCGGACGTTCAAGGTTGAACGCCGCCGGCGACCCGGAATCGATCGATGTTGAACGATCGGACGTTGCGGAGACGGCCGATCGTTCAAGGTTGAACGATCCAGCGCGGTGTCAGGAAGCAACGCCAGGGTCGGCACGGCACGAACCTGCCGTACCAGCCTACCAGCCTGGAACATACCCCTATCCCTATGCTGGGCACCTCCTCATCACGATGCCAAGCTTAGGGATTCCTTCATTTTTTGAGGGGGAATCCTCAAGATTGTCATCGCCTTTTGGCGTGTCAATCTTAGGGATAGGGATACGTTCGAGGCTGGTAAAGAGTGGGGTCGGAGTGGATGGGGTCGGGGGATCGCGCCGCATCGCCGATGCCTCCGCGATGCGGCTCGATGTGGAGCACCGATTCTCTCCACGCCGACGTGGCCGATGCACCGCCGATGCATCGCCGGTGCATCGCCGATGCATCGCCGATGCATCGACGATGCGGCGCGAGTTTCCGAGCCCATCTATTCGGACCTCATAGTTGGGAGGCCCGTGCAGTCAACCCGCATAGTCAGGATGAGCGGCTTTCCAGGGCTACCCCTGCATCCTGCCCCTCCGGGCCCACTCTGGGCCGCTTCCGCTGGCGGCGCCCCGCTCACAGAGTGTCGACGTGGTCTTCCACGGCCCCTGCATCCCTCTCGGGCGGCCTTCTTGTACGGGTTGCCTGCACTCGCGGATCGAGGTTTTTTGTTATCCCGATGTGGTGCCCGAATCTCGGCCGACGAAGAGCTCCGAGGCTGTCGAGCGTTTCTTCGTGGTTCCTCGTCAGCTGTCCAGCCTCGGGGTGCCTTCCAGCGACCTAGCGACTTCGCCTCGCCGGGAAGGCTGTGGGGGGGCCCCTGTCGCGAGCGGCCGCCCGAGAGCCGGGTTATCGTCCGGAAGCCAGGGGGCAACGGTAGAGTCAACCCGCACAGTGAGGAGGAGCAAATTTCCAAGGTCACCCCCGCATCCTTCCCCTTCGGCCCATCCGTGGCCGCTTTCGCTGGCCGCGCCCCGCTCTCAAAGTGTCAACATGGCCTTCCATCGGCGCCACCCCAAGATACTAACACGATCTGTTCGTCGCCCTCTCCGGGGCGATGCGCGCGCCGAGAAATCGTATGGTATATGCATCGTGGCGGGCGCTTTCTGGCCGAACCGTTCGGGAAACGATATACTACAATGTGGTTGAACTAGATGCTCGGGTCGGACGCACGCCTCCGAGGTGGACACAGAGTACCAGTATGTCCTTCTGCGTCTTATTCCAAGGCCCTTGCATACTTGCCGTGCGTCGTCATCACACGGTTAACTGTATGGTGGATGTGCTCAGCGACCCGTTTTCGGGCCTTGGGACCATCAAACATTTATACAGGACGGACACATGCCCTTTCTCGGGGGACGAATTGAGACTTCTGTACAGTCGGACCGAGGTGTAAATCGAGGTTCGTTCGGGGAGGGTAGCCTAATGTTCTCTCTGTTTGTTGGATCTTCTTGTGCATTTTGGGGGAGGGCGCCCTCGAATGTTCCTCAGTTTGGCCGGCGGAGGATATGATGCTTTTGAAAGATGATTCCGAACAGAAACATCGTCAGATGTCTGGCACTTTCGTGGAAAGTCGGCCAGTGGTAACGCCATCCCGTGAGCAGGAGGTGATTCGAAGTGAGCGGACGGTTGTTCTCCGAGTATGCGTTGAACGCTTGGTGCAGCTTCGCTCATGCGCCGTCTTCGTCATGCCTTGGCAAGGTCGGCGATTCGTTCGGCTTCCTGTGGTTTGGGGGCCCCACGTCGGAATGGGAGTGGCTCAGTCGTGGTTTCTTCGTGGGCACGTGGAAGAGCAGCTTCGATGTTTTTCCGTTGCAGAGCGGCCCGTTTTTTGGAGGATGAGGAGGACGGAGGGGGAGGGGGAGGGGCGAGATGAGTAGGAGGGGAGAGGGGAGGGAGGAAGGGAGGAGGAAGAGGAGGAGGAGGAGGAGGAGGAAGAAGAGGTGGAGGAGGAGGAGGCGGAGGAGGAGGAGGAGGAGGAGGAGGAGGTGGAGGAGGAGGAGGAAGAGGTGAAGGAGGAGGAGGCGGAGGAGGAGGAGGAGGAGGAGGAAGAGGAGGAAGAGGTGGAGGAGGAGGAGGCGGAGGAGGAGAAGGAGGAGGAGGGGGAGGAGGAGCGGAAGAGGTTGAGGAGGAGAAGGAGGCGGAGGAGGAGGAGGAGGGAGGCGGAGGAGGATGAGGATGAGGCGGAGGAGGAGGAGGAGGAGGAGGAGGAGGAGGAGGAGGAGGTGGAGGACGAGGGGGAAGAGGGAGGAGCATGAGGGAGGAGGACGAGGGAGGCCCCCCTGTGGCCCCCCATCGCGCCTGCCCGCCGCCCCCCGATCGCGCGCCTGCGCGCCGAGGAGATCGCCACGTGGCTGGCTGGCGTGGCGCCTGGCAAGGCGCTCCCGCCCTACCCCAACAGGCAGGAAGGATCACCGTGCAGGACAAGGATCAGTCAGGAGGGGAAGAAACACACAGACACAATGAATCGTCGACTCCCAGGAAAATATGCAAAAATATGGGAAGTGGGGGGAAGACAGAAACCCAGAAAATATGGGAAAATATAGGGAATCTTTTTATTTGTGTGTATTTATTTGTGTGTTCCAGTTCCCCTTCAATCAGAGGAGGAACATCAGGCGATCGCAACCATGGATCAAGGGGGCGTGGGTCAGCGACGGGTCCCGCTTCCGTGGTAAATCGCGGATTCCCGCCGCCGAACGAGGCGGCCCGGCCGCATTTTGGGGGAGGGCACCTCCCCCGATCCATGGATTTGGCGACCTCGCCACGGGGCTGGCTGGCGTGGCGCCTGGCAAGGCTCCCGCCCCATCCCAACAAGCAGGACAGTTCACCACGCAGGACGAGCATCAGACGGTGTTCTTCCCTCCTGCCCCCTTTCCCCGCCCTCTGTTGTTCCCCGCCCCTGCCTGCCCGAGAAGCAGTCCACGTAAGACGATCGCACGTTTGCCCAGGTGCCGGAGGCACGGGCCAAGTTTTCCCCCCGAGTTCTAGATTGGCACGGCCTTCGGGCCGATCGGGAGTAGCGTAGCGCAGCGTAGCGTAGCGTAGCAGGACAATGATCAGAGGAGGAACAGGTACCCACACCGCTACCCTTCCCTCGTTTTCCCCGTTTGGGGCCTTCTGGGAGGCCCTCGTCGCCGCCGCCGGATACGCCTCGAAGTCCTGGTCAGACCGCGCCCTGGGGGAGGTCCGGGGAGCGGCGGTACCGGTATACTTTTCTTGGCTTCCCCAAAGGAGGATGATCATTGCTTCGCAGGATGAGGATGAGGATCCCTAAGCAGGAGAGATCACGGCGAAGGATGAGGGAGAGGATCGCAGGCGATATCTCGCCTGAACTCTTCGACCTCCCCCGAAAAATCTGGCCCGGCAAGGCTCCCACTTCATCCCAACACCCAGGAAGTATCACCATCAGAGCCCCGAATCATCAGAGTGGGGGTGGTCTGGAGTCGGTTTTGTCTGTGGGGGCAGTTCCTTAGAGACCCCTCGCGTCAACGGCAATAGGCACACTAACTCAGTACCTTAGCTCGCTTCGTCAACTCGAACGGGTACGTCAACTCGGAGGTACGTCAACTCGGTGCTTCCACTGGGGTCCAGAGTGCACTCCCCAGAGCGCAGTCCCCGAGGGGGAAGGTTCTGAAGAGGGAAGCGATCTCGGCCACCCAGACGAACACAACTCAGAGCCCCGAATCATCGGGCTGGGAGTGGTCAGGGGTAGCTCCTGATTTGTGCCAAGGGGGCCCGAACTGGAATCACCCCAGACTGGAGTTATCCCAGACAACTCGGGCGTCCAAGAGTATGAGGAGAATCGCCTGTGATTTCTAGCCCCAAATCCCCGAGCATCCCCCTCACAAGAGTCTGGCTGCTGAGAAGCAGGGGAGCTCGGGGATACACACCCAGGTGGCTGCTCGCACGCACCTCCATCGAAGATGGACGCCCCCCAAAGTTCATCCCCAATTTGGGCTCAAATGTTGGATTGCCGAATCCCCCCCCACACGCAGTCGAGGATTGGGGTCGATTTACCTCTCGATGGAGGCGGAGGAGATGGCGAGAGAACGTCAAGTGTGGTCGGTGTTTTGTTGCTGACCTCGCATTTCTGAAGAACAATTATTGCTGAATCCCCCCCTCCGGCGCACATTCTGTTTTTCTAGTTGAAGTGCCCCTCCCGGGCTCGCAGCATTTTCTTATCAGGGAATGTCTTGGAGTCAAACTGGCCCCCTGGCCCCCGAACTACAACAACAACGGCTCCCGCCTGGTAATTCCTCACAATGTATTCCAGCATCGCTCGCTCGCGCGGGACTTCCTCAACATTTATGCAGGAATCGTGCTCTCGCGTGAGACTTTCGCGCAATTTGTTGAAACGTCGGGCCCTCGACGCTCAGGAATCGCGCTGTCGCTTTGGTTTGTTTGCAAGAGTTCGTTGTCAATCGCGCTATCGTATGACACTTCCTCGCGATTCATGCAGGACTCACGCTTCAGCAACCCGCCTGCTCGACCTGGCCACCTTGGCCCTCCTTCCTGACCCCGCCAACAAGGGTCTGACCGCACGATCTGCCCGTCTGGTTCTGCCACGTGGTTTCTGCTTCTAGCCCCCCCTCCTGCAGATTTCTGTCCATCCTTCTCCCTCCACCTTCCATCTGTCCTCTCTTCCCCTGTTTCAAGGGCTGCGCTGAATCCACGTGGCACGTAAGGAAGATCTACCCCCAAGTGGATACTCTCGAAGACGAGGGCGTGCACCGAGGGTTTGTATTATACGTGTTGGATGGCACGTGAGCAGATACGAGCGAACAGTCATCCATAATACGTAGCACCCGCAAATGCGGATAAGAGTGAGGGGGTGGTGGGGACGTCGGCAGTTTGCGAGACTTTGGAGAAGCCCGCCGCAGGAGCCAAAGTTTCACAAATTATGCAACGAGCCCGCCGCAGGCGCTGATTTTTCCGATAAACCAATGTGGTACGGTCGCGGGTGGGTCGCAAATGGGTCGCGGGTGGGTCGCGGGGTGGGTCGCGGGTGGGTCGCTGTTGGGTCGCGGGTGGGTCGCGGGTGGTCGCGGGTGTAGAGGGCAAATACTTTACCCCATGGTATTCACCCCGACACGCAAAGCCATTTAGTAACGCACACAAGGAATGAATCGATCAGGGCAGGGCTGTTTAGTCAACGCCCAGGGTCGTTTAGTAAACGTCAATTCTCGGGTCCGGGTGGTTTTTCCTCCCTTGAGGGTGGGTCGCGGGGTGGTTCGCGGGTGGGTCGCGGGGTGGGTCACGGGTGGGTCGCGGATGGGTCGCGGGTGGGTCGCGGGTGGGTCGCGGGGTGTGTCGCGGGTGGGTCGCGGGTGGGTCGCGGGTGGGTCGCGGGGTGGGTCGCGGGGAGGTCGCGAGTTGGGTCGCGGGTGTGTCGCGGCGTGGGTCGCGGGGTGGGTCGCGGGGTTGGTTCGCGGGGTGGGTCGCGGGGTGGGTCGCGGGTGGGTCGCGGGTGGGACGACGACGACCAACAACACCAACAACAACAACAGCAACAATCATTTTAGGTCAGTGCGCCTTTACCTGCTCGAGCGCCCAATAACCCGTATTTCCCAAACACTCGATACCCGCCCTCTTCGTTTTCGATCGAACCCGTCTTGGGGGGTATACTTTTCTTCCCTGCAGGCTGGGCCCCGGCAAGCGGCGGGGCGGCCGCGGACCGTCGGCCTGGCCAGCGGCAGCGCTGATCGGCGGGGCGGCCGCGGACCGTCGACCCGACCCCAAGAGGGACGGACAGGGGGCCGACCACGACGACGACGACGTCGACGTCGACGGCGACGAGGAGTGAAAGCGAGAGCGAGAGAGAACGACAGCAGGGCCACGAAGGACACGAAGTAGGCCATGAAGGGCGACAGCGGGGACACGAAGGGAATGCGTATGGGGCCACGAAGAGCGCGAACGAGCGGGGGCCACGAAGGGCAGATAATGCGGGGCCACACAAGGCAACGATGGGGCCACTGAGGGTAGCAACGGGGCCACGTAGGACAGTGAGGGGACCACAAAAGGCGACAGCGGGGCCACGAAGGGCATGCACATGGGGCCAGGACGGGCGCGACTCCTGGGTGCCTGGGTGTCAGGAGCGCGGCGCTTGAGCCAATTGCAGGAAGTTCCAACGCAAGGGCGCTATTCTTCAGTAAATTGCAGGCCAATGTTCAGCGAGTGCGCGACTCCAGAGCGCCGGGAGTGCGATTTCTGGATAAATTGTAAGGTAGTACCAAGCGGGAGCGCGACTCCTGAATAAAATGCGAGGAGGTCTCGGCGGGAGCGGGGGTCTGGCTAAATTGTGAGGACGTCTCAGGCGGGAGCCGTTGTTGTTGTAACCCAGGGGTCAAAGGCCCAGTTCGAGCATCAAAACATTCCTTGTCAAATTAGCCTGGCGAAGGACCCAACCATATGCAGCTGCGAGTACCGCGCGGATATGGGACGAAGCGGGGGCCACGCAAACTAGGCCCTCTTCTCATAGGCACCGCGCCACTGCGGCCTTCGGTGGAGCTCCCTATGGGGCCACGAAGCGTGTGAGGGGTGTGCCGACATGGGTGGTGGGGAGGCATGCGAACCGTGCCACTGGGGCCTTCGGTGGAGCTCCCTATGGGGCCACGAAACGTGTGAGGGGTGTGCCGAAATGGGTTGTGGGGAGGCATGCGGACCCTGCCACTGGGGCCTTCGGTGGAGCTCCCTATGGGGCCACGAAACGTGTGAGGGGTGTGCCGAAATGGGTGGTGGGGAGGCATGCGAACCTTGCCACTGGGGCCTTCGGTGGAGCTCCCTATGGGGCCACGAAACGTGTGAGGGGTGTGCCGAAATGGGTGGTGGGGAGGCATGCGAACCTTGCCACTGGGGCCTTCGGCGGAGCTCCCTATGGGGCCACGAAACGTGTGAGGGGTGTGCCGAAATGGGTGGTGGGGAGGCATGCGAACCCTGCCATTGGGGCCTTCGGTGGAGCTCCCTATGGGGCCACGAAACGTGTGGGGGGTGTGCCGACATGGGTGGTGGGGGGCATGCGAACCCTGCGACTGGGGCCTTCGGTGGAGCTCCCATATGGGGCCACGAAACGTGTGAGGGGTGTGCCGAATTGGGTGTGCGTGATGCATCGGCGGAGCTTCTACTAGGGAGCCACGAAACGTGTGAGGGGTGTGCCGAATTGGGTGTGCGTGACGCATGCGGGCGGCAGCACTGGGGCCTTCGGCGGAGCTCCCTATGGGGCCACGAAGCGTGTGAGGGGTGTGCCGAATTGGATGTGCGTGACGCATGCGGGCGCGGGCACTGGGGCCTTCGGCGGAGTTCCCTATGGAGCCACGAAGCGTGTGAGGGGTGTGCCGAAATGGGTGTGGGTGACGCATGCGGGCGCGGGCACTGGGGCCTTCGGTGGAGCTCCCTATGGGCCACGAAACGTGTGAGGGGTGTGCCGAAATGGGTGTGGGTGACGCATGCGGGCGCGGGCACTGGGGCCTTCGGTGGAGCTCCCTGCCACGTGTGCGTGACGCATGCGGGCGGCAGCACTGGGGCCTTCGGGGAGCTCCCTATGGGCCACGAAGCGTGTGAGGGGTGTGCCGAATTGGGTGTGCGTGACGCATGCGGGCGCGGGCACTGGGGCCTTCGGTGGGGCTCCCTATGGGCCACGAAAGCGTGGGAGGGGTGTGCCGAATTGGGTGTGCGTGACGCATGCGGGCGCGGGCACTGGGGCCTTCGGCGGAGCTCCCTATGGGGCCACGAAACGTGTGAGGGGTGTGCCGAAATGGGTGTGCGGGACGCATGCGGGCGGGCACTGGGGCCTTCGGTGGGGCTCCCTATGGGGCCACGAAACGTGTGAGGGGTGTGCCGAATTGGGTGTGCGTGACGCATGCGGGCGGGCACTGGGGCCTTCGGCGGGGTGGAACCCGAAACCGAATTGTGTGCGTGCATGCGGGCGCGGGCAATGGGCCTTCGGCGCGGCTCCCTATGGAGCCACGAAGCGTGTGAGGGGTGTGCCGAATTGGGTGTGCGTGACGCATGCGGGCGCGGCACGGTGGGGGCCTTATGGATGGGGCCACGAAACGTGTGAGGGGTGTGCCGAATTGGGTGTGCGTGACGCATGCGGGCGCGGGCACTGGGGCCTTCGGCGAAGCTCCCTATGGGGCCACGAAACGTGTGAGGGGTGTGCCGAAATGGGTGTGCGTGACGCATGCGGGCGCGGGCACTGGGGCCTTCGGTGGAGCTCCCTATGGGGCCACGAAACGTGTGAGGGGTGTGCCGAATTGGGTGTGCGTGACGCATGCGGGCGCGGGCACTGGGGCCTTCGGCGGAGCTCCTATGGGGCCACGAAGCGCTGTACTGGGTGGGTGAAGCGCAGGGAAGAGGGGGAGGAGGGAGGGGGCAGCGGGAGGAGGAGGAGGAGGAGTGAACGCGGGGCGCTGTCTCTTCAAAGCGAGGACCCAACACCACAGGATGGTTGGGAAAAACAGGATGCGAGCGTCGAGGGGCATACTTTGATTGAGAGACAAAGTATGCACCGGTGGGGGGATCAACGATATTTTTTTTTCTGAAATGAAAGGTCAACAACAGCAGCAGCAGCAACAACAACAACGCATCAAGCATATTTCCCACCACGAATTTCTTATTCAGCCACGCGCCCTGGGACAACGAATGACCGCTCGGCCCCCTCACTCCGATGATTAATGTTGGTGGTGGTGTTGTCGGTGCTGTTGTTGTTTCGTCCTTCTCTCTCTCTCTCTCCTTCTCTCTCTCTCTCTTGTTTTTCTCTGTATTTATGGTTATCTCTCTCTCCCTCCCTCTCTCTCTCTCCCTCTCTCTCTCTCTCTGTCTCTCTTTTTCGCGGCGTCCTGGCCCCGCCTGGCTGCGTGCCGAAAGGAAGGGGGGGTGCAGGACGGCCACTGCCGCTTTGCGGAACGCGCTGGGTCAGCAAGCTGTCCAGGGTGGGTATTAGGCGATCGGACTCAGAGTTGCAACTTTTTCAGGCTGCTTTCCCCAGGGATCGGATGCAAGTCGCGAGGTACAGTCGGGGCGCTGAAGAATGAACCCTTTTCGTTGGGGAGGAGCTCCGTGTTCCTTGATTGCTTCGCAGCGTGCCTTTGATTTTCTTTAGGCTTTCGACACGAAATCGAGGTTTAACTTATGGGAAATAGTCGGGGGAGCGTAAGACCCGGGTTTGCCGGGACTCGGGTTCGCCATCGTTTTTTGACGACCGCGACTCGGATTTTGACGAGGAGGAGTTTCGTGGGATGTCTGCAGCGGGAGGCCTCGTCAAAATGCAGGCTCGGCCTCGTCATTTTTTTGACGACCTCGTCGGGGATTTTCGAGTCCCCCGTACCCGGGTCTTACGTCTCCCCGAAATAGGGGCCTCGTTCCTTATTTGGGGTTCCTTAGGTCAACGCCTCGACTGTGCCCTTGGGCGGGGCCCAATTCGGCCCAGCGCCGCCCAGAGCGCCGCGCTCAGGCTCTCACGGTTGGGAACTACACCTACCTCGACGGCCGGGGGGTGGAGGGGGGGGGGGAGGGCGGGCGCAGAGCGGGGGCTACCGTCGGGGCCCTGAAGAGGGGGAACCCTTTTCGCTGGGGAGGGGCTCCGTGTTCCTTCATTGTGTCGCAGCTCGCCCTGGAGTTGCCTCAGGTTTTCGATGCGACATCGGAGCTCGACTTATGGAAAATAAGGGGCCCCGTTCCTTATTTAGGGTTCTTTGGGTCAACGCCCCGACGGTACGCGGACTGCGTCCGTTCCTCGCTCTTGCTGCTCAACTGCGCCCTGGTCTCGCGCAGGCGCCGGGAGCGGGGCCGATCGACATCGGCCGATGGACGCTGCGCGCCTCCGCTCCCGCGGCATGCCTGAGAATATGAGGTGGGCGGAGAGTGGCCGCGTCGATGGGGCAGCTCATCGTCGGGCGAAGAGAACTATGCACATGCACCGATCCTGGCAAGGCCCATTTTTGACCCAGGATCGGTGCATATGCCTTCCTGGCCAAGGTAGGAGGGCGTATGCACCGATCCTGGGCTCAGGATGGGCCTGGCCAGAATCGGTGCATGTGCATAGTTCTTTTCCCTCTATCATCGGGCGGAGGAGACCAGCGATGAGGAGGAGGAGAAGAGCAGCAGCAGGAGCAGCTGGAGCAGACGCGTGAGATGTAGCAGGGGCTCGCGCCTGGGCGGAGTGGCGGAAAGGGGGGGACATTTACGAGCGGGAGGGGCAGGGAGATGCCCGATGGAGGCGCTGGGCGTGAGGGCGGGAGGGGAGGGTGCAGAGGGGTGGCGGAGGGGCGGAGGGCATGCAGCTCCAGTGAGTTTGGAATTTGCATGCGGTTGCAGCCCTTGCGATCTCGATCCAGAAGAGCCGTGCCCGATACACAAGACAAAGAAGTAGTCGTTTTTTTATTCATTGTTTTGCCGATCGGCGCGGGCCGTCGCACCCCCCTCTCCCCCCTCGTGGAGTAGATCTTGGCTGTTTTTGGAGCCTTCTTCAGGCAGGTGGAGTCTCCTCCAGAGGACGCGCTGTTGCAAACAGTCGCATTCAACAGAGGTCTGGAGCCAGATCTCCCCCTCCCCCCCCCTCTGCCCAATGTCAAAACGCAGAAAATAACAGTTCACGAAACGCTGTGCTATATTTGTGGATCAACGGTTGGCATGGGCTTTGGCAGAGCATTCAGTGGCGAAGAAGGCGTAGCCCGTCTTGCTCGAAGCGCGTCGCCCTTGATGTCCGCCCCCCCTTCCGCTCCGACCCCCTCTCCGACTCCCCCTCTCGCGCAGCCGTTTTGGCTCAAGATGCCAGATGCCAGGGCCTCGAAGGAACCGAGTGGATGCCGCTGGTCCGCTGCTAGGCCCAAGGGGTTGCATCGCACCGCTGCGCCAGCCTGCCCGGGCGTCACAGCACCCTGGCCCCGCAAGCTTGAGCGGGCGTTTGCAAGGGCTCCCTCGAGGGCGCGAAGTTATTCGCGCTTCGCGCTTCGCGGTCCTCGTTCCTTCTCCCCCTCCTCCTCGTCCTCCTTTTCTCCCTTTGGGAGGGCGGCGCGAGAGCGCGAAGTTATTCGCGCTTCGCGCTTCGCGCAGCGCGAAGCGCGAAGTTGGGAGCCCTAGGTTTGGGAGTGCCAGTGCCGAGCGACTCGCAGCGGGGCCGGCAGGCTCCGCTGCCGTTGCGGCACTCCCGCGGCGGCCCCCATCAGGCATCGTGCGTTGGAGAGGTAAACAACAAACATCAGAGCGTGAGTTACCTACCCCGCTTTCGCTTCCAGGCAAAACCAAGCCATACCACGCGCCTCCTCGTCAAGCGGCCTGACCAGTACAGGCTGCAGTTTGGCATCGTTTGGTATCTCTTGGAAGCGAGGGTGGTCAAAAGCGAGGTAGGGTTGTTTTCCCCCTAAAATACTTGGCCGACATTGCTTCTGCTGGAAAGAAACGTGGTGGCAGAGGAGGGGGCCAAGGTGGCTCAGGTGGTTGGTCGCCATCGAGTGCTGCCCCCACTGCCATGCATAATCAACTCAATGACCTTGTGCAGGCACTTGGTCGTGGAGAGCTTTCTGGGAGCCAGAGTGGCATGGCACCTGCCAAGGCGCCGTCGGAGGCACCCTGGGCGAAGGACGCTGCTGAGCTCAATGCCAGCAAGGCTGCGCTCGACCCTGAAATCGGTGAAGGTGAAAAGGCGAACGTACCTTTGCAAGCCTCCGACTCTGAATCGCTTCAGAAAGTCCCTGCTGGGGAAGATTTCGAAGATCTGCGACAACCTCTCAAAGACAAGGTGGCCCAGCTGCGTGACATTCTTGAAGGCCTCTGCAATCCCACGTCTGCCCATCGGCGTGCTTCTCACGAGTTGTCCATGGCGCGTACGGAGCATCAGCAAACAGGAGACCGAGGCAGCCGAGGCCAGGCGCCCACTGTCGAGTTCGACAGCTTGGAGGAGTTCGAGGCCAATTATGCAGGGTTGCACGACTTCCTCGGTAGTGTGGCCTGGCAGGGGATGTTGTCGTCGATGCGCGTCAAAGGGAAGCCTGCTGCTGCTTCTGGCGGTGCTGCTGGTGATGCTAAAACGATGAGCCCATGTGTGAAGGCGCCGCCGACCTGGGGCAGAAGGATCTGCTCAAGATATACGTGACTTTGCAGAGCTTGATGAAGAGCAACATCGAATGCTACATGCTGCAAATGACTTCGACGCGTTCCAGGACAACATTGGTAAGCTCAGCGTCATATGGCAGAAGTGTTCCCGACGAAGAGGCCGCGCCATGGCGCGCAGGGTGGCGAGATCCGCCCGACCCCTCGGTGCTCCGCGGCGCCCAGCACCGCTTGCTGTCTGCGCCCGACAGCAGAGCTCAGGGCGCCGCCGAGCAGGGCGGCGATGCGCGCGGAGCTTTGCCGCCTCATGCATCGCCTCGGGTGAGAGGGTTTCGACCAGGATTGACCATTGCCGAGGCCGTCTGTTGGTCTTATTCTCTAACAGTCATGGGATTGAAATCCGCAAGGGCTTCGCTCCCTGACGCCGGCGCTCGGCTTGCGATGCCAAGTGGCCCGAAGCTCGAGCGCAGGACGCTGGGTGTCTCGTGACCGGTGTGCGAGTGCGGGCAAAGGGATGCCCGTTGTCGCCGCCGGTGGACTTGCGCGAGGCCAGATGCGAAGGCTGCTCGCGATGCTCTCGCTCCGCCGACTCCCATCCTTCAAGCGACCGCTGGGAGCTCAGAGTCCATTTTCGCGCGCGGACTTCTCTCGTGTCTGTATTCAGATCTCCAGCTGCCGTGCACGAGCGCAGGTTGCCGCGTGTCTGATGGGGGGGGAGAGGCTGGACCTCGAGCCCGAGGAACTGCCATTCCGCACTGCGGGAGCCGAGTGCCTCGAGCCGGCGGCGGACAGGCCTCGCGCCGAGCAGACCCTTTTTCGCCGTTGCGGCCGCTGCTTTTTTTTGCAGCCCGAGTCGAATCGTTCAGCTGCCGTCGTGCGAGGGGCGGTCTTGGGGCCCCTGCCCCAAGCTCCTGCCTCAGCCGAGCATTGTTCAGGAGGGGAAAAAACACACAGACACAATCAATCCTCGATCCCCAAGAAAATATGCGAAAATATGGGAAGTGGGGGGGATGACAAAAACCCAGAAAATACAGGAAAATATTGGGAATATGTTTATTTGTGTGTATTTATTTGTGTGTTCTGGGGCCCCTTTATTAGCTGCCGTCGTGCGAGAGGCGGTCTTGGGGCCCCTGCCCAAAAGCGCCTGCCTCGGCCGAGCACTGTGCGCCAAAGTCTGCCCGGGCAGATCGCCGATCGGCCGTCGAAGGCCAGGTTTGGCATTTCGAGTGTCATCCAGTATTTCCCAAGAGGAAAAAAACACACAGACACAATTAATCCTCGATTTCCCTGGAAAATATGGGAAAATATGGGAAGTGGGGGGGAAGACAGAAACCCAGAAAATATGGGAAAGTATGGGGCGTATTTTTATTTGTGTGTATTTATTTGTGTGTCCTGGGGCCCCTTCAAGTATTTCGAACGACACCCGTTTCGGCAGTTGCTCCCGGACAAGACATGTGCAAAGGGCTCGTAAGTTTGCGTTTGTGCTTGGAGTGCCCAGTGTCTACTGGCCTTTTTACGCAGAAGCTCGCAGTAGCGTTGACAAGCTGGACCAGCTGCGAGGCGATGGGTATTGCCATGGGCAGGCCAACAAAGCTGTAGATACTCGTGCGAAGCTATCTTTTTTATCTCTCCCTCTCTCTCTCGATGCATCCCGCAGTGGACCCCGCATTGTTGTCGGCGATAAGATTTCCGCAGGCTCGTGCAGCCGGTTCTGGTCGTGGTGCGTGTGAGGCGCTGCCGTTTTTAAGAGTGAGGGGCGGTGGCAGCGAACTCGCATCAAATCTCGAATTCAGCCCCGCCGAAAGAAGATCTGGCACCTGTGGAATCGCACAGAGTTCGGGATGCAATGTGCTAGCTGTCTGATTGCTTGTGAGTCGGAAAATCGTCCACTGATCCGAAACGGTCATGCCCTCGACGCCGCGTCGGGCCAGGCTCTGAAGCGGGCTAGTGAGACCTAAGATGACCCTGTCGGTTCCTCGGGGGCGATTGAGGTAAAAGAGCAAGAGTTCTTTTGTCTCAATTGCGGGGGAGGTCACAAGGGAGGACCTGTAATCTTGACAAGTGTTGCCAAAAGCCCAATATATTTAATAAAATACAGGTGGGTTGCAGGGCCGAGACCCAGGATGAGAGAACTGATTGATAAAGTTTACCTATTTCTCGGCTGAGTGCCACCATGGCCTGTGTTCGTTCGAATGCCGGTGTCACCACAACCACCACCCGCAGTTCTAGCAGTGTCCTACAAACCCCCCAGCACGAGCAGAGGATGGCAGCCCGAGTAGCCAGAATCAAGGCTAAAGAGGCGATGAGTTCGATGGCGTAGCCTGATTCAATGCCCTGTGTTTTGTGCGTTCACCTTATGACCTCTTCGGGGGTGCGGTCTTATCTTATTCGACTCCCACTCCCACTCCCGCTTCTTTCTCTTCTTAGCCGTCCATCTTTTCCTCCTGCCTTCCTGCTTTCTGCCATATGTCCTGGTCCCCCCCCTCCTCGTCGTGGTCGTTCTCATTCTCCCCTTCCTCATCTTCACTTTCCTCCCCTTCCTGAGGTCCCCCTCTCATCACCCTCATCCCTCCCCCATCCACGTCGTCGTCCTCCTCCTCCTCCTCCTCCTCCTCCTCCTCCTCCTCCTCCTCCTCCTCCTCCTCCCCCTCCTCCTCCTCCTCCTCCTCCTCCTCCTCCTCCTCCTCCTCCTCATCCTCCTCCTCCTCCTCCTCCTCCTCCTCCCTCTCCTCTGCACTCCCCTCCTGCTGCAGATCCTCGTCCTTCCCCCCGCGTCCTTTCCAATGCGGGCTGGGCGTGGCGAGGCGCCCTTCACGTGCAGATCTGCGTGGCCTGCGACTGCATCATCAGCCACCTCTGCAGCCAGCGCAAGGATCGCCGCCGGCGACCTGCCACCGCCGCCCTCGAAGAGCCTGCTGGATGGTCGGAGGAGGAGGAGGAGGAAGAGGAGGAAGTGGAGGTAGAGGACGAGGAGGAGGAGGAGGAAGGAGGAGCAGGAGGAGGGTAAGCAAAAGGGCCAGAGGTCTTTGGATGCCTCTCGGAACATCCTGGTCTATCTCTTCGGCGCTTTTTGGGTGGCCTCTTGGGACGTCTTGGGGTTCTCTTGGCGGTCCTGGGGGGCTCTTGGACAGCCCGCTACTCCCTGCCCGACAACTTCTGGCCGTCCCAGACAAGGGTCACGGCCAAGAGTGGCTGGATCACCTACGCACGCGGCCGCCGAGACGGCCATCGACCGCGCCCGAATGTGAGCTACCAGCGGAAGCCGGGTATCGATGTGGTGAGAAGGGGCCATGGACGTTGCTTTCAGGAGGAAGGCATCCAGCCAACAGGCTCGGCAAGTTCAGTTATTTCTGTGTGTTGTTGTTTTTTCTTCTTGAGCCGATGCTCCAGGATCAGGGTATCTCCATGCATCGTGACCATCGCCCTGAACCAATCGAGACGGCACAGTACATGATGTAGATCCGGAGAAGATGGTGATCGTGAAGTACCCGAGTTCTGGAGTAAGATGGCCGCTCCAGCCTCACGAACCGCTTGAGAAGGTTCGTGGTCCAGTGGATGTAGCCTTGCAGCCATGTCGGTGCCTCAAACAACAGTCGCCATCTCGACGGCGGCAGTCAGCTCGGTCGCTCGTTCAGTTGGGCTCTGCGAGTCGGAGTAGCAGACCCACCCCGACTTACGGAGAACCATCGGCGCAGTAGACCACCAATTCAGGGGTAAGCCATATCTCCTGGCGATGCCAGTACTCTCGACATGATCGGCTGGGCAGTCGGCCCAGTAGTGGCGAAACGAGGGAGACGCCGCTCCACACTGGCGGCAAACCCTCCCCGAGCAGCGGCGCGTCTCCGAGGGCACGGCTCCAGCAGGAAAGGTCCGCACCCGCTTGCGCTCGTCCTCACCAGGACGCTTGTAGAAGCGCTTGTGCACGATGTTCGACTCCGCATCCACGTCCACGTCCAGGAGCCCCTCGGCGTCGAAACGTTTGTCATTGACTTTTGCCTAGCAGCGAATCCGCGCCAGGCAGCGCAGCAAGTGCTCGACCTTCTTCTCGTGGCGTGGGTAGCCAGGCCGGTGGGTCCAACAACTTCTTTGGCTATCCACAACATCCTGCATAACCATGACCAATCGGTGATCGTCAGTGTCATTCACCTCCAGGCAGCAACCGCGGCCATCGGCATAGGCAACAACACAAACCCCAGGACCTGGGCATGCATGATCATCGCGTTCCCCAGGACGGTCGACCACACGAGGCGCTCCTGGGAGATGACTTTGAAAGCCTGCAGGGATTCCGACAGACGCGGGTGTAGATGTACATGTTGCGCCCACCAGCGCCCGTAACACCACCAGCGGTTGGTGGATCTGGTGATCGACTTGTACATAGCTCTGTCGATCGAAACCGAAGGCGGCGCCACCGGGGCAGGCCCACAGCCAAAGCGGGCGAATCTACGCAACAGCAAGGCGAGCACGGATTTCAGCACTTCCTGGAACTGTACCAAACACGCGGATTGCTGTACGAAGCTTGTCCCAGCCTGCTCTCGGCTGGATTGGAGTAGAAACACCAGCTGGCATCAGCTGGTGTCGCCGCGATCCCTAGGTGTTCGACTGCCGTTGGGGGTTGGTTCGAGCGAGCCCACATCTGACGCTTACGCACATTCTCCTTGAAACCGACATCAGTGTCGAAACGTTGGGTGTAGTCCAAGTCCCTGGCCAACTCCTGGGAGGAGGACGACGTGGGGGACCTGCCGTCCTTAAAAGCGTAGCCACTCGCGGTTGCCACGGCACCAAGGCCGCGATCATGGTGGCGGGGGCCACCGAGTCTTTTTGTGGAAGCTTTCGAGAAGGCCAGACCGGTGGCGCCAAAGACGAGTTGACGCTGCAGTTCCTGGGGGCTCCCCAGGCCGCCACAGCAGTGAACGCAACCGCAGGAGGAACACCTGAACATGTACAAGCCTGAGCTTCCACGGCGTGATCAATGTTGTCGCACGCGCGGCTGAGGTCCACCTCGGCGCCTGCCTCGGCGGCTTCGCATGAATGTAACCAGCTGCTGGTCGCGTGGGTGGCGCTCGCCGCCAGCCGCCCTGCAAATTGGTTCTGTGGAGGCTGCGTCATCCCAGCAGACAAGGCCGATGACCAAGGTCTGACCAAGATCGAGCCCGCTGAAATAGGACGAAATTCAAATTCACTTCTGGGGGATTTCCACATCGCGCCACGGACATGCCATGTCCAGCGCGTCCTTGTCCAGGGCGCCCTGGGCGTTGACGCGCTCGCGGCTGGCGTCGCGCCAGAGCTCGTGCAGCTGCAAAATCATATCTGGGAAGAGGCGCCGTGAAAGCTTGAGCTCCGCGGCCGTCCATCCGCTTAGCCCAGGGGCGCCGTGACATTTAGCAAGGATGTTGCCAAACCGCCCAAAACTCGGCAGCCGGTGCCCCTCCTGCCTCGACTGAGGGAAGGACGCATAAGCGGCCCATTGTTGCCGTCGAGTAGAATGGCCAGCGGCGTCATGTTGGGCAGGATATGGGGCCCACGCTGTTCCCGCCCTAGGTGTATCTCCATTGCGTCCGCTGGGGCAGTCGGCGAGGGCGCCCCGAAGAGCGGGGTGGCAAGCTTGTGGGCGCCCTTGGTCCAGCCGGCGAAACGATTTCGCCAATCGCGAGACTGCGCATCTAGGGCGCGTCGTTGTTCCTGAGAAATGCCTGCGCTCAGCAAGTCCAGGGCCTCGGCGCGGGCCGGGGCCCCGTAGAGCGGCGCGGCAAAGGGCCCCTCCCAGCCAGCACGCGCGAAACGTTGAAAGAGAGAACCAGCCTAATTCTGGAAAGCCAACGTGGGGCCCTGCTTGATCTGCTCCGTCACCTGTCGGTGTAGGCGCAGCAGTCGACGAAGAGCGATTGTCTGAGCGAGACGATGGGGGGCGCCATGGCACGTCGGCTTCGTCGAAGGAGCCGAACCCGTGGCGCGCTCACCCTGCCGCTCCACGGAGGCGTAGTCGCACTCGACGGCCAGCCTGAGCGCCAGCTCGGCGCGCGCGCGCCAGTGCTACCACTCGGCGGTCAGAGGGGCCCGGTCATGACCGCCGAGAACAGGGTCGCCAAGTTCAGGCGTCCGTGCGCCCAGTTCAGCTCGAAGTGCATCCAGCCGGCGTTGGAGAGCGGGGGGGGGGCTTTCCGCGCGTAGAGCGCCGCGCGGCGCAGCTTGCGTTGAGAACGATGGCACATCGGCCCCTGCAGCGCGCGGAAGGCCACGCCATGGAAGGGCGCCCCAGGGGGCATCTTCACGGCGAGGCGCTTCGGCAAGTAGGGGGCGGGCGGCCCGTTGTGGAGACCTCGTCGGAGTAGCACCTGCAGTGGCGGTTGCAAACGACGCTGGTCACATGACCCACCCAGGACAAACCGTAGAATTGCACCGCGCTTTCCCCGATGACATGCGAAGGATAATCCTGAACTGCAAGATTCTGTGCGACATATAGAAGCGCTCCCACCATGCTGGGTCCTCTGTGACTGGCCCATGACTGGCAGGTAGATGCAGCTCGTCGTCTCGGTGCCCGCGACCCTGTGGCCGAAGGAGGAGTCGCGGATGAGCGAAATCTCCCCGACCGCGTTGGGCTTCCACGCAATGGCGCACCCTCCTTGGCGGACAGCGGCTGCGCGCGTTGGCGGCGGCGGCGGCGAACAGGCCACTGGCCAACCGCATCGCTTAAAACATTGTAGTGCCCATCGTGGACGCCCCCCCCCGTTGACGAAGTTCCTGACATAGTAGAAGAGAACTATCTGAAGCATTGCGAAGCGCCTCCTCGAGACGCGCCCTGTTAAAAGAAGTCGCACTCAAAGTGGCAACGGTGGCGCTGATGTCCATAGGGTCGCGCGGCTTCGTCGCTGGAGAGCCGACGCCATCAACCAGTGGGTCGTCAGCAAGTGAAAGGCGTACTCGGCGATGTTGAGCTGGTCGAGCAGTGAAACATGTGGAAGCTAGTCAAGATGAGGGCGTCGCCGCTGCAGGGCGCCTCCTGACCAAGCGTGAAACTGGTAGAGGAAGTCCAGCACGTCGCAGCGCTGCACGCTTGCGCGCCCTGGTCTCCCTCCTGCTGATCAGCTCGCGTGCCCTGGCCTGGGCCTTGTAGGCGGGGTCCTGCATGCGCTCTGCCTTCTTTGGCTGCGCCGCTCCTTGCGCTCGGGCTTATGGCGGTGCTTGTGCATAATGGCGTCCCTGACCGCCTTCCTCCCCCTCCGCTACCTAGGATCGATGAGGAAGTCCATCAGCTGGATCACGGCGACGCCTCCTTGGATCCTCTTGATGCAGGGTCGGTCCCTGAGGCGGTGGACTGGCTTCGCTGCCCCAGAACGGGATCAATTATATGCAGTGACAGACTGGGTGGAGCGCCAGGTAGTTGCCCCTGCCTCCTCCGACGGCTTGCAGAGCGTTCTCTGGAAGCGCGCGGGGATCTTTTTATGCCACCCCTTGTACTTCTGCCAGGCGATGCGACGCACCGCTCGCGCAGTAGCCCCAGCAGTGACCCTGTTTCCTCCTCCGGAAGTTCCTGGAGGGGCGTGGGCAGGTGGAGGCTCGCCGACGCAGTGGCGCCAGCGCGCTCGAGTTTGTCAGAGCCCCGAATCATCAGGGGCAACTCGGGTCAGGGATAACTCGGGCTCGTTTTTCGGGAATCCAAACCCGAAGTACCCCGGGCCCGAGTTGCCCCGGATAACTCGGGCGTCCAGAGCCCCGAATCATCGGGGGTTTCTCGGGTCAGGGATAACTCGGGTTTGTTTTTCGGGAATCCGAACCCGAGTTACCCCGGGCCCGAGTTACCCCGGATAACTTGGGCGCCCAAGTTTGCTGAAGTCGTCGAGGATGGTTGTCGGCAGTCGGCCTCCATCCGCAACCTGGCGCAGGGCTGCAGAGGCGAGCTCCTGGGCCATCATGCGCGGCAGCAGATGCAGCTTTCGCGGGGGGATCTCCAGCCTCTGAGATGCCCAAGAAACTGCGTGCCCTCTTAGAAGTAGACCTCTGAGAAGATCGTGGAGACTTCGGAATTTCCAAGAACGATCTGGCATCATCTTCCATCTCCATCGAAACGCTTACGACAGACTTACCACAGCCACTAAGTTGACCTCCTCCTGTGAAGACGTCGGGGCAAGGCAGAGCCCGTTCACGCCATGTGGTGTCCACCGCCGCCGGCAGCGCCGCAGTCACCTGAAGTAACTTGCAATCTTTATTCTGGAGCACCAGCCGCGCCAGCGGTCGCTTGCCCTGTGGAGTTCTCGCCGTGGGCCCCGCGTGTGGCACCCTGCGACCGTCCGTCGCGTTGAACTTCCAGACGTTGTTGATGTCCACCTCGGCCGCCTGGGCCGCGGCTCGGAGCGCGGCCGTGCTCGCGAGACAGCCAGCCTTCGCCATGGCGTCGGCCATCTGCACGGTGACCCCGTACTGCTTGGGATGCTTCGTCAACTCCGCTGAGACAAGGGGTCGAAGCTGCGCTTAAACTTTTACATCCTGGCTGACCGCCACCTGCAGCAAGGGGCTCGGGGGCGGCCGAAGCTTCGCGAAGAGCTCGACCAACGCAGAGGAAGAAACAGTCGCCGCCACTTCCGCACTCCACGTCCTGAAAGTTGTCCACTCAGGGGGCTTTCACCGCGCGGCGGGCGCGCTGCTGGGGGGGCTCGCCTTCCGACGATCCCAGCCGGCGGCTTTCCGCTGGCAGTGCGCGAGGATTGCCACCAGGCGCCTCTCCAGTTGTGGCGGGTTGGGTCGGCGCCGTGCCCTCGTCGGCGCGTTGCGCGGGCGGTGAGCCCGCGCGCGGCTGCGCGGCTCCCCGGGGAAAGGCAGGCTTAGAAGTGGGGGCCTTCTTTTTGTCGCCCGCACTGTTGTGAGCCAAGGGCGCCGAGATGCCGCCGGCGAAAGTGTAGATCCTGTCGGCGCCCCTACGGATTGCCGCCAAGTCAGCTCTGAAGAACCGACGATGACGTCCTGCACGACGCGCCTTGCTGATGTTAGTGAAGCCGCGCTGCTTGGCCCACTCCTCGATCCTCGGGGCCGACCCGAGAATCTGGCGCATTCAAAGCGCACCACTTGGCTGGGATGTCGGTGGCCAGGGCCTGGTCCGGAGGAGCTCCCAGTGAAGCGTCTTCAGATGGGCAATAACAAAGGCGCCCAGCAATTGCGTTGGCTCTCGTCGTCGCGCGGGCAACGTAGGCCTCGGCGGGTTTAGCCTCTCGCTGCTTGAACCGCCGCGGGACTAGCTTGGAGCCCCGGAGGTTGAAGAGCACCCCGCGCGGGAGCACGAACTGCGTGAACAGAGCCAGGGGGGGGCTACGAGCGTGAGCTGACTTGTTTGCCAAACAAGTCAGCTCACGCTCGTAGTCGAGCGCGCGTTTGACCTTCAGAACATGCTTCTGCAGGTCCGCGTTTAAAATGAGCGCCGCCAAAGCCACTGGGCGCTGGGCAGCGCGCGCGAAGAGATCGTCAGAAGCAAAATCCCGCGCCACCGTGACACGCACCTGCACGGTCTCGAGAGACGTCGCGTTCTGGATGGGCTTGTCATCCTGCGCGCCAGCAGGGGGGCCCGCCCAGCGCGCCACCAAAGGCGGAGCCCTCCAAGACGCGCTGCACGTGCAAGATGAGAATGGTGGCAGAGCGCCCGGCACCTCCCAAGGACTCCGGCCACCGCCGCGTCGCGTCGTACTCCTTCTCTTTCTGGCAAGGGGTGAGGGGAAGGCGCTCGCAGTTGCAATCCCGCAGCCGTTTCACGGATCAGATCGGGCAGTCACCGCTCCACTGGCTCTTGACTACCTTGATGTCCTTCTGCTGCTGCTGCTGCTTCGCCGTCGGACCTGGGGGGGTCGGCGAAGTAGTGGAAGTGGCGTTGACAGGTCGGCCCATCAGTTGCTGCAGCTTCTCGCGGACTTGCTCGTTAGTGGGTTGGTTGCCCGACTCGTCGACCTTCTTGAGTAGCGCTCTGACGCCCTCCAACAGCCGCGGCCCACGCTGCTGTCGGGACTGTTGACGCCTAGTCTGAAAGCCACCTCCTACCCTCTCCGCGAGGGGCCGAAGCGATTCCTGCATCTTCTGGGTTTCGCCCGCAAGATCTCGACGACGCCCGTTCACGTTCGAACCTCGCAAGCCCCTTTTTTTTATCACCTCCTCCCTCCAGCGGATCCTCGACGAAGTCCTCAGAGAGGGTCGGTGAGGGCGCAGTAGAAAAAGCATTCTGCAAAACTGTTGACTCCACGATGTCCCCAAGAAAGGTGGAGTCGGACTAGACGCTCTCCGCGCAGCAGGCCGCCAAGAGAGCCCTGCACATCATTCGGAGAGTACACCGCGCCACCACGTTCACCCAGATCTGCTTCGAGCAAGGGGCTCGGCCCACGCATCCCACGAGGAGGGTCTGGGGATTGTGCGCCGTGGTGTCGGTCCCAAGGAGTCGTTTGTGTTCTTATCTCAGGGGCCGTCACACACTATCAGCACGGACGCAGATCGGGTCCGCGGGAAGTGGTCGAGAGCACGGAGGCCCGCGTTACTAAACAAGCCACGACGTCGCATGTCTGGGCAGGAGGGCGGATGGTAAGGCCCCCAGTATCAGGTTACGGCTCGATTGCAACTCGGTTGTTGAAAGTAGGTGTTCTTGGATTCCCGGATGTCAGTCTACTTTATTGGCCTTCCCATTTCAATGATCGAGTGGTTTGACCTTTTCCGTCCTCCCAGGGGGCGGGCGGATACCCAATCTACTTGCAACGCCTTCCTTTTTCATGTTTCCACCTCCCTATTCCGATCGATTGGTAACGCTAATGTTCCGATTCGGGCTCCGATTTACGCCACGGTTCCCAGCGCCCCCCCGACAGGACACCAACGGGAAAGGGGCCCGATTCACAGCAAGATGGCCCAGCGTCCCGCCGGCAACGGGCAAGGCCCCAATGGATTGGAAGGTCCCCATGCCCCCCCCACCTCCCATCAACAGGCCAGGTCTCGACTGGCTGGCTGTAGTTGGGGAGCAAACAATGACGTAAACATTAAGATGCGGAGGTCCGCGCGGGCCTTCTATTTTATGTTTTTTGTAATAATTGTCTTCCCCATGGAAGGTTCCCAGAACGCCGATCTCCCGATCACGGTCAAGGCTTGATGATCCCCCGACAACAGATCAGGTCCCGATTTGCAGGTAAGACTTCGTGGCCCCCCGGCACCGTGTACACAGGCAGGGCTTCCTTGTTGGAGGCAAAGGTGAGGGATTCTACATTTACATGTACATGTGCTATCACGTAGACTTGTATATCATAAATCGTTTAAGCGCTCGGTTGATGGTGGGATGGGATAGGGGTGGGTGGGGGGGAAACGCAAGTGACGCACCAACCCTGATCCCAGCCATGCCCATCTTGGGCCCAGGATCGGTGTATATGTCTTGTTGGCAAGGAAGGGGTTGTGTGCATGGAGCCTGTGCCTATGATTCACCTAGCGCAGATCGGCGTTGGTGTAGAACTAGTTTGCGAGGAGGATTAAGAGGAGGAGGATGAGGAGGAGGAGGAGGAGGAGGAGAAGGAGGAGGAGGAGCACGTGGAAAGCGAGTCAGGGCGCAGAGAGAGGGCAGGATGCTCTGGGTCGGGGGCGGAGGCGGAGGCCGCGGCCTCGCCCCAGGGCCCTCGGCGGCGCGCCGGGGGGGGGGGGCGACGAGGAGGAGCGACGAGGAGGAGGCGGAGGATGAGCCCCTGACTCGGGCCGGGCGAAAGGGGGGGTCGGGAAAGGGGGGGTTACGAAATCAGCTGCATGCAGCTGGTTTCGGCCCCGCCGAGGGGCCCATTCCTCGATACATAGCCGCCTCCCGGCGCCGGGAGGCGCCGGGAAAATCAGCTACGTGAGCTAATTCTCAGATTCCCCCTTTGCTATCCCCCCCTTTCGCCCGACCCGACTGACGCGATCCGACAAATCTTCGCGAACCCTCGGTTTTTGAAGTTTGTGTCATTGCTAGTTTCCCTGAGGGGAGGAGGAGGGCTGCTTGGAGTGCAGGCTGCCTCTTAGAGACCTTCAAGGGCTTTTGAGAGGCCCTCCGAGGGCTTCCAAGAAAGCACCCTGACGACCAAGAATCAGGAGGTATTTTTCCTAGCGGAGGACCCAACCATTACAGTTGTGAGTACCGCGCTGTATGTACTCCGTTCGGTGGATCCCCCTATGGGGTCACGAAACGTGTGAGCGGTGTGCCGAACTGGCCACTGGGGCTTGTGCTGGAGCCCCCTATGGAGCCGCGAAACTTTGTGCTGGGAGGGGGAGACGCACGTGTACCCTGCCACTCGGGCCTTCGGTGGAGATCCCTATGCGGCCACGAAACGTAGTACTGGGTGGGGGAGACGCATGTCGACCCGGCCTTCGGTGGAGCTCCCTATGAGGCCACGGAGCGATGTATTGGGTGGGAGGACGCATGTGGACCGTGCAATTGGGGCCTTCAGTGGGGCTCCCTATGGGGCCACGAAGCGCTGTATTGGGTTGGGTAGACGCTTTTGGACCCTGCCATTGGCGCCTTCGGTGGAGCTCCTTACGGGGCCTGCACACGATTGGGGAGACGCATGTGGACCCTGCCACTGGACCCTGCCACTTCGGGTGGCTCCCTCCCCATGGGCCACGAAACGCTGTACTTGGTGGGGGGGAGGCATGTGGACCCTGCTGTTGGGGCCTTCTGTGGGGCTCCCTATGGGCCACGAAGCGATGTACTCGGTGGGTTCCTATGAGGCCACGGAGCGATGTACTGGGTGGGAGGACGCATGTGGACCATGCCACTGGAGCCTTCAGTGGATGTCCCTATGGGGCCACGGAGCGCTGTACTGGGTGAGGGAAGCGCACGCGGGCGGAGGCCTCTGGTGGAACTCCCCATGGGGCCTCGAAGCGCTGTTAAAGGTAGGGGAAACGCATTCGGACACCGCCTCTGGGGCCTTCGGTGGAGCTCCCGCTGAGGCCACGAAACTTTCCACTGGGTGGAGGCGACGCATGCGAACCATGCCATTGGGGCCGTCGGTGAAGCTCCCTATGGGCCACGAAGCGCGTGAGGGGTGTTTCAAAGAGGAGGGGGGCGGCATGCGAACCATGCCACTGGGGCCTTCGGTGGAGCTTCCTAGGGGGCCACGGAGCGTGTGAGGGGTGTGCCAAAGTGGAGGGGTGCGGCATGTGAACCATGCCATTTGGGCCGTCGGTGGTGTTCCCTGTGGGGCTACGAAACGTGTGGGGTGTGCGCCCAAGTAAGGCATATGCAAGGGTGGGAGGAGGGAGGCGCGGGAAAAGGAGGAGGAGGAGGAGGAGGAGGAGGAAGGAGGTAGAGGGAGGAGGAGGAGGAGGAGGAGAAGGAGATGCGGGAACGATCTCTCCAGAACGAGGACCCACCACCACATGATGGTTGGGAACTGTGGAGAAAGCGGATGGTGATGGCGAGCATCCAGGGCATACGGAACACATGAATAATATTTGGATCTGTGTTTTTCCCCAACCCTCCTCGGTTGGGTTATTGTTTTTAGGAGAGCAGTGGGGTCGCGTCTCCTTCCTTCTCCTCCTCGTCCTCCTCCTCCCCTCCTCCCTCCTCCTCCCGTGTTGGGTTCTCGTTTTGAATAGAGCAACGCTTGCGCTTCTCCTTCCGCTCCCGCCCCCCCTCCTCTCTCCTCCCTCCCCCCCGCGGACTCAGGGGCGCTGCGATCTGCGAAATTGTTGCCGCTTTCGAGGGCTGCTGGGGGCCAGCAGAGAGGGCATTCACCGCAGACCAGAATAATAGCGCGCCATCCCTGGGGGGCTGCGATCTGCGAAACTGTTGCCACTTTCGAGGGCTGCTGGGGAGGCCAGCAGAGAGGGTACTCACCGCAGACCAGAATAATAGCGCGCCATCCTTGGGGGGCTGCGATCTGCGAAACGGTTGCTACTTTCGAGGGCCAGCAGAGAGGGTACTCGCCGCAGATCAGAATAATAGCGCGCCATCCCTGGGGGGCTGCGATCTGCGAAACTGTTGCCACTTTCGAGGGCTGTTGGGGAGGCCAGCAGAGAGGGTACTCACCGCAGATCAGGATTAGAGCTCGCCATTCCTGGGGGGCTGCGATCTGTGAAACTGTCGTCACTTTCGAGGGCTGCTGGGGAGGCTAGCAACGAGGGAGACCTCGCCATCCCTGGGCGGCTGCGATCTGCGAAGCTGTCGCCACTTTCGAGGCCTGCTGGGGACCTCAGCCCTCGCCATCCCTGGGGGGGGGGTGCGATCTGTGAAACTGTTGCCACTTTCGAGGCCTGCTGCGGAGCCCAGCGGAGGTACGTCTTACGGTGGATTCAGATTAGACCTCGCCATCCCTGGGTGGCTGCGATCTGTGAAATTGTCGCCACTTTCGAGGCCTGCTGGGGACCTCAGCCCTCGCCATCCCTGGGGGGGGTGCGATCTGTGAAATTGTGGTCACTTTCGATGCCTGCTGCGGAGCCCAGTGGCGGTACGTCATTCAGATTAGACCTCGCCATCCCTGGGGGGCTGCTTCAGCGCCTTGCTGGAAAAAACATGGTCTTCTTTTTCGCCTCACCTCTCTCGTCGTGGTCCTCTTCCCCTTGTAACCTTCTCTCTGCTGCTGTGGATTCCCCTGCCCCTCGTCCTCACCCCCGTCCTTCGAGCGTAGACCTCACAATCTCGTCCACCTGATCGTTACCATCTGGGTCGTGCATTATATGCGCACCCCATCTAGCGCGCACATACACACATCGCGCTTGCACTGTCGTTCTTCACGACGATACTCGCCGATTCATCGGGCCACTTGATGCAAATGGGTTGGGTACGTCGCAGGGTGTATATATATATATATATATATATGTGTGTGTGTGTGTGTCCCTGGGCCCCTTCAAAGAAACCCTCTCCACTCCCCCTGCCCTCCGTGCGCCGCCGAGGCGTGGACTGGCCAGTCCTCCCAGCAGCGTGCAGCCCCTGGCGGCCAGAATGCAGCGAAGCGCCCCCCCCCAATAACAAATTAGCCTGGCGAAGGACCCAACTATACGCAGTTGTGAATACCGCAATTGTTAATCTATTCTTCGGTGGCGCTCCCTATGGGGTCACGAACCGTATGAGGGGTGTGCCGAATTGTTTGATAGGGTACACAACACGAACGAAAACGATAGGTGAGCATGAAAGCTTGAGCGCGGGCGAGTCTAAGCGCGAGTGAGTCTGATTCTGAATGATTATGCGTACGATTGATTCGATTTGCATGACTGCGAGCATGGAGTCGCCTAATGGAAATGCATACGACTGTGAATGGCTTAGGTCTGCCTGACTCTGAGAACTTGTGACACTGAACGTAGCCTCCGCAAAGAGTTTTCCTGGGAATCCCGACGGCAGCGCCCGCCCGCCGCGACGCCCATGTCGGCCCGTCCCACGCGAGGATCGCGCCCGCTTCCTCCCCTTCTTTTCCGTCCTCTTTGCCCGCGCACTCCAAAGTTCAAGGCTGCGGGCGCCGCGCTACGCGCACGTCGGACGTCGACGACGGACGACGACGACGACGAAGAACTCGGCCCTGAGGAAGCTGTCGGGACCGGCAGTTCCTTATGGGACCACGAAACGTGTGAGGGGTGTGCCGAATTGGTTATGCGGGACGCATGCGGGCGGCGGCACTGGCGCCTTCGGTGCAGCTCCCTATGGGGCCACGAAGCGTGTGAGGGGTGTGCCGAATTGGGCGTGCGGGACGCATGCGGCCGGCGGCACTGGGGCCTTCGGTGGCCGAATTAGGTGTGCATGACGCATGCGGCCGGCGGCACTGGGGTCTTCGGTGGAGCTCCCTGTGGGGCCACGAAGCGTGTGAGGGGTGTGCCGAATTAGGTGTGCGGGACGCATGCGGGCGGCGGCACTGGGGTCTTCGGTGGAGCTCCCTATGGGGCCACGAAGCGTGTGAGGGGTCTGCCGAATTGGGTGTGCGGGACGCATGCTGGCGGCGGCACTGGGGCCTTCGGTGGAGTTCCGTATATGGGGCCACAAAACGTGTGAGGGGTCTGCCGAATTGGGTGTGCGGGACGCATGCGGCCGGCGGGTTTCCGGCCTTCGGTGGAGCTCCCTATGGGGCCACGAAACGTGTGAGGGGTGTGTCGAATTGGGTGTGCGGGACGCATGCGGCCGGTGGCACTGGGGCCTTCGGTGGAGCTCCCTATGGGGCCACGAAACGTGTGAGGGGTGTGCCGAATTGGGCATGCAGGACGCATGCGGCCGGCGGCACTGGGGTCTTCGGTGGAGCTCCCTATGGGGCCACGAAGCGTGTGAGGGGTCTGCCGAATTGGGCGTGCGGGACGCATGCGGATGGCAGCGCTGGGGCCTTCGGTGGAGCTCCCAATGGGGCCACGAAGCGCGTGAGGGGTGTGCCAAATTGGGCGTGCGGGACGCATGCGGCCAGCAGCATTGGGGCTTTCGGTAGAGGTCCCAATGGGGCCACGAAACGTGTGAGGGGTGTGCCGAATTGGGTGTGCGGGACGCATGCGGCCCGCGGCACTGGGGCTTTCAGTGGAGCTCCCTATGGGGCCACGAAAGGTGTGAGGGGTGTGCCGAATTGGGTGTGCGGGACGCATGCGGCCGGCGGCACTGGGGTCTTCGGTGGAGCTCCCTACGGCAGCATTGGGGCCTTCGGTGGAGCACCCTGTGGGGCCACGAAACGTGTGAGGGGTGTGCCGAATTGGGTGTGCGGGACGCATGCGGCTGGCAGCATTGGGGCTTTCGGTGGAGCTCCCTATGGGGCCACGAAACGTGTGAGGGGCGATGGTGCTGATGACGGCGATGGTGATGACGATGATGGTGATGATGACGGGTGAGAGGAGGGAGGGGAGGAGGAGAAGGAGGAGGAGAACGAGGAGGAGGAGGAGGAGGAGGAGGAGGAGGAGGAGGAGGAGGGGGAGGGAGGACGCGGGGCGCTGTCTCTTCAAAAGAGGAACCGACACCACAGGATGGTTGGGAACAAACAGCACACGCACACACGCACACGCACACAGCGAAGAGGTCGGCAGCATCGTCAGCGTCGTCGCCCCCCAGGCCCAGAATGCCGAGGACGTGTTTCTATGAATCGAGCAGCGCTGTTCCTCGGTTTCAGCCTCCAGGGCTCGGTATCGGCTGATGGCGCCACCGACGATGAATAGGGTGTCGGGAACTCTGGGGCCCCGGACTGATGTTGTTTGGGAGGTCTGCGCCATCGTCAGCGTCGTCCGCACAGCGGCAGGACACCGCGGTGGCCTTCCTGCAGACGCCCACGGACGTCGTGCCCGTGACCGAGGATGGGGTTTCTTTTGGGGCCGCGTGTCCCCGTACCCAGTCCCGTCCCCTCACGCAGGAGAGTGCGCCTGGCCCGGCGATGGACCTCCATGGGCCTTCCTCTTGCCTTTGAGCGGGGGGAGGAAGGAGGAAACTGGAGGGAAGAAGTTGGCAGGGAGGGAGGGGACGAGGACGAGGACGAGGAGGTGGAGGCGAGGGAAGACGTGATGAGCATGAAGGGGAGGAAGGAGGAAGAGGAGGAGAGGAGGAGGAGGAGGAGGAGGAGGAGGAGGAGGAGGAGGAGGAGGAGGAGGAGGAGTTGGAGGAGGAGGAGGAGGAGTAGGAGGAGGACGAGGAGGAGGAGGATGAGGAGGAGAATGGCGAGGATGATGATGAGGAGGAGGAGTGAGGACCGCGTCGGCGAATCTAAGGACGGAAGGAGAGGTCAGGGAGGGTTTTCCTTCACAGCTGCTAATGGAATGCCCCGCTATTTTTATCTTGCCACGGATGGTTTCTAATGGCCCGCTAATGCCCCGCTAATGGCCCACCAGTGGCCCCACCAATGGCCCCTCTAATGGCGCACTATTGAATTTTGCCCCGCGAATGGCCCACTGATGAACTTGACCCACTGAGGTCCTGCTAATGACTTCTGGCGCACTAGATGGCCAACTACTTGTCTTCGAATGGATCGCTTCATAGTTTTAATTCGCGTTGACGCGATTGCAGAGATCGTTCGTGCCACATCAGGCGGTCATTAGCGTGCCATTCGCCAGGTCAGAAGGTACTGTGAGGCAGGGCCCTTCATGAGAGAGGAATGAAGGAAGGAAGGAATGAATGAATACTGGAATGAAGGAAGGAATGAAGGAAGGCAAGAGGAGAAGGAAGAGGAATATGGTGATGATGACGATGATGTCGATGTTGATGATGATAATGCTGGTGATGATGTTGATTATGAGGATGATGCTGACGAGGATGACGTTGATGATGATGATGCTGCTGATGATGATGAGGAGGATGAGGAGGAGGAGGATAATGCTGCTGGTGATGGTGTCGGTGATGCTGATGCTAATGCTGATGCTGATGCTGATGCTGTTGATGATGATGATGCTGGTGATGATGATGTTGCTGATGCTGCTGCCGATGATGTTAGGGTAATTGAGGATGACGATGTTGCTGCTGATGATGATGCTGCTGATGATGATGCTGCTGATGAGAATGATGATGATGATGAGGATGATGAGGATTATGGTGATGACGATGCTGATGATGATGCTGATGATGATTATGCTGATGCTGATGCTGATGCTGATGATGATGATGATGATGATGATGATGATGCTGATGCTGCTGCTGATGATGCTGATGATGATGACGATGACGATGACGATGACGATGATGATGATGATGATGATGATGATGATGATGATGATGATGATGATGATGATGATGATGATGATGATGCTGATGATGGTGAGAAGGAGAAGGAGGAGGAGTAGGAGGCTGAAGAGGAGGATGAAGAGGAGGAAGAGGAGAAGGAGGAGGAGGAGGAGGAGGAGTTGCTAGCGGATGCCAGCGCGGAGAGAACGACGGAATAATCAGAGGGAGGAGGAGGAGGAGGAGGAGGAGGAGGAGGAGGAGGAGGAGGGGGAGGAGGAGGAAGCGGAGGAGGAGGAGGAGGAGGGCGGAGGAGGAGGAGGAGGAGGAGGAGGAGGAGGAGGGCGGAGGTGGCGTGGGGCTGCGAAGTGCGGAGGAGGGCGGAACGCGGTGGAGGGGAGGCGGAGGACACGGAGAAGCGGGGGGCGGCAGCCTGAGGTCCGCGGCCGAGGTGGAGGCGGAAAGCGGCGGCCAAGTTCCCTTCTCCCTCTTCCCTTCTCTCCCTTCCCCCAGCTCTTCCCTCCCTCCTTCCTCCTTCCTCCTCCCTCCTCCTGCCTTCCCTCCTCCCTCCTCGCTTACCAAGTTCGCTCCTCCCTCCTCCCTCCTGCCTTCCCTCCTCCCTCCTCCCACCTCCCTCATCATTTCCCCCCCTCCCTTCCCTCCTCCCTGCTCCCTTATCTCCCATCCACTAGTCGACCCCCTTCTTTAGGACGCGTGCTGGAGCAGATTCTGTGGCCTCTTGAAGGCCAGCGCCAGGATTCCCGCCGGACACGGCCCAAAAGCGGCATTTGTATCTTCGTGGGTTTGGGAAACTGTGCTTTTGCATTCTTGGTGAGCTTGTGGGTGTTCACGTGTTTTGCACTGTTGGTGGTTTTCTGAATGGCAGCGCCCATGCCAACCCAGACCCCCTCGAGTCATGAAGAAATCACCTCGGACGGTTGTTCGTAATGTGCTGCACCTGGGGGCCCTAATTGCTGGGCCTTTCTGGGCCTCGGGGCCGTCAACAAAAACGGCCCGGGACGACAAGCCCGTCCTGCGGAATGCGTCGAGATCTCAGGGGGTCGACGTCACAGACAACTCGTGCCCCACGAGGGCCTGGGCCCCCAGTCCTTCGCCCACCCCCCTCCCCTTATCTACGTACATCACCACCCACCAAACCACCCCAACCCAACCCGAAGGTCTCGATTTGCCCTCCATTTCCAGTTGGGGGGGGTCGGGGAACATCGAGAAAACACATATGGAACCCGTACCCCCCCAAACCCGAAATTCGGGTCTTCGGGTTGGGTTGGGGTGGTCTGGTAGGTAGTCAGTACAGCGCGCCGCTCCAAGCAGGTGCTGCAGGGCGGGCGTTTTGACTGGCCGACCTCAGCGCTGCGGCACCCGCAGCGACCGCGCTGCGCCAGTTCCCCACCCGATTCCTCGATTCCTCCCATTCCCACCTCCCCCCCCAGCGCACAGGACGACCGACTGCGACACGAGGAGGAGGAGGAGGAGGAGGAGGAGGAGGAGGAGGAGGAGGAAGAGGAGGAGGAGG
>CAUYUJ010015689.1:280459-318087 GCA_963575745.1 Prorocentrum cordatum | reverse complement strand
CAGACCGAAGCAGTTGCTTCCAGTCGTAGGACGGGTCGTTTGTTACGTCTTTGAACGACAAGTTGGTGACAATGCACTCGGCGCGCAGCGCGCGCTGCCACTGGCAGGCGGTCTTGCCGCCCATCCCTGGTGTACGGCGGATGTCTTCGAGGTGAGCCTGCTCAAAGACCACGTCGACACCTGGCTGAGGAGTCGGTGCGGGCGGATACGGCAGAATCTCCCACGGGCCATCGCACGGGGCCGGGGGTGGCGGGGGCGATGCCTTGCCGCGTGCTGGCATTGTGACAAGGCAGGCTGAGGAGCACCGCCGCGGCTGGACGGCCAGGTGAAACTCGAGCAAACATGTGGCTACAGCTTTAAGCAAAATGGCTACGAGGAGGTTAAGGATGATGATGATGGTGTTGATAGGAAACCCGGCATCAGCGAGTTGATGTACAATGAGGTGTCCGCAAACGAGACACTGCTGTCAACGCTGTTATAACTAACCACAAACGAGACACTGCTATCAACGCTTGCACAATTAAAAAGATACGCTGGCATTGACACTACTAGCAATACCAAAGTGGAGTTTAAACGAGGCGCTGCCATCAACCGATTCAACTTCCAATGAAAGAAGATCACAAATGAGTTCACTCTGAAGTGACCCATGGGTATCAATGCGAGAAGTCTCTGCAAACTATTCCCTCATGGCGACCGCCGCGCACACGCGTGTAGGAAATCGTTGATGATGATAGTGATAATGGAGTGGGGGCCAGTAATGCAGATACACTGCTGTGCATTCACTTGCTGCGAAAAGAAACTCTGTATGAATGAGTTGATATATAATGAGTTGTCCACAAACGAGACACTGCTATCAACGCTTGTATACGTAAAAAGAAACGCTGCTATCGACACTTCCCCCAATACTAAAGTTGTCTTTAAACGAGTCACTGCCATGAACGGCTTCAACTACAGTGTAACGAAAGGAACTGCAGGCTGAGAAGCACCGCAGGCCAACGTGAACCAGTCATGGTAATGAGGATGAGTGAAATAAATCTGCGATGATGATAGCGATCATGAAGTCGGTTGTAGGAACCCACATTTGTAGTAACCAACATACACTGGTATGCATTCACTTATGGTGAAAGGAAACTCGGTATCAGTGAGTTGATATACAATGAGTTGCCCGCAAACGAGACACTGCTATCAACGCTTTTAGAACGAAGCGAACCCATCAGAACACTGTTATCAACGGAAAGAATGCTATAGAAGGACAAAGCGCTGAATGTACACCGATGTGTTCGACGACTGCGCATGTAATGATGTGACGATATACAGACTGAGCCCTTCGTGAATGTGTACATGTTTTTCTGGCGCCTACAAACGGCGCTGACGTGTGTGAGAAAATTGCCCGCGCAGCAAAAGCCGGCGAAGCGTGCGGGAGCTCGCATGCTGAGAAGAACTACGTCTGCAGACCGCCAGCTGCAAAAGGTTGCGAGCGGCTCTTGGAAGATGTTTACGGAACGGAGCTACGGTGTCTGAAAACATTGGCATCGAAGCGAAGAGCCTCGGAGCCCTGCAGCCTGAGAAACACCGCAGGAACTCGCATACTGAAAAGGAATGCATTGCAAACCGCACGTTGCGAACCCTGCAGGCTGAGACGCACCGCAGGATGTCGCATGCTGAAAAGCACTTGTACTGCAGAGCGCAGGCTGCGAAACCTGCAGGCTGAGAAGCACCGCAGGAACTCGCATGCTTTTGAACACTACTGCTCGAGACCGCAGCTGGAGAGCGGCAGACCGCAGGCTGAGAAGCACCGCGGGCAGAGAGACCTGCAAAACTCAGATGTCCTGATCGTCTTGGAGGAAGTCACGCCAGTCCGGCGGCTGCCAAGAATCGATGATGCGCCTGGAGCCACCGCCCGTGCTGCCGCCGATGTCCAGGTAGTCGCCATCGCCCCTGAACAGACGGCCGTGCCCGCACGCCAGACTCGCTTGGTTGCGGATTTGAAGCAGCGCTCCGCTCTCAAACATCTGCAACACGTCCAGCTGCCTGCGCGTGAAGTTCGGCTTTGCCTGGCCAGCCTGGGCAGACAGATGGATGGAAAGCCGCTCCCCCTCGTTGTAGCGCGCGATGGCCTCGGCCTTCTGGTGGTGCAGCCGGCGCCGCTGTTGCCGCAGAGCTTCCTCGGGAACTGCTGCATCACGGCCCTCACTGTGATCAGCTTGCAACGCTAGCGTTAACCAATCAACGTCGAAGCGCCCTGAGAAGGCCAGCACCTCCCAGATCAGTTTGGTACCGGCCACACGTTGCAAATGGCGATGCCACCGCTTACGCTTCTGGTCTTTCACAAACTTGGCGACGCTACCCAGACCTGCACCCTTGGCCTGGCCACCTTTTCCCGCAGGCTGAGAAGCACCGTGAGAACCTTTCTTACCGCCTGGCCCTTTGTTAGGACCCTGCGGAACCGCATGGCCCCCTTGTGGCGCAGACTTGCCTTCGCTTTTCCCTTTTCGATATCCCGTTCCTGAAGCGCACGCTGCTGCCGCGACTGCTCGTACTGGTCGCGAGCTACTCTGACCAATTCCTGGCGCTCAGGCTCCGTGAGAACGCAGCGCATGTCGTCGATGTTCTTGCTCCGCAGAAAGTCATGTCGAAGCTTAAGGACAGAGAGGATGGCTCGGCCAGTCTCCTCCTGAGACGCAAAGGCCGCGTCATATTCCGAGCCAGGCTGAGGAGCGCCAGCTGGATCAGTGTCCGCTGGCTCCGTGGACTTCCTCTTTTTGAAAAGCAAGAGACTGAGATGATGGAGGACTTTCGGATCGTACTCCTCGTCGTACCTGTCGCCCCAAAGCTGCCTCAGCTCCCTGTGCAAGTCGTCCGCGCGATTCTGAACGACATCCTCGACGCAGTCGGGATCACCCGGTGAAGTCGGTGAAAGCGGAGGAGCAGAACTCGGCGACCGATCCCAATGCACAGAAGACTCGCGGTCCGCCTGTACGCTGACGTCGGCGTCGGAGACTTTTTCGACGACAATTTTCCGCCTCTTGCTCTCCCCAGGCTGAATAGCACCAGGGAGAGTGAGCACAACCGCCACCGCATCGTGTGCGTCGTTGCGCATGCCACGATCCGTAAAAGACGCGCCAACGGCAATGGAGCAGAAACGGGCGACTGCTCCGCAGACCGCGACGTGTCGCCTTTGAGGTCGGCCGGAGTGGCATGGACCTCCCATACCTTCTCGTCGTTCTGCTCGCGCTGGTAAGCCTCCCGCGCCTCCTGGAAAGTGAGGTTGTCGTCGCCGACTACAAGCACAACGACTGCCTCGTTTAGATTCTCCAGAATCTTGGCCAGGCCGTCCAGGTGCAAAAAAAATAAAAAATAAAAAAAAACAAGCAGAAAAAAAAAAAAAAAAAAAATAAAAAGAAAAAAAAAAAAAAAAAAAAAAAAAAAAAAAAAAAAAAAAAGAAAAAACAAAAAAAAAAAAAAAAAAGAAAAAGAAACAAGGAAAAAGCCAAAAAGAAAAAAAAAAAAGAGAAACAAAAAAAGGAAAAATAAACAAAAAAAAAGCAAAAAAAAGAAACAAAGGAAAAAGAAAGAAAAAAAAAGAAAAAAAAAAAAAAAGTCATTAAGAAAAAAAATAAAAGAAAAAAGAAAAAAAAAAAAACACAATGAAACTGAATAGGAAAAAGAAGGAAAAAACAAAAAACAACGAAAAAAATAAAAAAAAAAAAAAAAGAAAAAAAAAAAAAAAGACAAAAAAAAAGCAGGTAAATGGCGAACTGTCCGCTTTCGAGTCTGGATGCTCGGCGGTTTCTTGCCGCACACGATGTGCATGTTGGCGATCACCACGTGGAACTTGTCATGGCCTGGTTTGTTCACCTCAAATGTGAAATAACAGCATCAATCTCTCGGCCGCTAGGAGGCCTGAAAACTTTGCTGTCTTCGCACAGAGTCAGTTCCGCAGGCTGAGAAGCACCGCGGAACCCCCAGAGAGTCAAGTAGTTGTCGACCTCCAAGAAGCGAATGCCATCACCGAAAGGCTTACTGAGGATCTCTGTCACGTTGATCCCTGCTCGGCGAAAGCCTTCACGGAACGCACCGACCTCGCAGCCACAGACCATATCAGCATCAGCGGTCTCCACTATCGTGGCGCACACCCTTCCGAAGTTAGCGCAGTGAGTGGCCGCCTGCTACCAGTCATCATGCCCTGCTCGAACCCGAAATTGAACGAGGCGACCGTGAAAGACGCAGGCTGCACAGCGCCAGAACCAGGCGTCTGTCCACCTTCCTCCGCAGGCTGAGAAGCACCGCGAGGCGGCGCAGGCTGAGAAGCACCGCGAGGCGGCGACACTTCGGACGAGCCTCGCGGAGCAGAGGCTGCGGATGAACGTTGGACATGGGGGTACGGCCAGGGGAACGCCATTGCAATCAAAACTCAGTGGACTGCAGTGAATGAATGTAGTGGCCAATTGAATGCAGAGGACTGCAGTGTCACTAGCAAGTCCTGAACCAAACACAGCTGTGGCGGAAGGAATATGAAGCGTCTGGCTATTCAAAATGTTGCCCGGCAATGGAGTTCTGGGAACTCGAAGACCAGGAAGTGGACTAGAGTTGGCTCTGGGCATCCAAAATGTAGCCCAGGAATGGAGTTCTGGGAACTCGAAGAGCACGAAGTGGCTTACAGTTGGCTCCGGGCATCCAAAATGTGGCCCGGGAATGGAGTTCTGGGAAATGGAAGAACACGAAGTGGCCTACAGTTGGCTCCGGGCATCCAGAATGTGGCCCGGGAATGGCGTTCTGGGATGTCGAAGAGCACGAAGTGGCCTACAGTTGCATCCGGCCCCCAGAATGTGGCCCGGGAATGGCGTTCTGGGATGTCGAAGAGCACGAAGTGGCCTACAGTTGCATCCGGCCCCCCAGAATGTGGCCTGGGAATGGAGTTCTGGGAAGGCGAAGAGCACGAAATGTGTGACTGTTGGTGAAAAACGAGCCCGGCTCATGCCGCCCGGAAACGCCCCAACACCTGCCCGGACCCCCCTGTGGAGTGATCTGCTGCTCTCTTTTGATCCCACTAGAAACCTATCAGTCTTCGCTGTTAGGTAAAAAACGAAGTTCCCGGAAATCCCCAACGGCACCCCCAACGGCCCCCCAACGGCTCCCCAACGGCTGCCCAGACCCCCCTGTGGAGTAATGTGCTGCTCTCTTTTTACCCTATTAGAAACCTATCAATCTTCGATGTTAGGTAAAAACCGGCAGCATCTCTCAAGATGACCCGAACAGCCGATCCCGCCTGGATGCTTTTTGGCAGTAGTAGGTACCCGATCGAGCTGAAATTGAGATGGCGAGCGGGAATAAGATCGAATATGGGTGGAAAAAATACTAGAGCCCAAACGAATTGTTGAATTTCGAGAAATCGAATTTAAACCGAGCAAAAATACCCAAAACTTCCGTCGATATTTCTTTGCCAACTAGCCCCCCAGCGCGCCGGAATTACTCTTCTAGCTTCGCCTCTAACGCTTTAAGGGAAACTCTACGAATCGAGTGCGCCTACAGAGCTCATACTGGCGCCGGCGGTAAACCGTCAACCTGGCTACCGCCGGGGACCTCGTAGAGCTCCTCGCACGCTCGAGAGTGCTCGGAAAAGAAGCAGAGAGCTTCAGAGATCATCTTCTGAGACATTTCAAACAAGGTATTTTCCATGTCCCCATCCGACCCTGAAAGTGGTCGGCGCGAGGTCGAGAAACCGAGTAGCGAAGATGCATTCACAAATACAAGCACACGCGCACACGAGCACACACACATACAACAGACACGCAACACACCTACAAACACAGACATACAGAGGAACATGAAACCACACGTAGGAAAGCATGTGAACACACATACACACTCACGCACACACAGACACGCACGCACGCACGCACGCCACTATATATATATATATGATATATTAATATTATATATATTATAATAATATATATACACGCATACATACATACATGCATACATACATACATACATACACCAAGGCGCACACACCTACACACAAGCCGCCCACGCGCGCCTCGCCCCCCGCCCTCTCCGCCGGCGCTCCCGAGGGGGGGGGGCGCTGCGCCATTCCGGGGCCGGCCCTCCCCCCACTCCACCCACTCCGCCCTCGCGGTGCGCCTGAGGCAGGGGAGAAAGAAAAGGGGGGGGCGGGGGGCGCGCGGACCACGGCACCACCGCGGGCGCGCGCGCGCACACGCACACGCACACGCACGCACGCACACAGACGCACACACGAGCACAGACACAAACACACATCCAGACGCGCGCGCACACTCATCCACGCGCGCCCACTCATGCGCACGCACCCCACACGCACGCCCATGCCCACACACACAGACGCACGCACACACACGCAAACATACCAGACACACGCGCACCCACTCGTACAAACAGAAACACACGCAAACGCACAAGCGCACACACAAACACACACACACACACGCACGAACACACAGACACACGCGCACACACACACACGCACCAGACACACGCGCACCCACACACACGAACGCAATCGCGAACATCCACAGAAAACACGGACTGAGAACAGAGGCAGTCACACAAGCGAACGCACACACACACACACACGCACAAACGAACACACTTACAACCACACCCACGTCACACGAACGAACACACTTACAAACACACGCACGACCCCCCCCCCCCCGACCCCCTCCCGGCGCTCCGGAGGGGGGAGGCACCGCCCCATCTTGGGGCCGGCCCTCCCCCCACTCAAACCACTCCGCCCTCGCGAGGCGCTGGAGGAAGGGGGAGGGGGGGCGCGGGGTTGCGAGCGCCGCGCGCGCACACACACACGCACTGACACACACACGCACACACACGCATACACACGCGCTCAGACAGACAGACAGACAGACAGACAGACAGACAGACAGACAGACAGACAGACCGACAGACAGACAGACAGACAGACAGACAGACAGACAGACAGACAGACAGACAGACAGGCAGGCAGGCAGACAGACAGACAGACAGACACAAACGCACGCACAGACAGCCAGACACACAGACAGACACACTGACAAACACACAGACACATAGACACACAAGCATACAGACACACAGACACACAGACACACAGACGCACAGACACACGGACGCACAGACGCACAGACAACAATACACACAGACACACACACACAGACACGCGGACACACTGACAGACTGACACCCAGACACCCAGACACCCAGACACACAGACACAAAGACACAGACACACAGGGCACAGACACACTGACGCACTGACACACAGAAACACAGACCCACAGACGCGCAGACACACAGACACACAGACACACAGACACACAGACACACAGAAAGACAGAAAGACAGAAACACAGGCACACAGGCACACAGACACACAGACACACAGACACACAGACACACAGACAGACAGACAAGACACACAGACACACAGACCCAGACACACAGACACACAGACACACAGACACAAAGACACACAGACACACGGACACACAGACACACGGACACATAGACACACAGACACACAGACACACAGACACACAGACACACAGACACACAGACACGCAGACTCACAGACACACAGACGCACAAATACACAGACACACAAACACACAGACACTCAAGCACACAGACACACAGAGCACCAGACTCACAGACACACAAACACACAGAAACACAAATTAACGGACACACACAGGCACACAGACACACAGACACACCAGCACACAGACACGCAGACACAAGGACACACAGACACGCAAACACACAGACGCACAGGCACAAAGACACACAGACACCCAGACAGACAGACACACAGACACACAGACAAACAGAAACACAGACACACTGACACACTGACACACAGACACACAGACGGACAAAAACACGGACACACAGACACACAGACACACAGACACACAGACACATAGACACACCAACACACAGACAAGCAGACAGAGCCCCCCCCCACCCACCACACCCCCTTCCGGCGCTCCGGAGGGGGGAGGCACCGCCCCATTTTGGGGCCCGCCCTCCCTCCACTCCAACCACTCCGCCCTCGCGGAACGCCCGAGAAAAGGGGGGGGGGGGGCAGCGCGGGGCTGCCAGCGCCGCGCGCGCACACACACACACGCACACACTGACACACACACACACACACACACACACACACACACGCACACACACACACACACTCACACACGCAAATACACGCGCACAAACAGACAGACAGACAGACACACACACACAGACGCACAGAAAGACAACACAGACAGACCCACAAGCAGACAGACACACAGACATACACAAATACAGACACACAGACACACGGACACACAGACACGCAGACACAAGGATACACAGACACACAGACAACCAGTCAAACAGACACACAGACACCTAGACACGCAGAGACTCAGACATACAGACACACGGACACACAAACACACAAACATACAAACACACATACACGCACACACGAACACACGGGCAATTAATACAACGGAAATACAGGCGAACGACGCACAGACACACAGACACACAGGCCAACAGACACACGAACACAGACACACAGACACACAGACACACAGACCCACGGACACACAGACACACAGACACACAGACACACAGACACACAGACACACAGACACACAGACACACAGACAAACAGACACACGGACACACGGACACGCAGACACACAGACAAACGGACACATACACGGACACACAGACACACAAACACACAGACACACAGACACACAGACAACCAGACACCAAGACACGCAGACACCCAGACACACAGACACACGGTCACACGGACAGACTGACACCCAGACACCCAGACACCCAGACACACAGACACATAGACACACATATACACTGACACACTGACACACTGACACACACACAGAAACACAGACACACTGACACACGGACACACAGAAACACAGGCAACCAGACACACAGATAGACAGACACACAGACACACGGACACAAAGAAAGACAGAAAAACAGACACACAGGCACACAGACACACAGACACACAGACACGCAGACACACAGACACACAGACACACAGACCCGCAGACTCACAGACACACAAACGCACAAATACACAGACACACAGACACAAGGAAAGACAAAAATACATACCCACAAGCAGACAAACACACAGACACACAAACACACATAGACACAGACACACGGACACACAGACACACAAACACACAGACACACAGACACACTGACACACATATGCACAGACACACAGACACGCAGACACACAGACGCACAGACATACAGACACACAAATACACAAACACACAGACACACAGACACTCAAGCACACTGACACACACAGCACCAGACACACAAACACACAGACACACAGGCACACAGACACACAGGCACACGCAGACACGCAGACACACCAACACACAGACACGCAGACACAAGGACACACAGACACGCAGGCACAAAGGCACACAGTCACACAGACGAACATATACAGAGACACACTGACTCACTGACACACAGACACACAGACGCAAATTATCCTGGCGAAGGACCCAACCATATGCAGTTGTGAATGCCGCAATTGTGAATACCATCTTCGCCCGCGCTCCCTGTGGCCACGGCTTCCCGCCGGAGCCCGACATGCTCAGGGACACGTTCGTGGCCGTCTTCGCCGGCGCCGGCGACGACAAGGACGGCGTCCCTCTCACCGAGGAGCAGAAGCAGGAAAGGGCCTTGAGAGCCATGAGGGAGGAGGTGGCGTTGCACGTCGAAGTACGACGCCCAGGCGCGGTTGTTGAAGCAGCACAACTATGGGGCCACGATCCTCGTGAGGGATGTGCCGCAATGGCCCGGGGCCGCCATGCGAACCCTGCCACTGGCGCCTTCGGTGGAGCTCCAGTGGGGCCACGGTCCTTGTGATGGGTGTGCCGAAATGGCCCGAGGCCGCCATGCGAACCCTGCCACTGGGGCCTTCGGTGGAGCTCCCTATGGGGCCACGATCCTCGTGAGGGGTGTGCCGAAATGGCCCGAGGCCGCCATGCGAACCCTGCCACTGGAGCATTCGGTGGAGCTCCCTATGGGGCCACGATCCTCGTGAGGGGTGTGCCGAGATGGCCCGAGGCCGCCATGCGAACCCTGCCACTGAGCGCCTGCAGGGAGTCCATGGGCCACGATCCTCGTGCGTGGGTGTGCCGGAAATGGCCCGAAGGCGCCATGCGAACCCTGCCACTGGGGCCTTCGGGGGAAGCTCCCTTATGCCACTGATCCTCGAGAGGGGTGTGCCGAAATGGCCCGAGGCCGCCATGCGAACCCTGCAACTGCGGGCAGTCGGTGGAGCTCCCTATGGGGCCACGATCCTCGTGAGGGGTGTGCCGAAATGGCCCGAGGCCGCCATGCGAACCCTGCCACTGTGGCCTTCGGTGGAGCTCCCTATGTGGCCACGATCCTCGTGAGGGGTGTGCCGACATGGCCCGAGGTCGCCATGCGAACCCTGCCACTGGCGCCTTCGGTGGAGCTCCCTTATGGGTCCACGATCGTCGTGAGGGGTGTGCCGACATGGCCCGAGGCCGCCATGCGAACCCTGCCACTGGCGCCTTCGGTGGAGCTCCCTATGGGGCCACGATCCTCGTGAGGGGTGTGCCGAAATGGCCCGAGGCCGCCATGCGAAGCCTGCCACTGGAGCCTTCGGTGGAGCTCCCTATGGGGCCACGATCCTCGTGAAGGGTGTGCCGAAATGGCCCGAGGCCGCCATGCGAACCCTGCCACTGGGGCCTTCGGTGGAGCTCCCTATGGGGCTACGAAGCGCTGTGCTGGGTGGGTGAAACGCAAGGAGGAGGGGGAGGAGGAGAGGAGGAGAGGAGACGCGGGCCACCGTCTCTTCAAAACGAGGAACCAACACCACAGGATGGTTGGGAAAAACACTCGAGAGCAACAAGGCATGAGGAAACATGACGCACGTAACCCGCCTGCCCTACTTTAGCTGGCTTCCGCTGAGGATGGTCCAGGACAGAGCAAGTGACAACCTCATGCGGCGCCGCCTCCAGAAAGACCCAACACGACGACATCCGATGTATAAAGTCCACGCCCCGACCCCCAGAAGAACCCGCAGACCCGCAATCACGGCAGGTCTAAAGCAAGGGAAGACACCCTGCACCAAAAAACACAACCTGCAACTGAAATCGTCGCCTAGTGAACCAATTCCAGCGGAAACGATCCTCGTGCGCCTGGCCGAAATCTTCGTTCGCCCGACATTCTCGTTCCGATGAACATTGTTCGGGAGCTCCCAGAAACTGTCTCCCCTCGCCACACAAATCCCCGGTTGCCCGAAGAGAACGTACTCGTTCGGAACCGGATTTCCCAATTCACGGCTGGATTTCCTGATTCACCTTTTTACCTTTCGCTTATGCGTACATGCAGTCGGGGTTGATTGGAGAGGACACGCGAGAGGACACCAAACCCTTCCGAGGGCCACGTTGCCATAGGAATGTAAAACTATGGGTCGCGACGCACAGGACACAAGGGCACCCTTGATTTGGCAGGGTCGACCAACTAATCAACCTCGACTGTAAGTCCTCTTTGTCGCACCCACAGACGTGGCGGTAGGGCGGGCCGGGCATTTCGCCTGACTGTTCATCAGCAGTTCTATTCCTGGAGCACGAAATTAGCAACAGCCTCACGGATGCGAGGTTTGAGTTTTTACCTAACAGCTTGCGCTGATAGGCTTCTAGTAGGGTCAAAGGAGAGCATCATGACACTCCAGGGGGGTCCGGGCGGAAGCCGGCAGAAACCGGGATAATCCGGCGGAGCTCATTCCGTGCGTGCAGGTACGCACGGGAGCCACCTCGGCGCCATCGGAGGTGCGTTCTGTGCGTGCAGGCACGCACGGGAGCCACCTCGGCGCCATCGGAGGTGCGTTCCGTGCGTGCAGGTACGCACGGGAACCACCTCGGCGCCATCGGAGGTGCGTTCCGTGCGCGCAGGTGCGCACGGGAACCACCTCGGCGCCATCGGAGAAGCGTTCCGTGCGCGCAGGTACGCACGGGAGCCACCTCGGCGCCGTCGGAGGTGAGTTCCGTGGGTGCAGGTACGCACGGGGGCCACCTCGGCGCCATCGGAGGTGCGGCTGAGGCTGGGGCAGGCCGAGGCTGAGGCTGAGGCTGAGGCTGAGGCTGAGGCTGATGCAGGCTGAGGCTGATGCAGGCTGAGGCCGCAGGAGTATGCGGGAGCGCAGCAGGCTGAGGCTGAGGCAGGCTGAGGCTGAGGCTGAGGCTGGTGCAGGCTGAGGCTGAGGCAGGCTGAGGCCAAAGGGGTATGCGGGAGCGCAGCAGGCTGAGACTGACGCAGGCTGAGGCTGAAACTGAGGCTGATGCAGGCTGAGGCTGAGGCAGGCTGAGCTGACTTGTCCTGTGGAGCTCCAGTGTCGCAGAAGATGCATCTGTAGCTTCCTCGTCGCATTAGGGGCTCCAGCGTCACCGAATTTGTCCTTTTACCGTCGCTGTCGTGCCGCGGGGAGCTTTAGCGGGCAATCATGCGCATGAAGTACGCCACGCGCCTGCGCGCTCACGAAGAGGGCCAGGGCGCCCTGTCGCCTGCGGGCGACCGCGCGGGCTTGCCCCCGCAACAACCAAAAAGGGCATGCCCACGCGCCGGGTAAAGCCTAAAAAGGCCTTCGTCTGCCTGTTCCTTGCCTCTCGCTCTCCTCCTTCTTCTTTCATCGACGTCAGAACCCCCGCCCCCTATGGCGCTCCCCCGCTGGCTTGGGTGGTCTACTCAGGTCGCGGGGGGGGATAAGGGGGGGGGTCGTTGCCGCGGCTGGTGCCTCGTTTTCACGACGGGGAAGGGGGGGTGCACCGTTCCCTCGGATGGGCACCCCCCCCCCGTCCAGGGGCCTCCGAGCCCTCCCGCTCCGTCCTTTCCTTCTCCTCTCCTCCTCGGACTTCAACGCCTTTGGCGTCTCCGACGAGCCCCTTGGGGAATTTTAGTAGTAGTAGTCGTAGTAGTAGTAGTAGTAGTAGTAGTAGTAGTAGTAGTAGTAGTAGTAGTAGTAGTAGTAGTAGTAGTAGTAGTAGTAGTAATAGTAGTAGTAGTAGTAGTAGTAGTAGTAGTAGTAGTAGTAGTAGTAGTAGTAGTAGTAGTAGTAGTAGTAGTAGTAGTCGTAGTAGTAGTAGTTAGTAGTAGTAGTAGTAGTAGTAGTAGTAGTAGTAGTAGTAGTAGTAGTAGTAGTAGTAGTAGTAGTAGTAGTAGTAGTAGTAGTAGTAGTAGTAGTCGTAGTACGTAGTAGTAGTAGTAGTAGTAGTAGTAGTAGTAGTAGTAGTAGTAGTAGTAGTAGTAGTAGTAGTAGTAGTAGTAGTAGTAGTAGTAGTAGTAGTAGTAGTAGTAGTAGTAGTAGTAGTAGTAGTAGTAGTAGTAGTAGTAGTAGTAGTAGTAGTAGTAGTAGTAGTAGTAGTAGTAGTAGTAGTAGTAGTAGTAGGGCCACATTTTTAATGCCCACATCCAACTGTAGGCCACTTCGTGTTCGTCGAGTTCCCAGAACTCCATTCCCGGGCCACATCGTTCCCAGAACTCCACTCCCGGGATACATTTTGAATGCCCGGAGCCAACTGTAGGAAACTTCGTGTTCATCGAGTTCCCAGACCTCCATTCCCGGGCTGCCTTTTGCTTGCCGTCCTTGTGTTCTTAGCGCTATTACTGAGGCGTTCGAAACCTCCCGCACTCTTGATACAATCCAATTTCCCCTCTGCCTCTGATAGCCGTCTTTGGTCCAGAACGTGTCTCCGACATTCCAATGCCCCTCGCCACAAGGTGCCTGTCCTGCGCAGTCTACATTGCAATGGCCTTCGCCTCGCCGCGAGACTCGTCCCCATCTTCGGCCTCCCGCGGTGCTTCTCAGCCTGCGGGGAGGGACCGAGGCGCGTCTGCGGCCGCGCCTGCTCGCGCTACTCCTCAGCTTGGGTCTTTCACGGTCGCCTCCTTTAGCTTCGGGTTCGAGCAGCCAATGATGTCTGGAAAGAGGTCCAGCACCCACTGCGCCAACTTTGGGCGGGTGTGCGCCACGATCGTCGAAGGCCCGACAGGCGCTGGGCTGGCCTGCGCGAGCTTGAGGAGCCTTGAGATGCAGCCTGCTTCGTGGCGGTGCTGTTCAGCCTTGCCGTCTGCATTCGCGTGGTTCTTCTCAGCCTGCATTCGCGTGGTGCTTCTCAACCTGCACTCGTGTGCAGCCGTGGATAGTGAGATACGGTGCTCCTCAGCACGTTTCGTTGGAGGCTGAATCCATTGATAGCAGTGTCTCGTTTGGACTTACATCCATTGATAGCAACGTCTCGTTTGGAATGAACGCAAAAACAACGTGCTGCCTCGTTGATAGCAGTGCCTCCTTTCCAGAGACATCCACTATTGATAGCAGCGTCTCGTTTCCAGACGCATCCGTAGTAGTAAGTAGTAGTGTCTCGTTCGAAATTAAATCAATTGATATTCGTGTCTCGTTTGGGGCGGAAACCATTGATAGCAGCGTCTCGTTTGCACCTACACCCCTGCATAGCAGCGTCTCGTTTGGAATGAGCACAAAAAGAATGTGCTGTCTCGTTGATAGTAGTGCCTCCTTTGCAGACACGTCCACTATTGATCGCAGCGTTTCGCTTCCAGTCAAATCCGAACATGAATCTAAAGAGGCATGCTTCCATATATGCTCATACACATGCTGTTAGGTTGCTTTGCTGGGATAATCAAAGTGAGGCTCTAACCTCAGCGCCGCGTGCACTCGTCTGAAACATTTGCAAAACAAATTAATGGGTGGGGGCATTTTGATGAAATTGTGGCTCTCGCTTTTGCGCCGCGCACTTTCGGCTTTCCCAATTTGCAGCAACTTCGCGGACGAAAAATGGAATGGCTTCCAACATGGGGCTCTCGCCTCAACGCCGCGCACATTCGTCTTTAAATCTAAACATCCTCCAATTTCAAGGGTTGAGCACTTGCAATTTTCGGAATGAGGCTCTCGCATCAGTGCCACGCGAATCCGCTTTTTGATGCAACGTTTACAGGGGTGGAGAGCTACTCCCTTTCAAAAAAGGAGCTCTCGCCTGAGCTTTCGTTAAGCTTGAAGACGAGCAACTTTTTCAACATGGAGCTGTTGCTTGAGATGTCGTCGAAGTTCACGGCCACAAGTGCAAGTTTGTGCCACAGTTACACAGACCGGGGGGGTCCTTCTTCGGTCTCGCTGGGCACCTCGTTGAACTATCATCGTCTGTCGCGTCACTGATTACGCGCCATTAAGATGCAAGGTATTTCCTTTTCAAAGCGGAGCGCTCGCTAAACTGGCAGGCCCATCTGTGCTGTTCTGTCACTGGGGGGACACTTCTTGTGGTGGAAGGGAGGACTTCTAGGAGCGTGTCAGGGGACTGGGGACTTGGATTGCTGAGGTACTCCTCCTCCGCCTTCTCATCCCGCTCCCTCTCCTCCTCCTCGTCCTCCCTCCTTCTCCTTCTGCTCCTCCTCCTTCTTCTCCTCTTCCTCCTCCTCCTCCTCTTCCTCCCCCCCCTCCTCCTTCTGATCCTCCTCCTCCTCCTCCTCCTCCTAATCCTCCCTGCAGCTCCCCCCACGGAGGTGCAGGTCCGCGACGTCGTTCCAGCCGCTGAAAGCGCTGATCCACCTCCCGCCGCCGAACGCCCGGAGCCAGCCTCAGCGGCCGCAAGGACGCGCGCGAGTCGAGGCGGCGGCCCGCCGGCCGTCGGCAGGGCCCTCCCGCCCTCCTCTCCTTCCGTCTTCTCCCCCCCACTCCGCTCCCTCCCCTGCCCCTCCTCCCCCTTCCGCCCCTCCTCCTCCTCCTCCTCCTCCTCTCCTCCTCCTCTCTCCTCCTCCTCCTCCTCTCCTCCTCCTCCTCCTCCTCCTCCTCCCCTCCCCCCCTCCCTCCCTCCCTCCTCCCTCCCTCCCTCCCTCCCATCCCTCCTCTCCCCTCCCTCCTCCTCCCCCTCCTCCTCCCCCTCCTCCTCCTCCTCCTCCTCCCTCCTCCTCCTCTTCTCCTCCCCCTCCTCCTCCTCCTCCTCGTCCTCCTCATCCCCCTCCTCCTCCTCCTCCTCCTCCTCCTCCTCCTCTCCTCCTCTTCCTCCTCCTCCTCCTTCTCTTCCCCCCCCCCTCTCCTCCTTCCTCCCCTCCTCCTCTTGTCCTCCTCCTCTCCTCCTCCTCCTCTCCCTTCCCCTGCCTCCCTCTCGTTCCTCCTTCTCCTCCTCCTCCTCCTCCTCGTCCTCCTCCTCCTCCTCCTCCTCCTCCTCTCCCTCCCCCTGCCTCCCTCTCGTTCCTCCTTCTCCTCCTGCTGGCACCGGAATGCCTACCTTCAGAACGTGCAGCTTGTCCAGGGCAGCCCCGCCCAACACCCCTTCCGGCCCCAGCCTGAGGGCGGAGACGGATGAGGTGAGCTGCGCTCCCCCCTAGGCCGCCGATGCCTCTCCCGCGTTGGATGGGTTCTCATGGGGACGGGATGCGCGGAACGAGCGCTTCAGGCGAGTATGACATCAGCTAATCATCCGTCACACTCGTGTGTTGTGCAGGAGGTGTGCCAGATGTGTGCGCGACCAGTGGGCTAAGCTGTTGTCTCTGTGTCAACCAAAAGGGACCCCCAGGTGCTTGGAGGTAGGCCTCGGAGGATGTTGGAGGTGAAGCATCCCACCACAGGAAAGTTTTGTTCTGGCCAGCTTTTGAGCCTTCGGTTTATTTCGGGCCGAGAGGGGCCCTTCGCTCAACCAGCCGACATGTCAATCCTGGAAGAGCTGGGGCTGCATTCTGAAAGCAAGGCCGTCTCGAGACCCTCGCGGCGGTCACAATACCGCTAAATCCTGCTGCGTAAATCCTCCTCCTTCCCACACTACCTCCCTCATCCTTCATCTCATGGCTCCTGCTACCCGATTCGCCTCCGATTCGTCTTCGCATATAGGCAGGCCTGCCGTCGGGAAATTCTGCTTCACGTGCTGCGGCGGCGGCCCCGGCGACACGCTGTGCCGTGCAAGTGGAACGCGTGCCGCTCCGCTCCGCGGGGCGGGAGGCTCCGAGAGGCTCCGGACGCGGACGCCTGGGGACCAGGAGGTGGACAGCGCGTCGCGCCGAGGCGTGGTGGGCCGGAACCGGCGGAGCGATGCGCTATTCAAGGGTTCCCAACCGTGGCCCCAAACCCTAACGGTTGCATGGTTGAAGCGACCCCCAGGCGTGTCTGCGCCATCATGCCCAGAGTCCAAGCCGCGCTCGCGTGGCACGCCGGCGCCGCCCGGATGAAGCCGGGGTCGGGGGGCAGGGGTAGGGTTCGCATGTAGCCCTCGACGAGTACCCTTCTGCCATGACCCTGGCCCTGCTGCGGGCCTCCCCAAACTAACCCGCCCTCTCCTCCCCCTCCTGCTCCTCCTCCCCCTCCTCCTCCTTCTCGTCCTCCTCCCGGCCTCCCTTCCTCTTCCCCCCCTCCTCCTCCTCCTCCTCCTCCTCCTCCTCCTCCTCCTCCTCCTCCTCCTCCTCCTCCTCCTCTCTTCTTCTTCCTCCTCCTCCTCCCTCCTTGAATGTTATGGCTTCTGTTGTCCAACTACCCGAGACAAAACCAAAATGAGGATCAACTCGGATGGGGAATCTCTGAGAGCCGGCGGTTCGGCTGGATGTATCGGAAACGGTGGCCGTTCCAGAGCGTTCCAGAGATGTGTAAGGGGTGTGCCGACACGGGCGGGGGGACGAGTGCGGACTTTGCCACTGAGGCCTTCGGTGGAGCTCCCTTTGGGGGTACGATACGTGTGAGGGGTGTGCCGAAAGGGTCGCGACGCCCACATGCGAACGGTGCCAGTGAGGCCTTCGATGGAGCTCGCTATGGGGCCACGAAGCGTGTGATGGATGTGCCGAAAGGGTGCGACGCCCACATGCAAACGGTGCCACTGGGGCCTTCGGTGGAGCTGGGGCCACGAAACGTGTGATGGGCGTGCCGAAAGGGTGCGACGCCCACGTGCGAACGGTGCCGCGGGGGGCCTTCGGTGGAACGCCCCCTGAGGCCACGAATCGTGTAAAGAGCGTGCCCGAAGTGGTGCGACGCTTACATGCGACCGGTGCCACTGTGACCTGCGGTGCAGCCCCCTGCGGGGCCACGTGTGAGTGGCGTGCCGCAAAGGAGTGCGACGCCCACATGCAAACAATACCATGGGCCCATGAGGCCCATAAGGCCCATGAGACTACGAAGCGTGTGAGACGTGTGCCGAGATGGGCGTGGCGGCCTAGGGCCGATGATGATGAGGGCCATGACGACGATGATCTTGATGTTCACGATGAAGTTAATGATGATGATGCTGCTGATGCTGATGATGCTGCTGATGATGAGGATGATGATCAGGATGATGCTGCTGCTGATGACGATGATGATGATGAGGAGGAGGAGGAGGAGGATCATGCTCATGATGATGATGGTGATGATTCGTATGAGGATGATGGTGATGACGATGCCGATGATGACGATGACAATGACGATGACGATGTTGATGATGATGATGATGATGATGATGATGATGATGATGATGATGATGATGATGACGATGACGATGATGATGATGCTGATGATGATGATGACGATGGTGATGAGCATGATGAGGCTGCTGATGATGATACTGATGGCCATGTTCATCATGTTATTGTTCTTTTCCCTGTGCCATGGATTTGCGCTTGCTGTCTGGGGCGAGGGCGACCGTCTCGCCTGAAAATGAGGGCGCTAGAGGCAGGACAGTGCAGCAATCCAAATCGAGATACACGTCGGCGAGAAAAGGAAGAAGGGAGGGAGACTTCAGCCGCAGTGGTTGCGTCACGCACCATGATAACAATCAAAACGCTTACCAACCAACTATATGATATGATATTATTCCTTTCCTGGTGCCAGGGAATTGTGTTTCCCGCCTGGGGCGAAGGCGGCCGTCTCGCCTGAAAAGAAAGGGCGCCAGAGACAGGACAGTTCAGCACCAAAATCAACATGCACGTACTCTGGATATTTGCTCATCCTGGCCCGACGGGCCGACCAACTAACTGGCAGCATCAAGTAACACTAGCAAGAGCGAGGCTCGAAAGCATAGAGCCAAATTGCATATCCGAGCATCCCGAGAATGGAGGGCCGCTCTGATCACCCAATCCGAACTGCATTGGGCAAAGCGAGCGGGATACTCGTCGATACTGCGAGCCCACGGCACACCATGACTATCAAAACTCGGCGCAAGCACATGGTACTGACGATCACCCGAACATCTACCGCCATGGCCCGTACATACGAGGACGGACCGGAAAGGTCTGATAACATACTGAGCAGAACCACAATTTAGCTGTGCGACGGTGCTCTTCTCCGCACTGTCACACATTGCAATCAACAGACTGCGACGCAAATCAACACGCACGATTCAGAGCAGGCGTGCAAGTCTGGCGGGCAGACGCCAGTTGCTCAACAACCGTTGGGACCCGAAGATGCTGGTACCCGAGGATCCGCATGGCAAAAGCCCCCGGGAGGCCCCGAGACCGAGGACCGGGAGGGCCCGAAGCCAGCGGGGGGGAAGCCCAGACGCCCAGGACACGCGGCCCCCGAAGCCATCCCACGATCCTCTGTCGCACCGCGGGCCGAAGCCAGTCGAACGCCGGCGATGCCTGCTTAGATCAAAACGGAGAGCTGCAAAATCTCGCGCCCGCAGTGCCAACGCGACAGGGGGCAAGGCAGAGCCACTCCCTGGGAACACCAAGCAAGGCAGCATGCGCGCACGGCCATGGGAGGCCGTCGCTTGTCGGGTCAGACAGCCGCGGGCTTGCTCGTCAGAGATGGTTTCAATCGGCCACGAAACGATGCGGCGAGACGCTGGGGGGCGGTCCCCGGCATCGGGCAGCCCACCGCGGCCGTCTCCACGGCCATCAGGAGGTTGGCCTCGACCCGCTTTCTGAAGGCGAGGACCTGATCCGTCATCTCGTTCATCTGCTGTTGGGGCTCGGTTCTCTTGGCGTAGCGTCGGAACGAACCGCACGTGGCCCGCGCGCCATGCTTCTTGACCTCGCGCAGGGGGCGCCGAGCAGACAAGGAAGGGGCCGTCGCTGGCGGCGCTGCAGCGCAGCGCGTGGGCTGCGCTTCCAAACTCAAGCGCTCCGCCGCGCGGTTGAAGGCGTCGAGAACCGAGGGCGTCGCCGCGCTGAAGTCCTACGAATCTGAAGGGGCCGGCCTGGCCTGCTTGCGGGCGGCCTGCAGCGGCCGCCGCTCCTTCTGATCCGCCGTCGCCGCGTCGAGCCCGTCTGAAGCCAGGTGCCCCAGGAAGGCCGTCGATGTCGCGTCGGGCTCGTTGGCCGAGGCCCGCGCCAGCCCAGTCCGCGAGAGCCGTGCCTCCAGCCTCGGGGCGCGGGCGGCGCCGGGCGCGGCCGCGGCGACGGCGGGCGCCGAGACCTCCGGGAACGCAGGCGCCCGCCCGCCAGCTCGGGGGCCGTCGCCTGCGGGGCAAGCCTCTGACGGGCCAGGGTCGTGTCCCGCGCCGGGAGGCCTGTAGGCGGCCTCGCCAGGTGCCGGCCTTCGCGAGCCCCACTATAGACCCGCGCCGTGGCGGCGGAGCCCGGCCGCGACGGGGCGTCTGGCGGGCTGAGTTCCGACGGCGCCCAGCGCGCGCGCCCTGCGGCCCGCGGCGAGGAGCGGGGGTGCAATCTTCAGGGTTCATGAAGGGTTGGCCGCGCGCCCGCGGCCCTTCCCGGCGCGGCGGGCCGGGGCCGGATCGTCGAGGAGGCGGTGGCGCCGGGCGAAATCCAGCGCGCCCGCCTCAGACTCAAGGATGTTCTTCCCCTTCGCGCGTGCCCTGCTAGATTGGGCCGCGCGCCGGCCGAGCACCTCCGGGGCCCCTTCGGAACCTCGGCGATCCCAGGGGGCCCGTCTCGAGGGAGAGGGGGCGCTCGAAGTCGTCGACCGCGTCAGAGCCCAGGGGGGCTCGGAGGTCTCCGCGACCCGCAGGTAGCGGATGAGATGCAACATCCCCCGAAAGAGCGCGCTTCCAAGCAGCGATGGCGTCGTTGAACCAACGCCCGACCTTCTTGGCCGCGCGGCCGATATCAGCTGCGAGTTCTGGACTGGAGGGTGCCTTCGACGACGGACCTCGTTTCCATGTCCCGATGGGCCCGACGCCGCGACGTCTGGGGCCCGAGGTGATCGCCAAGACGTAGCCCGCAAGGGTAGCGTGGACTGGGCCCGCAGGGGCTCCTTCGAGGCCCCCCCCATAGCTTCGCAGGGGGTGCAGACCTCGACCGGCGCAGCGCGCTCGTAGCCGACAGCATAGACAGCGTCTCGCGTCTGCATGGCGCGGCCCATGATGTGACCGATGGCGGCATAGGGAGCGCGAGGATGCATCTTCGCATGCCGCAGAATAGGCCGTGCACGCAGACGGAAGACGAGATCCAGCCGCGTGAGCGCAGGGCGCCCTCGTGGCCCCTGAGCCCCGTCGAACTCCAGCCCCGCGAGGGCCGCGGCGGGGCCGGCCCCCCGCGCCTCGCGCGCGTGGGGGGGCGATGGCGATGCGCGGCTGCCGCGATCGACAGCGGCGCGGAATCGGCCATCTTCTTCGGGCCAGACGCGACGCAAGAGTGATCCGCGTGGGCCGCCGCGGCCCAGTCCGAGCCGCTGCGAGGAGCAAATGCGCGCGCTCCTCCGTCCACGACGAACCGCTCCGGGGGCGCGCCAGCGCCCGGCGGGATGACGTTAGTCAAGGCGGCTGGACAAAAATAAAAGGACACATTCCATGAGGGTGCGCCGCTGGATCTCCCCAAGGGGGGGGGGTGGGACCCCCCCCCCTTCCCGATTCGTCGTCGGGGAACCCCCCTCCACCCCTCCCCCCCTTCCCCGATCCTTCCCCCCCTTTGGCCGCAACCCCCCCCCCCTCCTCCCCCTTCGCCGCGCCGCCCCCTGACTCCGGAACCCGACCCCCGCCACCCCTACCCCTAGTCCTCACCCTAACCCACGCCCCTAACCCGAACCCCAACCACTAACCCCAGCCCCAAAGAGTACTCACTACTCATTACTCACTACCCACTACTGACTACTCGCTATGTGCTACTCACTTCTCACTACCCCCTACTCACTACTCACGACTCACTACTCACTATCCACTACTCACTACCCACCACCCACTACTCGCTACTCACTACTCCCTACTCACCACTCCGTCCTCCTTACTCACTACTCACTCCTCACTACTCACTCCCCGTTACTCACTACTCACTACTCCCTACTCACTAGTCACAACATAGTCTCGAGTCACGAGTCACAGGGCACTAGTTATTACTCATTCCTCACTACCCACTACTGACTACTCACTAATCGCTACTCACTACCCACTATTCGCTACCCACTCCTTACTACTCAGTGTTCACTACTTCCTACTCCCTACTCCCTACTCCCTACTCACTACTCGCTACTCCCTAGTCGTTACTCACTAATCACTACCCACTACTCACTACTGACTACTCTCTACTCACTACTCACTACGCCCTACTCGCTCCTCACTACTCACTACTCGCTACTCCCTACTCGCTACTCACTACACACAACCCACTGCCACTACCCACAACTCTCTGTTCATCACTACTCACTACTCACTACGCACTACGTACTACTCAGTACTCACTACTCACTACTCGCTACTACCATACTCTCTACTCAATACTCACTACTCACTACTCACTACTCCCTACTCCCTACGCACTACTCACTATTCACCAAGCACTACTCGCCACCCGCTACTCCCTACCCACTACTCATTACTCATTACTCCCTACTCCCTACCCAGTACTCACTACTCACTACTCGCTACTCACTACTCACTACTCACTACCCGCCACTCACTACTCACTTCTCAGTACACACTACTCACTATTCACTACTCAATACTCCCCACTCCCTACTCCCTACTCCCTGCTCGCCACTCACTACCCACTACTCACTACCCAATACTCACTACTCACTACGCACTAACTCACTACTCACCACTCCCTACTCCCAACTCCGCACTCCCTACACACCTTCTCTGGCGCAGAGAAGAAAAGCGAGAGAGCTCCCCCCATCCCCGGCTCCCTCTCTGGCGCAAAGGGGGGGAAGGGGGGTCCGACCCGGTTGTCCACTTTTTCCCGGCAAACTGGGCTTTTCCCCGGCAAACTGGACTTTTCCCCGGCGCTCCGCCGGGAAAGAGTCCAGTTTGCTTAGTTTTTGTTTGGAAGCTTGAAGCATGGATTTCCGAAAATCCCACTATCACCTTGAGGGTCTCCAACTCCCGCTGCGCAGATCCTAGCCGGGAAAGAGTCCAGTGGTTGACTTGTGTCGTGCGGCCTTCGCCGTAGCACTACTCCTCGCAGTGTTTGTAATAGTAATAGTAGTAGTAATAGTAGTAGTAGTAGTAGTAGTAGTAGTAGTAGTAGTAGTAGTAGTAGTAGTAGTAGTAGTAGTAGTAGTAGTAGTAGTAGTAGTAGTAGTAGTAGTAGTAGTAGTAGTAGTAGTAGTAGTAGTAGTAGTAGTAGTAGTAGTAGTAGTAGTAGTAGTAGTAGTAGTAGTAGTAGTAGTAGTAGTAGTAGTAGTAGTAGTAGTAGTAGTAGTAGTAGTAGTAGTAGTAGTAGTAGTAGTAGTAGTAGCAGTAGTAGTAGTAGGGTTAGTGGATTAGTACTACTAGGAGTGATTGTATTAAGGATAGTGAGATTACGAATAGTAGTTGTAGTAGTGGAAAGATTAGTGGTAGTAAAAGCAGAAGTATTCGTAAGCGATGTCAAAAACCGTCCAGGTAGACGTACTACTGGTTATCCGCCACCGTGCCTCTGGGCACGGAGTGGGCGTTTCCTGAGGTCCTCTGCCTCGTCCCCTGAGCCTGAGTCCTCGCTCCTGAGGAATCATTAAGGGCACCAGAGCCCAAATTGCAAAATCTCCCGGGCCTTGTCGCGGTTCCCTTGGGCCTTGTCGCAGCTGCCTTGGGCCTTGTCGCAGCTGGCCGCGTGACTTTTTCGGGCCCACGAAGGCCCCAAAACGTGCCAAGAGGGCCCCAAGAGGCATCCAAGTCGGCAGCAGTAGTCGCACAGTATCGGAAGCAGTATCGGGAGCAGCAGTCGCACATCCAATCATAGCAGTCTGAGGTGTACATACATGGACAGCATTGGTAGTACCACTAATAACATCAATACTAGTGGCCTCCAAGACGTCCTCAGCACGGCCCAAAAGGCCTCATCGGCGACCCAGGACGGCCCCAAGAGTGCCCCAAGCTGGCCCAAGGCGGCCCCAAGAGAGCCTCAAGCGGGCCCAAAAGGGCGTCCGGAAGGACCCAAGACGGCCTCAAAGGCTCCTCGATGGCTCAAGACGGCACCACGAAACCCTCCAGACGGCCAAGAAGGCCCGAAGGCAGCCACAGAAAACCGCAAGGGCGGCCTTCCTCATCCCCATCGGCCATCATCACCATCGTCGTCGTCGTTGTCGTCGTCGTCATCATCATCATCATCATCATCATCATCGTGGAAAGGGCTGAGAGCTAGGAGGCCTGGGGAGCCGGCGGCCGGTAGGCGCTGCCGACCCCCCAGACACCCCCCCAAAACGCTACTCGAGCCCGCCGCTACGACGATGAGGGTGGTGATGGCGGCGATGACGATGATGCGACAGTCAAGCTTGTAATAAGGATGCGCGGCAAGGGTATGTAAGGATGCAAACCCCTTGGAAAATACGACACCCTTCTGGGGCGATGCGCGGTCAGCGCAAATGACACAGGATGGGCCGAAGAGGCAAGGATGCAAGGGCACCCTTCCAGTGCCACCAGTTGTTCGGCAATATCCGAGCTCCGTAAGATTCGAAGGCCATGCACGACCAGACCACGCACCCTCCAGCCACCCTTGACAAAGTAGCACGAAGACTCCTCGGAAGGAGGGCGAACTAGCAAAATGATGCCGTGGAATAAAACATGCGGAGCCTCTTCGCGGGGCTCTCCATCGACTGAAAGGCCATCGGCCCTCGTCATGACGGCCTCTCCCTCATCATCGTCCTCATCCTCCTCCGTCCTCCGTCCTCCTCTTCCTTGCCTTCCTCCTCCTCCTCCTCACATCAGCATCACCATCACCACAACCATCACCATCACCATCATCATCGTCACCGTCGTCGTCATCGTCGTCGTCATCGTCGTCATCATCATCATCATCATCATCGCCGTCGTCGTCATCATTACCACCATCATCACCACCACCATCATCATCATCGTCATCATCATCATCATCATCATCATCATCGTCATCGTCATCGTTAGTGTCATCATCATCATTATCATCATCCTTCCTCAGTTATTCGCCCTCCTGGTCCTCGTCCTTCCTCCTTTGTCCCCCGCCACTTCCCCTCCCCCTTTCCCCCTCCTCATCATAATCCTCCTCCCTCCTCCTCATCATAATCATCATCCTTCTCCCCCCCTCCTCCTGCTGATCCTTATTGTTCCTTTTTCCTCGTCATTCGTCTCATCGTCCTCCCTTTCGTCCGCCTCCTCGTCCTTCTTCCTCATCATCCCCCTTGTTCTCCCAGAGGCCCCAAGAAGCGCCTCAGGATGCCCCAAGAGACTCCTCAGGAGGCCCCAAGAGGCTCGTCAGGAGGCCCCAAGAGGCTCCTCAGGAGGCCTCAAGAGACGCCTCAGGAGGCCCCAAGAGACGCCTCAGGAGGCCCCAAGAGGCGCCTCAGGATGCCCCAAGACAGCCTCAGGAGGCCCCAAGAAGCTCCTCAGGAGGCCCCAAGAGGCGCCTCAGGAGGCCCCAAGAGGCTCCTCAGGAGGCCCCAAGAGGCGCCTCAGGAGGCCCCAAGAGGCGCCTCAGAAGGCCCCAGGAGGGCCTCAGGAGGCCCCAAGAGGGCCTCAGGAAGCCCCAAGACAGCCTCAGGAGGCCCGAAGCGGCTCCTCAGGAGGCCCCAAGAGGCTCCTCAGGAGGCCCCAAGAGGCTCCTCAGGAGACCGCAAGACAGCCGCAGGAGGCCCCAAGCGGCTCCTCAGGAGGCCCCAATCGGCTCCTCAGGAGACCGCAAGACAGCCTCAGGAGGCCCCGAGCGGCTCCTCAGCAGACCGCAAGACAGCCCCAGGAGGCCCCAAGCGGCTCCTCAGGAGACCGCAAGACAGCCTCAGGGGGCCCCAAGCGGCTCCTCAGGAGGCCCCAAGAAAGGCCTCAGGGGGCCCCAAGCGGCTCCTCAGGAGGCCCCAAGATGGCCTCAGGAGGCCCCAAGGGGGCCTAAGGAGGCCCCAAGATGGCCTCAGGAGGCCCCAAGGGGGCCTAAGGAGGCCCCAAGGGGGCCTAAGGAGGCCCCAAGGGGGCCTAAGGAGGCCCCAAGGGGGCCTAAGGAGGCCCCAAGATGGTCTCAGGAGGCCCCAAGGGGGCCTAAGGAGGCCCCAAGGCGGCTGAGTCGGAGGTTCCAGGGTCCGTCGTCGGAGGGAACTCTGTAAAGCTTTTCAAAAGCTTGAAATGTTTCTGAAACGGATCGCCGGGAAACAGTCCAGCTTGCCGGGAAAAAATCGAGTTTGCCGGGAAAAAGAGTTTTTCCGGCAAGCCCCCCCTCCCCCCTTTCCAGCGCCAAGGGGGGAGGGGGGGAGGGGGGTTCTGGACCCCCCCCCCTCCTTCAAAAGAGGGGGGATGGGGTTCGGGCCCCCCCCCCTTTAGGGGGGGGGGGGGGGGGGTCTGCCCCCCCCCCACCCCGCCCCACCTATAGTGTATTCAAGGAGATCCAGTGGCGCACTTTCAAATTCCACCCCACGGGCATCGCCGGGCTCTCTGCGACGCCGGGGGGGGGGCGCGCGCGGGCCACATCGGCGGGCGGCAGCTCCATGTGGTGGAAGGCGCGCTGGATGTCCGCCGAAGCCATGTGTCCGCTCACACCTCACGGAGCTCCATGTGTCCGCTCACACCTCAAGGGATCGGCGCATGGCCTGGTCAGTTCTGCCTCCTTGCATCTGGCCTCGGCTGCAGGCTCGGAAACAACCGCGCTCGTCCTCCATCGTGGCCCCAGTCGAGATGGAGCGGCGGCGCTGCAGGGATCCCCCAACGGGGTCGGACTCGCCCCAGCAGCGGGCCAAGACACATAGTCCAGCACGTAGGGTTTGACCGAGGACGCATCATCGCGTTGGAGCAGCCCTTTGAGGGCGGCGTCCGAGGCGGCGCTGCTGACGGGCAGGGCGGCAAGTCACGAAAAGAAACATGATGAATCAACGATGTGCTTCCGTGCCCGCTGCCGGGGGCAAGCCGGCTGCGCCGCCGGGTGAGCTCGCCGCGTTGGCAGCGCCGCGCTGCCCGCTCAGCTCGCCGGGGCTATCAACGCACTCGCTGGTCCAGCTTCGACAGGCGCGACCCTGAGCACGTCGGGGGCAACGCGTCTGCCCGTGAGGCTCGACTGCGAGCTGGTAAAACAGGGCTAGGATCGGGATAAATCGCTCTGGAGCGGCCGCGGCGCCCAATACATCTCCTCCAAACCCGCCGATTCTCAGAGATTTCGAGTGATCCCGATCCGATTTTGTCCCGATCTTCGCGTCGTTTCATCTGCCCGTGATGCTCGACTGCGAGCTGGGGGCGAGGGGGAACTTTTCGCTGCCGAAAGCTAGCTCGCGCTGGAGGATCCAGACGGGGCAGGGCGCCGAGGCGCCGTGGGGCTCCGAGACCGGGCTCGCGCGCCACGGTGGCGCCCTGAGGGCACCGGGCGTCTTGACATGGAACTGTGCGCGCTCCGAGGGCAGGGCGTCGCCGTGCGGCTCATGCCGCGCGACGACGCCCCCCGCCAGTCGCGCCGCTGTCGGAGGAGGTGTGGGGCCTGCAGGCCGAGGAGTCTGACTCCGGGCACATGGCCGCGATGTGAGGAGTCGCCTGGGCGATCCGGCCCCCCCTGCGGCGACTAGGGGCGAGCGGCGGCTCCGCGCGGGCCCCCCCCCGCCTTGGGCACAGGGCGGCCGTCTGCGGATACCGCCTGGTGGCCTCGCGGCCGAACGGTCGATCGCGAGCGCTGCCGCCGACAGGCCCACGAGGTCCGAGGGCGCCGCGCCGGGCCCGAACTCGCCATCCATCCGCCGGCCTCCTCTAGCCGTGTCGCGAGGGTTAGGCGCTGCGCAATTTCGGCGGGGTTCATCCTGCTGTAGCAGTCGATCGACTCCTGGTCAACCGCGACCGCGGGCGCTGCCCCTGCCACGGGCACGCCGTCAGCGGCGGGTGCCTGCTTGCTCTCGGCCGCGGGGGGCCTCTTCCTCACCGCAGCGCGCGGCTCCTCGGCGGGCGTGGCTGCGGCAGGGCACCGAACGCCAACCTCGTGGAGCTCGCACATCGCGCCGAGGATCCACCCTCCCTCTGCGGCGCCGCGATGTCCCGCAGAGCCTCCACGAGGCACCGCAAGGCCGCCTCGGACAGCTGTTGGGCGGGCGGGAGCGGCACCACCTGCGCGATCCACTCGTCCGCCTCGGCATCCAAGTCTGACGTTGCCCTCGGCGGTCGCGGAGCCTGCAGCTTGCGCCTCAGCTCGATCGTCGCGGGGTAGTGGCCGCTGGCCGTCGAGGCGGCTTGGGTCATGTCCTGCTCCAGCTCCTCGCCCTCGTCGATGGCCCCCCGCATCCTGCGGGTCGCCGCGAGAGTACTGCCACCAGCCACGCCGTACTCCGCGACCCGTATCCCATCCCTGAGGATAACAGTCTCAAAGCTCATGGCGACGTCGCCCTCCTCGGCGCCGTTGGCCGACCCTCTGCCTCCACGGGCACGCGTCGGAGTCCACCCGCACCTCGTAGCTGCACAGCTTCACAGGCAGCGTGAGAAACCTGCGGGCGTGTACGATTCTGGGTGCGCCCCCCGCCGAGCTGCAAGCCGCACCCGGTTGAGGCAAGGATCCAGAGGGATGTGCGTGAGCCGCCGCCGACGCTGGCTTAGCCTCGGCGTCGAGATCCCCGAACAGTTCGCGCGACTTCGTGCACTTGCCCAGCTCGTCCTTTTTGGCCGACTGCACGTGAGCTGGTCGAGGACCCCGTTGGAGCCGACGCGAGTCTGACGTCCGCGACGGCACGGGAGCAAGGCAGCCATGATAATGATGGTGCGGATGACGACGATGATGATGATGATGATGATGATGATGATGATGATGATGATGATGATGACGATGATAATGGTGTTCGTAATGGCGATGACGATGGCGACGATGACGATGATGATGCTGATGATGATAATGGTGATGGTGGTGATGATGGTGATGATGATGGTGATGGTGGTGATGATGCTGATGGCGATGGTGGTGATGGTGATGGTGATGATGATACTGATGCTGATGATGCTGACGATGGTGATGATGACGATTATGGTTACGATGATGATGATGGTGGTGATGAGGACGAGGATGAGGATGAGAATCATACGGATGATGAGGATGAGGATGAGGATGAGGATGAGGATGATGATGATGATGACGACGATGCTGATAATGATAATGGTGCAAATGACGATGCTGATGATGATGTTGTTGCTGCTGCTGATGGCTATGTTGTTGATGATGATGATGATGATGATGATGATGATGATGATGGTGACGATGCTGCTGCTGCTGCTGCTGCTGCTGCTGCTGCTGATGATGATGATGATGATGATGATGATGATGATAAAGATGATGCTGATGATGATGCTGATGATGAGGAAGATGAGGACGTGCAAAGGGGACATACAGGGACGGGAGAAGGGGGATGGGGGCAGCGGGAGGTGAGAGTGAGACGCGAGACACCACAGGATGCCTGGGAAATAAAAGGAAACCCGCTCAGAGCGTGCGGCTCTTCACGCGTGGTGCCGGCAGCCTCAGGCTCCGAGGGGAGCCATGCGAGGCGGCTGCACGTCGTAGCTGAGCACTCTGGATGCCAAGTAAAAACAATTCCGTGGTCGCCGAGTCTGAGCGCGCCTCGAGGACATCCGAAGAAGGTACGTGGAGAGCCTCGCGCTCTCGCACCTGGGGCACAGTACCGAAGTGCCCGAGGCACGAAAGCACACAGGGCACTGGCTGCGGACAGGGAGCCGCCGGGGGCGGCGGGGCCATGCCTGAGGCCTGGTTCGGCAGAACAAGGACTGGAGGAGGAGGAGGAGGAGGAGGAGGAGGAGGAGGAGGAGGAGGAGGAGGAGGAGGAGGAGGAGGAAGGAGGAGGAGGAGGGAGGAGGGGGCGAGGAGGAAGAGGAGGAGAGGAGAGGAGAGTGAGGAGAGGAGGAGGAGGAGGGAGGGGATGAGAGAGGGAGAGGATGAGAGGAGGAGGAGAGGACGGAGGAGGAGGAGGAGAACGACGACAACGCGACGCCGCGACGACGCCGTTGCCGACGTTGCCGACGACGATGCGCCCCGGGTCTGTCGTGCGGCCGAGCGCCCGGCGCACCACCGCCATGGTGGAGAACTGGCCCCAGCCTGGGGGAGGGGCAGCCCCGGCCCGCGCGGCGGCGGGGGACGTCCGATCCCCTCCACCCCTCAAAAGGAGGAGGAGGAGGAGGAGGCGGAGGAGGAGGAGGAGGAGGAGGCGGAGGAGGAGGCGGAGGAGGAGGCGGAGGAGGAGGAGGAGGAGGAGGAGGAGGAGGAGGTGCTGCCCAGGGTGACCCTGGCCCAGGGCTGCTACGAAGGCCGGGCCAGGGCGCGATGGGACTGGCACGACACGGCCATCTCTGAGAGATCTGGCAGTTCTGGGAGCTGTCTGGGGCGCCGTGGCCGTCCCGGGGCGCCCCAGAAGGCCCTGACAGCGTCTTGGGGCGCCCTGGGACGATTCGTCCTGCTCCCAGCCCGCCCGAAAAGTGGCCCCCACGTTTCCGTGGAGGCCTGGGCGGCCTCCAGAGCACCGAGCACCCCTCACGCGGCCAAGAGGGCCCTAGGGGGCCCCAGCACGGCGCGAGAAGCCAGGGCTCCCTGGGCCAGGAGCACCTCTGGCAACACTCGACTTCTGGGGGGCGGAGGACGAAGGGGAGGGCCCACATCACCATGAAGCAAGTGGGTCCTGAGGGGAGGGCCTCTTTGAGGCTTCTCGGGGCTGCCGTGGACGAACTGAGTGCAGCCTTTTGTTGGGCAGCCCACAGAAGGACGCACGCGCCCAACCACGTACATGAACATGGCCCCCAAATCCGCGGGGCCGGGCGCGTGATACGAACATTCGCGCAGTGTGCACTCTCGAAGTAGGAGGCCTCCTAGATGGGGTCGGAGTAGAGGGGTCGGAGGATCGCGCCGCATCGCCGATGCATCGGCGATGCATCGGTAATGCATCGGCGATGCACCAGCAATGCATCGGCGACGTCGGCGATGCATCGGCGACGCTGGCGTGAAGCAAATCGGGCTCCGCATCGAGCCGCATCGGCGATGCATTGGCGATGCGGCGCGATCCTCCGACCCCATCTACTCCGACCCCATCTAGGAGGCCGAGACGAAACCAACGTAGATTCATGTCGGGCCTGTCCCCCTACAGGGGGATTTTGGACAGAAAATAAAAAAAAAGCCAAACAATACTCTAAAATACTCAAAAGTTGTCAAAGCTGCGTCCCCAGACTAGTTTTTGACCATGTCGGAATCTTCCTCCTGTAGATGGGCAGGCCCGGCTTACACGTGGATTCATGTACGTGTGCGCCCTTCTTCCGCTCCTGACTTCTCTTGCGGGCACGAACTCCGTGGGGCTGTGCGCCCCCTTCGCCTGCCGCGCCGGGGCACAAGGGGGGGGGCTGACGCGCGCTGCGCGGCAGCGCTTGGCGGCGGGCGCCCGAGGCGTCGCGCAGACCAGTCTGCCGGTGCGGCTGGCCAGCCGAGTCGCAAGGTCGGATCGGAGCGGAAACGGGCAGGATGAAGTCTACAGGGGGAATGTTCAAGTTGCTTGTTGACATTTTTTTGGACAAACTGTTTGTGTTGGACTATTTTGACTATTTTATGAACTATTGATAGGACAGAGTACAGGGGGAACGTTCAAACTGATGAAACAAAAAAATCTGGGACGATTTCTTGACTATTTTTGACTCGTGTTGCATATTTTGGGGTATTTTTCATGTGTCGTCCAAAATCCGCCTGTAGGATCGGAGAGGAAACGGGTAGGATCGCGCCTGGATCAGGACGAGAATGGTGTCATGATGCGATTGGTTCAAGACGCATCCCATGACTGCTGGAGTATCTAGCGGCCCTGGCTTCTTCTGCAGCCCGCCTGGAGCAATGAGAAACCTAGGAGCAGTCCTTCAAGTCCTTGAGCGCATCACTATCAAGAGGGGGCCGCGCCATTGTGCCACCCTCATTCCTGGAGGGCGTTGAACCGAAACCATGGAACGTTTCCCCGCGAGGTGCACTGGCCGCAGGGTGGGCGGATACGACAAACATCCAACGAATTTTCCCCAGGAGTTCGCCGGGGGGGGGATGGGGGGGAGGACGTGAAGCCGCTCGACACTTTCAGTCAGTACCATGACCCCTTGCCCCTCTGACGAATGGGCGCGGAATCCGATCGGGCTCGGCCCAGGATGGGATCGCGCTCGGGATCGCGGAGCGTGCCCAGCCCCCCGCGGGCCAGAGAAGGCTCCGACTCTGGGGAGACCAGAAGCTACTGATACCGCTGCTCCCCGGACCTCTCCAAGGGTGCGTTCTGACCAAGATTCCGAGGCGCATCCGGCGGTGGCGACGAGGGCCGCCCGGCAGACCCAAAACAAGGGGAAAAGGAGGGGATGGTAGGGGTATGGGTACCTTTCCCAGAGATCCGACGTCGTGATTCTTTCAATACGGGGTCCCCAGAGGTCTCGACCCTTTCTCCAGGACCAGATCTTCATCCGGAGTCGTTTTTGGACGGTCCCGGGGCCCAGCGAGGGCTCCTTGAGGCCGAAAGCTGCGAAAGACCGTCGTCCTGATTTTTTCAATGCGTTGGATCTCTGGGTTTCCTCCTCCTCGAGAACCCTGGCGGCCCGGGCCAGATCGCGATCGGAGCCGAAAAGCTCGGCGAGCGGGCCGGCTTCGGCCGCCGCGGCGCTTCCGCCGCCCCCCCACGGCCCTCGTTGAACGGCACCCAGCAGACGACGGAGGTGAAGGCCGAGAGCCAGGTCCGCCGAGCGCCCCCCCACCCCAAGCAGGGGGGGGGGGAGGCGCCTCCTCCAGAGGGAGATCTGGTGAGGGATGGGAGGGAGGGTCAGGACGTCAGGTATGACGCGAGCGCACCTATCTTGTCCTCCTCCTCCTCCTCCTCCTCCTCCTCTCCTCCTCCTCCTCCTCCTCCTCTCTCTCCCTCCCCCTCCTCCTCCTCCTCCTCCTCTCCTCCTCCTCCTCCTCCTCCTCCTCCTCCTCCCCCTCCTCCTCCTCCTCCTCCCTCCTCCCCCTCCTCCTCTCTCTTCTCCTCCTCCTCCTCCTCCTCCTCCCTCCTCCTCCTCCTCCTCCTCCTCCTCCTCCCCCTTCTCCCCCTCCTCCTCCTCCTCCTCCTTCTCCTCCTTCTCGTCCTCCTCCTCCTCCTCCTCCTCGGCCCCATCCTCTGGAAGGCGGGCGGGCGGCGCCTTCACCCTCAGATCGTGGCGGCGCACACCACAGAGAACGATGCAGGCGTAAGCGCCATCGTGCCACACCACGTCACATTGGGTATCACGACGCCAACCACGCTTGCTACTATGACTACGACTACGACTACGACTACTACGACTACCACGACTACCACGACTACATAGTCGCAGCGCCATCGTGCACACCACGCCACCATACCACGATGCACACCACACCACATTCATGCCATCACTTGGGCCACGGATAGAGATGGCCTTGAGACCGAGAGCAAGGAAGAGGAGAAGAAGGCTTCTCTTCTGTCGCTCTCGGCCTCAGTAGGCCGTTCCCCGGCCCTCAGGTCGTCGAGCAAACACCCAGGAAGAGAGCTTGGCCTCGAGGCAGTGGTCGAGGCCCAGGGGGCCGACGTCACGTTCACATTGCAACGTCGGAGCTCGAGACCCAATCATCCGACGATCTGATTTTTCAGTGCGCGGCCCCAGAGGCTCCGACCTCCTCCTTGGGGGCAATGCTTCGCCCTAGATCAGTTGCTGATGGCCCTAGGGCCCGAAAAAGTGGCTCAAAGCATCGAAATCTGGGTAGGAAGCGCGAATGGCACAAATCAGATCGTCGGAGACGCACAGGCCTGGGTCCATGCAAGCCCGGGCCAGCCAGGTATTGCAGGATCCTGCGCACTAGCCAGGGCCGGTGCAATCCTGGTTCTGCAGGATGCTGCAAGATCCAGCGCTCTGGCCGAACCCCGTTCGCGGGGACACGGCATGGTTCTGATACTGCAACTCCACGGCCCTCGCCGTCGGAAGCCGACTTGGGAGCCCGTGGGACCTGATTCGGGGCCCTCCTTGTGCGCTTCGGGGCCGTCTTGGAAGCCATCCTGGGCGTCTTGGAGGGCTCTTGGTCCGTCTTGGGGCCTTCTCTGGGCCGTCATGGGGCCAGTGTGGAAGCCCTGGACGATGCGGGGGCGTCGGGATGGCGAAAATAAGGAAAGCGCATCATCCTGGAAAAAACAAAAGGCGAGCATTGATTTTCGCCTCGTCGGGCGCCCCTGGAGAACCTCGTAGAGGCCTCTTGGGCCGTCTTGGTGGCCTCTTGGGGGCCTCTTGGGCCACCCGGAAGCCATTTTGGGAGGCTGCGGGCGCGTCTCGGCCCGTCGTGCTCGGGCTGCTCTTGGGGCCCTGGCGGTTGCTCTTGGCCAGCCTGGAGGCCGTCGGTTGGGCCGGCTGTTGGGCCGTCACGGGGGCTCCGGAGGGTGTGTGTGGGCGTGGTGCCCTCCCCTGGATTTCAGGGGGGATTTCCCACTGCAATCTTACAGGGTGAAAAGGAAACGGTGCATCTGTAGATCTAAAACTGCGTACAGATCGCAGCGGACCGATTGGATCGAGATGGGCCCCAGGAGTCATGTTGTTCCCGTCCTACTTAAGGACCGCATCCCAGAAATAATTTCGAGCACCCAGAAGAATGTCAAAAGAGTGTCGAAACAGTGTCGAAACAATGTCTCCCAGGGCCCGGCACGTGAAAACCCTTGAGTTTCGGTACTTTTTTGGGCGCTCGAAATTCTTCCTGGCGATCAAGGCTAAAGTAGGTCGGAGCATCATAACCCAGGAGGAGGATGAAGTCCATCGTCAGGCTGCTACCGCGAAGCGGGCGCACCACCATGGCCTGGAGCTCCCGCCAGAAGGCAGCCTTGGGACCGAGGCGGAGGGCAGCGACGACCACGACCACGACCACGACGACCACGGCGAGGACGACCGCGACGGCGGCTCCAGCGACGAGGGCGACGGCGAGGATGAGGAGGCGGAGGAGGAGGAGGGAGAGGAGGAGGAGGAGGAGGAGGATGAGGAGGAGGAGGAATATCAGGATGGGCAGAGGCACGACGAGGCAGGGAAGGTGGAGGGAGGAGGCGAGAAGGCGGACGAGGACAAAATGGAGAAGAACGACGGGGAAAAGGCACAAAGGGAGCATAGGAGGGACGAGGAAGTACCACGGAGGCGAGCGGCGCACCACGGCTAGAGAGGCGGCCACGACTTCTTAGGCGCCCAAACGCTCCCGCAGGAGCCTCGCGCTGGGCAGGGGGCCCAGCAAGGGGATGCTGGAGGGCGAAGAGTAGAAGGGGTACGGATGAGGAAGAGGGGAGGACGGAGAAGGAAGAGAGGAGATAGAACAGGGAATGGGGGAGGAGGGAGAGGACTGCAAGACTCAAGGCTTCCCCTCGGGGTAAAACAACCCTAGGAGGAAGAAGAGGAAGAGGACTATGGGGGAAGAGGAGGCGAACCAGGACCTCAAATGAACCCGTCGCATTGCCCTTCTAGAACAACATACAGGGCTCCTTCCTCCCCCCCTCCCGCTTAAACAACGACGTACGGACGTATAGTGACTATGGCTAAGCTCGCTCATCAGTTAGATTCAAAACCGCAAGTGCATTCAGCGGAGATGCGCTCCCGCCACAGTTCGATTGTTTCTGATTTTTGCACAAGCTCGTGCACACGACCAGCGGCTCAGTTTTTAGAGCTGGACGTGTGGGGTCCAACGAGAAGAGGGTGGTGGAGTTGGGTGCTTTCGCTATCACAAATTTGCCCCCACGTACTACGGATAGTGTTCCCGCTGCGCATAATGTCCCAACGTTCCCTTCTTCTTCTTCTCCGTCGTCGTCGTCGCCCTACGCCTCCTGGTGACAGCTTCGTTGGGGTGGCCATGTAAGTGTCAATAATACTCGTTGTCTTCGGATCACATATTATTCGCAGCGCGATGCCAGCAGTATCGGTCCGTAAGTAATGTTAATGCTACACCCTGCGAAATCAAGTCGGGCACGAACGTGTGCACTTTTCGGAAAGTGGCAGCTGCGTGCGCATCATGTCCACGACACTCCCATGCAGTCACATCGGGCGCTGCACGCGCGCCGAACCGACGTGGGCCCAAACTTTCACCAACATTCTGCGACGCTTAACGCGCATTGGCGGCGGTCCTTCCGTGCTCGTTGAGACCCTCCGACCCCTAACTTATTATAATGAGTGGGTGTCGGACGGGTCTTCATACATGTATGGATGTGCGCGCCAAAGGGCTCCCGATGGCGGTCTCAAGCGGTCTCCAGCGGTCTCGCAAGGCCCCAAATGCCCCGACACCCTTGGCTCTCATCACATCCGCGAGCCTCACCTGGCCTCCACGTGCAACGAAACCCTTGACGCCGAGCGCATCCGCGCGCCCCACGCGGCCTCAAAGCGCCGTGAAGCCTCGGCACCGAATGCACCTGCGAGTTCCACCAGGGGCCCAAAGAACAACCAAACGTTGCGTCGTACCCTGTGTCCAGAGATTCCGCTTCTTAGTGCAATGTGTACCCCTGGCGTATTCGCTGGCCAAGGAACTGCGCAAGCATTACATAACGCAAGCTCGCAACAAGCAAGCATGCCTCCATGTAGGGCTTGGGACGGCGAACGCAGACAATACAATTGAAACCCTGACGAAGACGCCGCGAAAAATGCGGGCCCGCTGCGAGCGCGGAATCCATTTCCGAACATTCCTTCTCGGACTGAAGATGAAGTAGTAGTAGTAGTGGTAGTAGTGGTAGTAGTGGTAGTAGTAGTAGTAGTAGTAGTAGTTGCAGTAGTAGTAGTAGCAGTAGTAGTAGTAGTCGTAGTAGTAGTAGTAGTAGTAGTAGTAGTAGTAGTAGTAGTAGTTGTTGTCGTAGTATTCGTAGTCGTAGTAGTAGTAGTAGTAGTAGTAGTAGTAGTAGTAGTATAGTAGTAGTAGTAGTAGTAGTAGTAGTAGTAGTAGTAGTAGTAGTAGTCGTAGTAGTAGTAGTAGTAGTAGTCGCAGTAGTCGTAGTGATAGTAGTACTAGTAGTAGTAGTAGTCGTAGTAGTAGTCGTACTCGTAATAATATTAGTAGTCGTAGTAGTCGTCGTCGAAGTAGTACTGGTAGTCGCAGCAGTAGTAGTAGTAGCAGTAGTAGTAGTAGTAGTAGTAGTAGTAGTAGTCGTAGTAGTAGTAGTAGTAGTAGTAGTAGTAGTAGTAGTAGTAGTAGTAGTAATAGTAGTAGTAGTAGTAGTAGTAGTAGTAGTAGTCGTCGTAGTTGTAGTAGTAATGATAGTCGTCGTCGTAGTAGTAGTAGTAGTAGTA
>CAUYUJ010015689.1:228345-275845 GCA_963575745.1 Prorocentrum cordatum | reverse complement strand
CGCAGTGGGAACGTGATGACGATAGATTGATGATGCGAGTGAAGATGAGGGAGGGGGGATGGGGGAGGAGAAGGACCAGTGTAAACCCGAGAGGCATCACTGTCGTCATACGTCTCTTCACGAATGTACTTTCATTGCGGGAAGCGCCCCATTGGAAAACAACCGTTTGAGAATCATCAATCGCGTCAAAACACAGCTACTGGGACATCACAACCGCGAACCAGCGTCACCGTTGCGTCCTGGCATTCACAAGCCGTGCCATAACACCGTTTCTGGTGCTTCAACACCGCGGATCAACGTGACTGTCGCGTCCGGCCAATCCTAGATAAGTTCCAGTACGCAATTTCTGGGACTTCAACCACACGTGCCCTTAGATCTGTTACGAACTTTGCACACGAATGTGCACGGCGGCCTTCAGGCGAGAGCCATATCTTGGAGAGGAACCGCCCTCCATCTCTGCAGCTGTTGCAAACTTCTGTGACGCGGGTGTGCGCAGCGCTGTTGCGAGCGGCACTCTTTGAAGAGGGCCCGCCCTCCATCCGTGAAGCTGCTGCAAATGCCCGCGCCCTGCCAACTCCTTCTCCTCCTGCTCCTCCTCCTGCTCCTCCTCCCTTCTCCTCCTCCTCCTCCTCCTCCTCCTCCCTCCTCCTCCTCCTCCTCCTCCTCCTCCTCCTCCTCTTTCTCCTCATCCTCCTCCCTCCTCTCCTCCTCCTCCTCCTCTTTCACCTCCTCCTTCTCCTCCTCCTCCTCCTCCTCCTCCTCCTCCTCCTCTCCCCCTCCTCCTCCTCTTCCTCCTCCTCCTCCTCCTCCTCCTCCTCCTCCTCCTCTCCCTCTTCCTCTTCCTCCTCCTCCTCCTCCTCCTCCTCCTCCCTCCTCCCCCGCCTCCTTCTCCTCCTCCTCCTCCTCCTCCTCCTCCTCCTCCTTTTCCTCCTGGCACATTTTGAAGAACTGCCCTCCGTCCTTCCAGCTGCTGCAGGCCCGCGATCCATCTCGTTCGGGCTATGGCGGCCTGCTCTGCCGAGGGGCGTGCGCTTCTGGGCCATGGCCCTCAGGACACCCCCTTCTCTGGCCGCCGCCAGGGCACAGCCTTTTTTTACCTCAACGTCCACAGCCCTCAATTTCAAGCAGTGTGGCTGGCGGCACTGCAGGTGCCTCACATGAAGACTGCTACAGGGGACCACGACGAGCAGCACGACGGGCCCAGCCTGTGCGGCTACGTACAACGGGTGTGCCGCACCCACCCCCGACCCCGCTCCTGGTGCCCACTTGCAAAATCTGGCGGGTTTGCGGAGAGGGACCTGGGGAGTGCCACCGCCTGGGCAAATGGGGAAGCCGACCGGGCCTCGATCTCCCGGCGCCCCCCCGTCCCGGGTCAAGGGGAAGGACGCAGCGAGCAGAACCAACACCAAGAAAAGAGAATGAGAAACAGAGAGAGAGAGAGGCGGTGTGGTCCGAAGCCAGACCTATCTTCATGGTGTGGTCGGAAGCTAACAATGGCCCGCTGGAGGCTTGTGAGACGGGGCTGGGGCGGCTAGAGGAACAAGCAATGGCATAAACATACACTTTTGGCGGTCCGCGCGGATTTCTTGGATCCGCGCAGGACCCCCCCTCGCGCCAGGGGCGGCGCCGGAGGCGCCACCAGGGGGGCCCAGCGCAGCTCCAAGAAATCCGCGCGGAGCGCCAACAAATTATGTTTATGCAGTTTTTTCTTCTTCGAGTGGCGGGGGCTGTGCCCTGTCGGCCCTCAGGCGCACGTCAACCTCAGCACAGTGCTCCACCACCACAGCCACACGGTGCCGAACGCGAATGCGGCCTGGGCCTCCACCTGGGCGACGCGCTCCGTGTCAGCGGGGGCGTGCTGGCAGTGCGTCTCTGCCATTTCCGCGATCTTATCGGCATGAACGTTGCCGACGCGCCAAAGATCTGGCATGGCAAGTTCCTCGGCACGGGCATCATCATGGAGGCGGAGCTCGAAGCCTGACATTTGATGGCACCAGATGCCCACATGTTGCCGCCACAGGTCGCGATTCCGCCTTGGCAGATTCTGGGGCCCCATCATCACACCTTGCACGACACAGCTGGAGTCAGTGATATAGTGGCAGCGGCGCTCCAGCTCCCCATGCGCCAACAGCCACTGGTGCAGGGCCGTTAGCGCAACCCTGTTTACCGTCTGGGCCAACCCAGGAAGGTTCCTCCCTTTTCCCACGAGATCCCCCAGGGAGCCTCTGTCTAGGGCGGCGGCGGCGGAAGCCAGGTGCACATATCCCCAACCGTATCGACGGACACGGGGGTCGCTGCTGAAGGGTCCCCCCGTTCCATTGCCTGCCCCCCCTCTCGCTGGAGGGTTTGCCCGAGGCCGTGGGACCAGTCGAAAAATACTAGATCTTCAGACGGGCCGTGAACGGCCGTCCACTATCGGAGGATCATACCCCTCAGCCAGAAACGCGGGGTGGACTCCGCCTCTTGGACGGCTTGCCCCCAATGGTCTCTGACTTCTGGCATTCTGGGACGCGGCAGTTCCCCAGGCACTGCCTAACGCGATGGAGGTCAATCTGAAGAACTCTAAGATCGCATCCAGTACACATCCCTTCCTCAGATGAGAGCAGGCCAGCCTGGATGAGCCTGTCGCGGGTCCAGGAACTGGTGCAGCACACTGGGGCAGCCGATGCCTCGGGGCCGTGGCCAACGACGACTTGGTGAGCTCATCAAGGAAACACCTCCTGGTGAGAGTGTCCGCCCGGTCCTTCAAACTGGCCCCGTCATGCTGCTTGCTGGCCCCGCGCCACCGGTGTGCCCACGGCGCTTCGCGAAGAGCGCCGAGGGAAGACTCACGATTGGACGGCGGCATCGGCAGACGGCAGGACCAGGGCCCGCTCTTCTCCCGACGCCGAGAGCCAAGTCATCGGATCATGGGCCACCTGGGCACACGTCCATCCCGCTTCCGGCAGGACGGCAGGACGAGGCAGGAGGAGGAGGAGGAGGAGGAGGAGGAGGAGGAGGAGGAGGAGGAAAGGGAGGAGGAGGAAGAGAGAGGAGGAGGAGGAGGAGGAAAGGGAGGAGGAGGAGGAGGAGGAGGAGGAGGAGGAGGAGGAGGAGGAGGAGGAGGAGGAGGAGGAGGAGGAGGAGGTGGAGGAGGTGCTTCCAGGAGCGCCGGAGCCTCGGACTCCTCGGTGCGGACGACCTCGTCCAGCCCGAGCGCGGGCCCGAACTGCTCCTCCACCTCTGGGCGGGGGCCGCTGGCGCGACGAAGACGAGGAGGAGGAGGAGGAGGGGATGAGAGACTGGCGGATTGCACAGCCTTGAGGGTGGCTGCTTACCTACATTCAGGGTGGGCATAATGATCGCCCGTTCTGCAGTGGTGCCCGGGGGGCCTGTCTGAGTGGCGACACCTATCTGGCGGCCAGCACGTGGCCAGTATGTTTGAACACCAGTGTGATGTCTCTGTGGGTGGACGACGGGGCTTCTGCTTCTGACGAGCAAGTGGAGTGAACAGGTCTGTGTGTCTGTTGATGTGAAGCGAGAGCGGGTGAGTGTGCCCCAGGGGGCAGGATTTGCCCCCGCAGGGGGGGAACCAGACCACGCGAGCGGTTCTGATGAGCAAGTGGAGTCGGGAAGAAGGGGGAGGAGTGTCATAACGGACGGACGCAGCCACAGGGACATCACATGACCCCTCTCGGAGATGCCAACCCGTCCTCTTGACATGTGGTCAGGGCGGTGATGGCACAGCATAGCCAAATACTCTGAAGGCGCGTGGGGGACTGCGGATTGGGATACACCCTTGTCCAACGTTGGTTCCAAAACCGCACTGGACAGCTTGGGCAGCACGGCCGCTCGTTTCGGAAGGCGTGCGCCCACCCAAAACACTGCCATCCCCCCTTCTCGCACAGTGTGCGACTCGGCCTGGTCTTGCGACCTTGCCATCGCAAACCCTGGTCGATCATTTTCAGCCAGCGCTTGCGAGAACAGCTGCAAGAGAGTCTGTGGCGGACAAATCCTGCCCCCCTCACAATGTCAAAACATGTGACGGATCTGACCGCCAAGATGCGGCCGTGTATCGGCCACGCGGCCAGGATAAGAAAACCAAGCCCGGGTCAACCAAAGAGGATCGGCTGAACCCCCGGCGGCGGCGCTGGAATCCTGGGCCTCCGACACCGTGATGCTTCTCGTCTCGGCGCTGGCCCCAGCAACGACGACGACCGACCGACCGACTTCCTGGATCGAGCGCACGCATAACATGGACCATTACGGATCCGTGGATCTGGCGCGTGGGCGCCAGATCCACGGATCGAGGAAAGCACCCCCGACACATGGGCGATTTCGGAAACCCTGAACCCACAAACGTTTTTTCATCTCTTGGGGGCGCACATTCTACTTCCGCCACCCTGAAACCGAGCTTCCGCCGGCGGAGGCGGCCTCGTTTTACTTCCGCCGATCTTCCGCCGCATTCCGCGGCGCAAGATACCCAGAGATCCGACGTCGTGTTTTTTTCAATACGGGGTCCCCAGAGGTCTCGACCCATTCTCCATGGACCGGTTTTTCATCCTGAATCGTTCTTTGACGGTCCCGGGGCCCGGCGATCCAACGCATTGAAAAAAACCTCCGTCTTGTTTTTTTCAATGCGTTGGATCTCTGGGTGTGACAACTCCCTCGATCGTCGAAGGCAAGGCCTTGTTTGGAACGCCCCGCGTGCGGCCGCTGCCGCCTGATCTTGGCGACGGAGAGCGCCGCTTCTGCGCGGAGCCGGGGCCCATCTCGTCTTAAGTCGGGCGTGTCCCCATGCAGGGGGATTTGCGACGACAAATAAAACAAATACTAAAAAAAATACACCAAAATAGTCAAACAACGCTAAAAAAAGAGTCCCCAGACCATTTTTACCTAACAGCTTTTGCTGATAGGTTTCTAGTGGTCTCAAAAGAGAGCAGCAAATGACTCCACAGGGGGGTCCGGGCGGGACCCAGGGCGGCTGCCGTCGAAGCCCAAATCGCCTAGGACATCCTCGCAAAATCGCTCTTGGCGCTGCTAGAACTCCATTCCCGGCGTACATTTTGGATGCCCGGAGCCAACTGTAGACCACTTCGTGGTCTTCGAGTTCCCAGAACTCCATTCCTGGCGTACATTTTGGATGCCCGGAGCCAACTGTAGGCCACTTCGTGGTCTTCGAGTTCCCAGAACTCCATTCCCGGGCCACATTTTGGATGCCTGGAGCCAGCTGTAGGCCACTTCGTGGTCTTCGAGTTTCCAGAACTCCATTCCCGGGCCACATTTTGGGTGCCCGGAGCCAACTGTAGGCCACTTCGTGGTCTTCGAGTTCCCAGAACTCTATTCCCGGGCAACATTTTGAATGCCCGGAGCCAACTGTAGGCCACTTCGTGCTCTTCCACTTCCCAGAACTCCACTCCTGGGCCACACTTTGAATGCCCGGAGCCAACTGTACGCCACTTCGTGCTCTTCCACGTCCCAGACTTCCAAGACTCATCATCTTCATCATCATCATCGTCCCCGTAGCCTTCTTGGCTACAGCCCTGCTTTCGAAGATTTCCTTTCAAAGGAACTGCGCAGCGCCTACTGCACACCTTTGCGAGGCCGAGGCTGCAGGCAGACTGAGGCTGAGGCTGAAGCAGGCTGAGGCTGAGGCTGAGGCAGGCTGAGGCTGAGGCTGAGGCAGGCTGATGCTGAGGCAGGCTGAGGCTGAGGCTGAGGCTGATGCAGGCTGAGGCTGAGGCAGGCTGAGGCTGAGGCCGAGGCTGAAGGCAGCTGAGGCTGAGGCTGAAGGCTGAGGCTGAGGCAGGCTGAGGCTGAGGCTGAGGCTGAGGCTGAGGCTGAGGCTGAGGCAGGCTGAGGCTGAGACAGGCCGAGGCTGAGGCCGAGGCTGCAGGCAGACTGAGGCTGAGGCTGAAGCAGGCTGAGGCTGAGGCTGAGGCAGGCTGAGGCTGAGGCTGAGGCTCTGAGGGAGCGGCTGAGGCAGGCTGAGGCTGAGGCTGAGGCAGGCTGAGGCTGAGGCTGAGGCTGCAGGCTGAGGCTGAGGCTGAGGCAGGCTGAGGCTGAGGCCTGAGGCTGAGGCTGTGACTGCGACTGCCGTTGCCACTGCGACTGCCATCGCGAATGCGATTACGACTGCGAGAACAGCAGAATTCTACAACTGGGTTCTCATCTGAATCTTAAGGGGAATGCTTCCAGACATGCTCCTACACATCGCTGTTAGGTTGCTTTGCCGGGATAACTGGACTATTTTTGAATATTCCCCCTGTAGAGGGACAGGCCCAACTTAAACCTCGTCCATCCGCGCGCCTCAAGCCGTGCCTGCGCCTCCTCGACTGGAGGCCCGGAGGCCCTTCGCGCCGCGGGGTCGGGGGGGCCCCAGGAGCACCCGCGCCGCCGCGGCGGCGCGGGAACCCCAGACCTCCGACAGCGGTGGCAAGACGAAGCCAGGACGCGGACAAAGCCGGGCGAGGATGGATCGGGCATCTCTGAGGCCTGGCGGCTCTGGAGGATGCGATGCATCGGGCGCCGCGGTCTGCTCAGAGCGCTCCCAGAACGCTCTGAGAGCGTTCTGGATCGCTCCGGAACGGATTGGTCCTCGTCCCAGCCCCGCGCGACGCGATCCCATCTGCGACGCGGGCCCCGGCGACGACGATGGCAGGAGAAGGAAACAGGGCACGAGCAAAACCGTGGGAGGTCTGGGTGCATTTCTTGGGTCGGCGGTGGGCCCCCCCCCCTTCCAGCGCGCCAAGCGCAGCGCGCCGGGAGCGGCGCCAGAGGCGCCGCCGGGGGCGTTCGACGACCCCCAGGGAGAAAGGACGCCGACGCCGCCGCCGCCGACGACGAGCTCCGCCGACATCGCCAGCGCCGCCACCGCCAACGACGGCGAGGACCTCCACGACGGCGCCGACGGCGACGACCCCCTGGAAGGCCCGGCGAGCCCCCACCCGCGCCGCCGGAGAGCCCGCCCGAGCGACCCTACAGGGAGGGCCCCGGGCGGCGACGGCGGAGCCTCTGGACCAGGAGGCGTCGCAGGGAGAGCGGCTGGGGGCAGCGGCGGTCCTCTTGGGGATCCGCCTCGTGAGGCCGCGCCCGGGACCGGGGCCGCTTCGGAGCAGATCCGCGCAAACGGGGGGCGAGTCGCCGCTGTCTCAACGGGCCCTCCTCCTCCTCCTCCTCCTCCTCCTCCTCCTCCGCCTTCTCCTCCTCCTCCTCCTCCTCCTCCTCCTCCGCCTCCTCCTCCTCCTCCTCCGCCTCCTCCTCCTCCTCCTCCTCCTCCTCCATTCGGCTTGGGCGCCGCCGACAAAGTCGGGTCCAGACGCACTGGGGATCTCAGGGAGCTGGGTCTGCAGGGTCTAGAGGTGCTGCGGCCGTCTCAGGGCGCTCCGAGGCGCCCCGTGAACGTTCCAGACCGCGCTGGAACGGCTCATCTTCATCCCGAGCCTGCCTGTCTGACAGACCTTCAGCGTCGTTGCTCTTGTCGCGACGTGGGCCCTGGCAATTTCGATTCCCGCATGGTTCCCCCCTCCTGCGGGGATGCAGTCTTTGGAGGCCTCCGTGGTGCCAGAAGAGACGGGGGTCGGAATAGCGCCGCATGGCCGACGCATCGCCGATGCACTGGTGACGTCGCGACGGAGAGAATCAGACTCCAGATCGCCGCGCACCGCGGATGCATCGAAGATGCGGCGCGGTCCTCCGACCCCATTCACTCTGGCCCGAGACGCTTGGAGTGTTCCACGTTTGACGAGTCCCATGTGGAACAGCAAAGTGACCACGGCAAAACCCCTGGCGGTTCGCATGTTCCAGGGCTGAACCTAACTGATGTTTCTCGTTTTCGTTATGTTTTCGTTTTCCCTCGCTTTTGTCTCGAATCCGCCTTCACCGCAAAACGAAGTCGACACGAAGACGACCCACGAAATCGCCCAAAACACCCTTTGGGTCCACCCCAATCAAGGACACAACTGTACGTTATCAAACTCTCCTGTTTTGGGTGCACCTAGCCCGGTTGATCGTGCTTCAGTCGAGGGCTCTCCCTCTCGACACCCTGAGCCAAGGACACAGACGGAAGAAGACAAATCGCTATGATTGAATTGCAGCATTATCTGCAGCTCTGCACTCTTATGGCAGAGTCCAAAACATCCTTTGGGTCCACCCCTGGCATTTGAGCAGGGACCGACCGTCCCTGCATTCCTATAGTCCTACCACACGAAATGTTCTTAGAACCCAAAAATGTTCTAAGAACGAAAACAATGTTCTTGGAACATAAGCCCGATGTGATAAAACAAAACAGTCCCAGCCAGAAATGTTCTAAAGACATTTCGTGGGAACCACAAGCGGTTCTTGGAACATTGTTCGGAGGGGCTATAGCCACGCTGGGACGCTTCGCCACTGCTTGACCCCTGGCATGTTCGTCCGGTCGTCCGGAGGCATGCGCGCCCGTGCTGACAGCCCGGCCGGCAAAGAAGCCCCCCTCTCAGCCCTCGGCCCCCACAGGCCCCCGGGCGCCGCGAGCAGCCACGACGGGCATTCGTGCCGCCTCCTGGGCCCCGGGAAGCCCACTCGTGAAAAGGAGCCCTGGGACACACAAATAGATACACACAAATAAAAAGAAGATTCCCCATGTTTTTCCTACATTTTCGGGGTTTCTGTCTTCCCCCCCACTGCCCACATCTTCCCAGATTTTCTGGGGGATCGACGATTAATTGTGTCTGTGTGTTTTTTCTCCTCCTGAACTCCTGGGGTTAGGTCGGACTTTGGGACGAACAGTTAAGACATAGTCAACAAAATATACCCAAAGGATCAAACATGGTAGACAACTCGTCCCCAGACAATCTCTTGACTGTGCTCGAATGCTCCTCCTGCAGAGAGACACTCAATCCTGGGGCCCAATCCAACCGAGTCGGCATCGACATTGAAATCGAATCGAAAGCCATCGAAATCGAGTCGAAGCGAGCCCACTCCTGGGGCCCAATCGAGTCGGCATCGACATTGAAGTCGAATCGAACGCCATCGACATCGAATCGAATCGCCGGAATCGAAGCGAGCCCACTCCCGAGGCCCAATCGAGTCGGCATCGACACTAAAATCGAATCGAAAGCCATCGACATCGAATCGAATCGAATCGCCGGAATCGAAGCGAGCCCACTCCCGAGGCCCCATCCGAGCACCGGCTCGCCGCGCGAGCGCGACCGTCGGCGCCCACCGCCTCGTCGGCGGGGCCCCCGGGGGAAGGGGCGCGCACAGCCAGCAGAAAAGCCGAGCGCGCCGCCCAGGGCCCCTGCAGCCCGGGACCCCCCCCCCTGGGAGCCCGCAGGGGGGGGGGCCCAGCAGGGGGGGTTGGGGGCCCCAGGGGGGGCCGCGCGCGGATGCCCCCGAGGGCCGCTCCGGCGAGGGGGGGCCCCCCCGACGCGCCGAGAGCCCCCGGGGGGGCCGGGGCCGAGCGTCGGGGAACGAAGCCCGACAGAAGCACAGAAGCGAGGGCGGGCGACGACGACCGACGACCTGCGACGACGACGACGACGACGACGACGACGACGGACGACGACGACGACGACGACCGACGACCAGCGACCGACGACGACGGACGACGACGACGACGACCGACGACGACGACGGACGACGACGACGACGACGACGACGACCGACGACCGGCGACCGACGACGACGGACGACGACGACGACCGACGACGACGACGACGACGACGACGACGACGGAAGACGACGACGACCGACGACGACGGAAGACGACGACGACCGACGACGACGACGACGACGACGACGACGACGACCGACGACGACGACGACAAGCGCGGCCAGAAATAGGGCATGAAGAATGAGAGCCGGGCCGCACCGTGGGCAAGATCTCGGCGCCAGAGGCTCGCGCCAACCGTTCGGGCCGTGCATGCTGGGGCCCAGGGGAACCAGGCGCTGGCCAAGGCCGAGATACCTTCAGACCGTGTTATACTCAGCTACGTGGAGCGGGAGCCAGTGTCAGCATGATGATGAGGGGGTCTCCGACAGCGACGGCAGTGCGGGGCGGGTCAGCTGTCACTGGCATCTCGGAGCACAACCTCCACCCGCTCAGAGTTGCTTCCCTCCGAACGCAGGATCGGGCTCCCGCCGGGACTTCATTGGTCCGTAGGCTTCGGGCCACGCCAAGGTGGAACCATCGAGACCCATGGCGGATGGCGGGTCCATGCGGTAGAGGTTGCAAATCAATCGGACCTCTCAGCTGTTTCCTCGCTGCCGGGCTGGGGCTTTTTGGAGGGCTGCTTGGGATCGGATCAGGAAATCCTCATGCGGTCTCGGCCTTGGTCTCAAGTGGTGGACCCTGCTCAGGCGGCGTTGCTTCCCCTGGCCAGAGTAGGAACCACTCACTTCTTCTGTCTAACGGGACCCGTCCCACGGAGACTCTGCTCTCCGGTGACTGTACCCAGCCTTCGTGACGAATCTTGCTCGGGAGTCGGCTCTGGCAGTGCCTGATGTGGCGCCCCGTTCGTCGGCTGGAGGGCGCTTGGATCTCGCCTCTCCATTGGGTTCCTGTCTCCCCGGTGCTCGCCAGTACGCGAACGGAGGATTGGCCGGCATAGGTGCGCGCGGCTGCCAGGTCTCCTGCTGGAGGCAGCCGCTGGCTCCAAGCACGGCTGCGCACGATAAGGCTCGGCACGATCGGCGCGCACGCTGCGGTGCTCGAGGCGCCGTCTTCCATCGATGCTGCTCCGGCCCCAGGATGTTCGAGGTTCGACGCGGTCTCCTCCCGCTGCGTCTAAAGCAAGCTGCCACTTGTCTGTGGGCTCAATGAACACATACTTTGGCGATGTGTTCTGTCGCTGCATCTGGCCGTCGCCGAATCAAAGCCCCAAGGAAAACTTGGCTGAGGTTCGTGGGAATGGTTCCTGGGTGGATTTGTTCCGGGCAGGTCTTCGTTGACGGAAGAGCTTTCAATGCAGCCCATGGAGAAGTAAGCAATACTGGGTGGGCGCTAATGTGCATCGATCCTGCTGGCAACCTGATTGCAGCAATGGTGTAGCTCCTTTGCGGCCTGTCCTGTCCCAAGTAATACGAGATGGGGAAAACCATCCGTTGTACAGGCTAACCTGTTTCTCATAATGGAGTGTTGGACACCCGTCGAAGTTTGCTGTGGCTGCTCGGGGGCGGTCGCGTACGCGCAAAATGCTGGCACGGCGCTGTTGTTTGACAGCCCAAGGCGTCAAATTTTGATTGGCTGGTGGGCCGACGTGGGCAAGTAAGTCTCCGTCTGCTCGAACGGACCATGATGTTTGGCGAATCCGGGGCAACAGAACTATTGATTCGTATGCTGAACAAATGGTCAACTTTGGACGATTCCTCAACACTGGCCTTTGTTCGCTTCAGGTTGTGGGCGGACTGTGAGGGATTGCGTCTTGCGGCATGGTCGTGCCCAAGCTGCCTTTCGGCTCCTCGAACAAACTGTTTCGGCAAACTTTGCAAGATGTGTCCCCAAACATCCTGTGGTGTTGGGTACTCGGTTTGCAGAAACAGCGTCCCGCGTCCCAACTCTTCCCGCGCTCCTACCCCTCCTCCCTCCTCCCATCCCTGCCTCTGCCTTCAGCATGTCCATGCCGGCGCACCCCTCGCACGGTTCGTGGCCCCCTAGAGAGATCCACAGAGGGACCCACTGGCAGGGCTCGCATGTGGTTCCATCCCCATGTCGGCGCATCTCTGAAACGTTTCGTGGCCCCATACGGAACTCCGCCGAAGGCCCCAATGGCAGGGTTCGCGTGCGGTTTCACTTCCACTTCGGCGCACCCCTCACACGCTCCGTGCCCCATAAGGAACCCTACCGAAGGTCGCGCAGTGGCAAGGTTCGTGTGCGGTTCCGCCCCTTTTACGGCGCACCCCTCACACATTTCGTTCCGCCCCCCAACCTGTCGCGCCCCTCACACGTGTCGTGCCCCCCAATGGAGCTCCACCGAAGGTTCCAGTGGCAGAGTTCGCATGCGGTTCCACTCTCCATGTCGGGACACGCCTCACGCGTTTCGTGCCCCCATCCGGAGCTCCGAAAAAGGCCTCAATGGCAGGGTTCGCATGCGGTTCCCCGCCCATCCCGGCGCACCCCTCACGCGCTTCGTGCCCCCCCGCAAGGAGTTTCGCCCATGACGCGACGACGATGTTCACAATGGCGATGCTCGTGACTGCCTCTGGCTGGGCCCTTCGCCAGGACAGCGGTCGGAGGCAGCCGGGAGCCACTGCGGGGCCTCACTGGGCGCAGCTGGGCACGGGGAGAGCGCGGGCCGGCGGAGCGCGCTCGGCGCATCAAGCTCTCGCTCGCGCGTGTCAGGGCGCGGGCCTGCTGGGCAGGGCGCGGACGTCGTGGGCGGCCATGGGCGCGGGCTGGAAGCGCTGCGCCGAGGGAGCCGCGCAGCGCCAGGGCTTGCGCGCGCAGGTATCTCGCGGAGGAGAACTCGGAGCCAAGGCAGGGCCCCAGACCAGGGGAGCGACCACGCGTGCCGCCACGAAGTGGGCGACGAGCGAACACAGACGGCCAGGAGCAGTGATACATATATATATATATATGTATACATGTATACATGTATATATGTATACATGTATACATGTATATGTATATATATATATATATGTATATGTAGTTGCCGTTTTATATGTATATGTATATGTATATGTATATGTATATGTATCTGTATATATGTATATGTATATATGCATATATGTGTATGTATATATGTATATATGTATATATACGTATATGGATATGTGTATGTATGTATGTATGCATGTATGCATACATGCATGCATGCATGCATGCATGCATGCATGCATGAATGAATGTATGTATGTATGTATGTATGTATGTATGTATGTATGTATGTATGTATATATGTATGTGTGTATGTATGTATGTACGTATGTACGTATGTATGTATGTATGTATGTATGTATGTATGTATGTATGTATGCATGTATGTATGCATGCATGTATGTATGTATGTATGTATGTATGTATGTATGCATGCATGTATGTATGCATGCATGCATGCATGCATGCATGTATGTACACATACATATATGTACATATATATATATATATATATACATACATACATATATATAATCCACGCGAGCGAGCCACCATACGACCAAGGTCAAGCCCAAGTGGAGCGGGGCACAAGGACGACGCGGCGTCCAAGCGTGCTCGCGCCGTGCGGGGGGTACACGGCGCAGCATGAGCCCGGCGACGGGCACGCACGCCGCCAGGTCGTGGCGAGATCGCCGAAGATCGTGCCGCCCAGCTCCACGGGGCAGCAGCCAGAGGACCAAAAAATGGCAGAGTTTGTGTGCCAGCGCATTTTCTTTTGCGTTGTTGGTCGCCCTGGCGCGGACGGCCGAACGACCCCTGCAGCGGGACACCCTGCCCACACGGTGGGCGCCGTAAAAACTGCGCGTTCAACGCTGGCGCCGCGCAAAGGAGGCGCTGAACGGCGCGGGGGGGCAGGGCCGCGCCGCGTCGGGGCCCGCGAGGCAGCCCAACGCTGCGGGAAGGCCAGCGCGAGTCAAGGTCGGCCACGGGGCACGGCGTGGCGGCCCGCGGCGGGCGAGGGGGGAGGGGAGGGGAGGCGAACGAGGAGAGGGAACATGGAGAGGGAGAGGGGGTGGGGCCCGAGGCCCCGCGCCGTCAGCGCCTAACCAGGGGGGCGGACAGCCCAAGCAGCGCGGGGGAGCGCAGACTCAGGTCGGGCGTGTCCTCCTGCAGGCGGATGTTGGACGAGCAATAGAACAGAGTCAGCGTAATCCAAAAATGTCCAAGCATGCTAGAAACATCTTGTCCCCATGCTTTGTTTGGACTGCTTTTGAATATTCCTCCTGTAGAAGGGGCAGGCCCGAGGCGCACCCCTCACATCCCCTCACACGTAACGTGCCCTGATAAGGATCTCCACCGAGGGCCGCAGCAACGGGGTTCGCATGCGGTTCAACATCCATTTCGGCACACCTCTCAGACCCATAGGGAACCCAACCCACCGAAGGCTCCAGTGGCAGGGTTCGCATGCGGTTCCACCCCCAATGCGGCGCACCCCTCACACGTAGGCCGCAGTAGCAGGGTTCGCATGCGGCCCACTCCCAATTCAGAGCAACACCAACACGTTTCGTGGCCCCATAGGGCGCTCCACCGGAGCCCGAGTGGCAGGGTCTGCATGAGGTTCCACCCCCTATCTTAGCACGCTTCACATGCTTCGTGCCCCCATAGGGAACCCCACCGAAGGCCCCAGTTGCAAGGTTCGCATGCGGTTCCGCGCCCATGTCGGCATACACCATCACAGGTTTCGTGCCCCCACTGGGAGCTCCACCAGAGGTCCCAGTGGCAAGGCTCGCATGAGGTTCCACTCTCACTTCGGGGCACCCCTCACGCGTTTCGTGGACCCAAGAAGGAGCTCCACGGAAGACCCCAGCGGCAGGGTTCGCATGCGGTTCCACCCCCATTTCGGCACACCCCTCACACGCTTCGGGCCCCCATAGGGAGCCCCTCCGAAGGCCGCAGCAGCAGGGTTCGCATGCGGCTCCACCCCGAATGTCGGCGCACGATCCGACACGCGTCGTGGCCCCACAGGAAGCTCCACCGAAGGCCCTGGCGGCGGGGTTCGCACGCACCTCCCCGCCCACTTCGGCACACCCCTCCCACGCTTCGTGCCCCCCCAGTAGGAGGGCCTCGCCAAAGTCGACATTCACGACAACTGCGGTGCTCACACCTGTAGCTGTTGTCTGGATGCACGTGCTGACTTTGCCCGATGTGCGAGCTCAGGTCCGATAGATCCCGCTCCGTCCGGCGCTGTGCCTAGACGTGCACACCGCCTGGCAGCCCTGACCCCGAACCCCCCAGGGAGCGCAGCGGAGACCTGGCTGGGCCCTCTGCCGAGCACTTGTTTTTGTGTCCACATCACCCGCAGCTCAGGCTGGCCATCCGCTGCAGCAGCCGCTCGGCGGGGCCCCGCACGTGCTCCGCTGAGCCGCCGTGCAGGGCCAGGGCGCTCCGCGCGACCTCCGCCAGCGAGCGCGCCTCGTCCACCGAGCGCGGCACCGCGCCATCCTCGGCGAGGCGGCCCAGCGCCCGCAGGCCTGCCGCCTGCACGAGGAGCACACCCGGGCGCGCGGCCATCATGTGCGCTGGGCCCCGGCCGCCCTGGCCGCCGGTGAGCCGCTGGAGCGCCTCCAGCGCCTCGGCCAGCGCGCGGAGGGCGAAGCCGAAGTCCGTGCTGCCGGGGTCCACCAGGGCGCCGGAGGTCTCGACGAGGTGCGCCGCGACGCGCGCGGCGCCCTCGGCGGCGCCTGCGCGGAGTAGCGCTTGCGCCCAGGCGCCGCAGGAGGCCGCGGCGCAGAGGCCGCCGCACACCTCCGAGGCAGCGGCGCTCCGCCGGGGAAGCAGCGGGTGCTCCAGCAGTCCCGCCAGCGCTCCCGCGGCGCGCAGCGCCAGGTCCGCCTGCCCGGGGCCCAGGGCCTGGTGGTGCCTGCCAAGGCTGCGCAGCGCCTGCCCGAGGGCCAAGGCGATGGAGCCCAGCGTCTGCGACTCGAGCTCGGCCAGGCTGCCGAACCTGTCGGCCGCCATGAGGACGGCTTCCAGGACGGGGGCCGCATCCTCGGCACTGGCCTGCTCGTCCGGCTCGGCCAACGTATAACAGATTACCTGAAAGAACTCTTGCCCGAGATCTGGCGGCACCGTGTCCACGGGACCCACCAGCGCCGCGCGGAGGCTGCTCGCCACATCGGCGGCGCCCCACAACGTGCGCTGGAGCGCCAGGGTGCTCTCCAGCTCCGTGTACGTGTTCGAGTCGCTCCGCCAGCACGCGCTCGCCTTCCTGGCCTCCGCCGCCTCGCGCAGCTGCTGCGACTGTCTCAGCGCATGGCAGCACAGGGCGTCGGCCATGGCCGCCGCGCGGAGCGCGCGGGCGGACCTCGTAGGCCACCGCCCGGCGCGCTCCCGCTGGAAGCGGAAGACGAGCGCAGCCACGCGCTCCGCGCAGAGGCGCAGGCGCTCCAGCAGGCAGGCCGCCGGGGGCGCCTGCTGCCCGGCGCCCTGCAGCTCGGCGCAGAGGGCATCCGTGCAGTAGGAGAGCACCTTGACCCCCAGCTCCAGCAGGCTGCTGCTGGGCGAGTCGCCCAGCGCGAGCAGCACCACTGGCACCGCGTCCGCGGCCTCGCCCGCCCCGCAGGCGCGCCTGCAAAGGCGCCCCATCGACGCCAGCGTCGACCACAGCAGGTCACGGGGCGCGGCTGCTCCTGCGCACTCGGAGGAGAGCAGCTGCGTCAGCCGAGGCAGGCCGTGGGTGCACGCGAGCAGATCGAGCGCGTACGATGCCAGCTTGCCCCCCGCCTGCTCCGCGGACATGCGCAGCAGCGCCGTGCTGAGGGCGCGCTGCTGATCCTCGACCTCGCGGAGCCTGGCCTCTGCGTCCAGGTTCCAGGAGTCGCTGCTGCCCCCCTCGCCCCTGTACACCTGCCACAGTGCAACCAGGGCGCAGATGCATGCCTCCTTGGTGCCGGCGGAGCCCGCGCCCACCCACCTCAGCAGCCCGTGGGCCAGCGCCGGCACGCTGGAGGCCGCCAGCACCGAGCGCCGCCGCACCTCGGGATCCGCCTGGTCGCCTGGGCCGAGCTGGTCGGCTGTCAGGCGCGCACCGATGAGCTGGTAGCAGCGCTGGTGCATCTCGACGTCGTCCGGGTGGCGGCCCAGCGTGCCCAGGGCCTCCTGAGCCAAGGCCCACTTCGTCTCCCAGTCGAGCTCCTCGGACGTGTCTGCCGTCGTCCACAGGAACGCGCGCAGCACGACCGCGTTGGTGAAGACCGGGCGCACCACGTCCAGTGTGCTCCCCAGGCCCACGAGGTGGGCGAGGGCCCACTGGCCGTAGACCTGCACCTCGTGCTCGTCCACGTGGTTGGCGATCACCCGGGCCAGCACGTCCCGGCAACCGGGCTGTCGCTCCGCGCACACCTTCCTGCAGGACGCCATCTCCAGCATCTTGGACAGCGTGCCCAGCACCTCGACCTCGCGGGCCAGCGCCGCCCCCCGCTCGTGCTCCGGCAGCGGCACCGCGAAGGCGCCCTCGAGGGCCTCCAGCGCCGAGACCAGCGCCCCCAGGAAGGCAGCCAACGAGTCCGCCAGGGGCTGCAGGCAGCAGCTCGACAGCGCCGGCTCCTTCTCCGTGAAGGCCAGCGCCTGCAGCAGCTCCGCCAGCACGGAGGCGGGTGCCGCCATCGCCGCTCGCCCCGGCAGGGGCGCGGCGCCGACCAGGCACAGCTCGATCCCCAATCCTCGAGCCGAAATGGCTACGGACGGTAGAGGGAGACAATTAGTGAACCCCCCCCCTGCGCCCAAACTCACAGTCGGCACGCGCGGGGGAGACTGCGGTCGAGGTGCAACTCATCAGACCCACCGCCAACTTTGAACATCGGGGGGAGGGGGAGGCGTTCACAGATGAACGTGGCACGAGTGCTCGCTATTTTTTCCCGAGGCATGGATGGCATCGCAGGAACAGGCAGGATCCGAATCGAGGACGAGTTTTCGCAGGCGGGGGTGGGGCTGCTTGAGCAGCGTCCCAAGGCCGTGGAGGCCATGGTGCTGCTCCTCCCCCTCGCCGCCTCCGCCTCACCGTGCTCCCATGGACGCCCTCCAGGTGTCAGAGGTCCCCTCCGGGCTGAGAGCGGCGAGTCGCTCGATGACTTTACTTCGGTGCTGGGTCTTCAGTATGAAGAGACAGCGCCCCGCATGTCCTCCCCTCCCGCTGCCCTCCGGCGCACCCCTCACACGTTGCGTGGCCGTGGCCCCATAAGAGGCTCCACCCAAGGCCCCAGTGGCTAGTCTCGCATGCATTCTCTACACCATGTCGGCGCACCCCTCACACCTTGCGTGGCCCCATAGCGAGCCCCACCTGACGCTCGCATGTGATCACAGCCACTGAGCCCTTCGGTGGAGCTCCCTTTGGGGAAACGATGCGCCGTACTGGGTGGCGCGGGACGCATGTGATCACAGTGGGGCTCTCTATGGAGCTCCCTACGAGGCCACGAGACGCCATACTGGCGCGGGACGCATGTGATCATAGCCACAGGGGCCTTCGGTGAAGCTCCCTCTGAGGAAACGAAGCGCTGTACTGGGTGGCGCAAGACGAATGTGATCACAGTAGGGCTCTCTGTGGGGCTCCCTATGAGGCCACGAGACGCCATACTGAGTGGCGCGGGACGCATGTGATCACAGCCACAGGGGCCTTCGGTGAAGCTCCCTATGAGGAAACGAAGCGCTGTACTGGGTGGCGCGGGACGCATGTGATCACAGCCGTTGGGGCCTTCGGTGGGGCTCCTGGTGGGGCCACGAAACGCGGTACTGACTGGCGCGGGACGCATGTCATCACAGCCGGGGCCTTCGCCCCATGGGGCAACGAAACGCCGTGCGGGGTGGCGCGGGACGCATGTGATCACAACCACTGGGGCCTTCGGTGGGGCTCCCCATGGGGCAACGACGCGCCGTACTTGGTGGCGTGCGCCGCCAGTGATCACAGCCTCTGGGGGCTTCGGTGGAGCTCCCTTTGGGGCCACGGCCACGAAACGCCGTATCGGGTGGCGCGGGACGCATGTGATCACAGTGGAGCTCTCTATGGAACTCCCTAAGAGTCCACGAGACGCCATACTGGGTGGCGCGGGACGCATGTGATCACAACCACTGGGGCCTTCGGTGGGGCTCCCGGTGGGGCCACATGAGGCCTTTCGTGGAGCTCCCCATGGGGCCACGAAACGCCGCATCGGGTGGCGCGGGACGCATGTGATCACAGCCAGTGTGGCCTTCGGAGCCCCCTATGTGGCCACGAAGCGCCATGCTGGGTGGCGCGGGGCGCACGTGATCACAGCCGCTGGGCCCTTCGGTGGGGCTCCCTGTGGGGCCACGAAACGCCGCACTGGATGGAGCGGGACGCATGTGCTCATAACCATTGGGGCCTTCGGAGGAGCTCCCCATGGGGCCACGAAACGCCGTACTTGGTGGCGCGGGCCGCACGTGATCACAGCCACTGGGGCGTTCGGTGGAGCTTCCCATGGGGCCACGAGGCTTCATACCAGGTGGGGCAGGACGCATGTGATCACAGCCACTGAGCCCTTCGGTGGAGCTCCCTATGGGGAAACGAAGCGCCGTACTGGGTGGCGCGGAACGCATGTGATCACAGTGGGGCCCTCCATGGAGATCCCTATGAAGCCACGAGACGCCATACTGGGTGGCGCGGGACGCATGTGATTACAACTACTGGAGCCTTCGGTGGGACTTCCGGTGGGGCCACGGAACGCCGCAATGGGTGGCGCGGGACGCATGTGATCACGGCCATTGAGGCCTTTCGTGGAGCTCCCTATGAGGCCACGAAGCGCCGTACTGGGTGATCACAGCCACTGTAGCCTTCGGAGCCCCCTATGTGGCCACGAAGCGCCGTACGGGGTAGCGCGGGACGCATGTGATCACAGCCACTGGGGCATTCGGCGGAGCTCCCCATGGCGCCACCAAACGCCGTACTGGGTGGCGCGGGACGCATGTGATCACAGCCACTGGGGCCTTCGGTGGAGCTCCCTATGGGGCCACGAAGCGCTGTACTGGGTGCGCTTGCGGAGGGCAGGGGCAGGGATGGGAGGAGGGAGGAGGGGGAGGAGGACGGAGGCGAGGAGAGGATGAGAGGAGACGCGGGGCGCTTTCTCTTCAAAAGAAAACCCAACACCACAGGATGATTGGGGAAAACACCACGTAGAAAACACCGCGTAGCAAACACTGCGTAGGACGCACTGCGTACAAACCACTGCGTAGAATGCACTGCGTACGAGCAGGCGCCTTTAAAGGATTGCTTTTGTCGGCCAAGCCTTTCCCTGCCACGCTCTACCACAGCGTGTAAACAAATAGAGGCGTAAAACACAGCGTAGACCACACAACAACACATGCGTAGACGACACTGCGTAGAACACGCTGCGTGTGGTTTTGTTCGATCAGGCACCTTTAACGTATTGTTTTCGATGGCCAGGTCTTTCCCTACCACGCTCTACCAGAAGCGTAGAAACAAAAGCGTCAAAGCACAGCGTAGACAATACTGAATAGACACCGCTGCGTAAACAATGCTGTGTTTGGGCGTTTTCGAGCAGGCGCGTAAGTCTGTCCTACCACGCTCTAACATGCAACACTCCATATCATAGCGGTAAAACAACACAACGTAAACTTATCCTGGCGAAGAACCCAACCATGTGCATGTGTGGGTACGGCAGCTGTGTGCCCCGCCTTCGGTGGAGCTGCCTATGGGACTGCGAAGCGTGTGAGGGGTGTGCGGACATGGGTGTGGTGGCGCCAAGCGAACCCTGCCACTGGGGCCTTCGGTGGAGCTCCCTTATGGGGCCACGAAACGTGTGAGGGGTCTGCCGACATGGGTGCGGTGGCGCCATGTGAAGCCTGTCACTGGGGCCTTCGGTGGAGCTCCCAATGGGGCCACGAAACGTGTGAGGGGTGTGCCGACATGGGTGCGGTGGCGCCATGCGAACCCTGCCACTAGGCCCACTGGTGGGGCTCCCTATGGGGCAACGAAGCGTTGGAGAGGTGTGCCGAAATGGGTGCGGTGGCGCCATGCGAACCCTGCCACTGGGGGCATTAGGTTGAGCTCCCTATATCTCCCTATGGGGCAACGGAGCGTGTGCACACGCGAGGGGTGTTCCCACATGTGTGCGGCGGCGCCATGCGAGCCCTGCCACTGATGCCTTCGGTTGAGATCCCTATGGGGCCACGAAACGTGTGAGGGGTCTGCCGACATGGGTGCGGTGGCGCCATGCGAAGCCTGCCACTGGGGCCACTGGTGGAGCTCCCTATGGGGCCACGAAACGTTGGAGAGGTGTGTCGAAATGGGTGCGGTGGCGCTATGCGAAGCCTGCCACTGGGGTCTTGGGTGGAGCTCCCTATGGGGCTACGAAACGTGTGAGAGGTGTGCCGAACTGGGTGTGGTGGCGCCATGCGAACCCTGCCGCTGTGGCCGTCGGATGAGTTTCTCACGGGGCCACGAAGCGTGTGAGGGGTGTGCCGACACAGAGACATGCGGAGGGCAGGGGCAATGAGGAAGAGGAGGGAGGAGGGGGCAACGGGAGGCGTGAGGACGTGGGGCGCTGTCTCTTCAAAACGAGGACCCAACACCACACGATAGTTGGGAAAAAGAAAAGGACGATGCGGATGAGGGAGCAGCGGGAGTGAGGAGGACCCAACATACCAAGATGGTTGGGAAATGGGAAACACACCACGTAATCAACACAGCGAAGAAAACTCTGCGAAACAAGCACTGCACATAACAAACTGCGCTTGGGAGGTTCCGAGCAGGGACCTATACATTACTGTTTGTCTTGGCCAAATATTTCCCTACCACTCTCGCACTGCGTAGAACAACACTGTGAAACATTATCCAGGCGAAGGACCCACCATATGCAAATGTGAATAACGCGATGGTGAATACCGTCCTCGGTGGAACTCCCTGTGGGGCCACGAATCGTGTGAAGGGTGCGTCGAAATAGGGGTGGAACTGCATGCGAACTTTGCCACTGGGGCCTTCGGTGGAACTCCCTATGGGGCCACGAAAGGTGCGCCGCAACGAATGCGGAACTGCACGTGAACTTTGCCACTGGGGCCTTCGGTGGAACTCCCTGGGGGGCAACGAACCGCGTGAGGGGTGCGCCGAAAGAGGTGTGGAACTGCATGCAAACTTTGCCACTTGGGCCTTCGGTGGAACTCCCTGTGGGGCCACGAACCGTGTGCGGGGTGCGCCGCAATGAACGTGGAACTGCATGCGTTCGGTGGAGCTCCCTATGCGGCCACGAACCGTGTGAGGGGTGCGCCGGAATTGGGTGGAACTGCATGCGAACTTCGCCAATGGGGCCTCCGGTGGAGCTCCCTATGGGGCCACGAACCGTGTGAGGGGTGCGCCAGAAGGGGGGTGGAACTGCATGCGAACTTTCTACTTGGTCCTTCGGTGGAACTCCCTATGGGGCCACGAAAGGTGCGCCGCAATGAATGCGGAACTGCACGTGAACTTTGCCACTGGGGCCTTCGGTGGAACTCCCTGGGGGGCAACGAACCGCGTGAGGGGTGCGCCGAAAGGGTGTGGAACTGCATGCGAACTTCTTGGGCCTTCGGTGGAGCTCCCTATGGGGCCACGAACCGTATGAGGGGTGCGCCGCAATGAATGTGGAATTGCATGCGAACTTTGCCACTTGGGCCTTCGTTGGAACTCCCTGTGGGGCCACGAACCGTGTGAGGGGTGCGCCGAAGGGGGGTGGAATTGCATGCGAACTTTACCACTCGGGCCTTCGGTGGAACTCCCTGTGGGGCCACGAACCGTGTGAGGGGTACGCCGAGAAGGGGGTGGGACTGCATGCGAACTTTGCCACTGGGGCCTTCGGTGGAGCTCCCCGTGGGGCTACGAACCGTGTGAGTGGAGCGCCGGAATGGGGGTGGAACTGCATGCGACCTTTGCAACTTGGGCATTCAGTGGAACTCCCTGTGGGGCCACGAACCGTGTGAGGGGTGCGCCGAAAGAGGTGTGGAACTGCATGCGAACTTTGCCACTTGGGCCTTCGGTGGAACTCCCTGTGGGGCCACGAACCGTGTGCGGGGTGCGCCGCAATGAACGTGGAACTGCATGCGTTCGGTGGAGCTCCCTATGCGGCCACGAACCGTGTGAGGGGTGCGCCGGAATTGGGTGGAACTGCATGCGAACTTCGCCAATGGGGCCTCAGGTGGAGCTCCCTATGGGGCCACGAACCGTGTGAGGGGTGCGCCAGAAGGGGGGTGGAACTGCATGCGAACTTTCTACTTGGTCCTTCAAGGGAGCTCCCTATGGGGTCACGAACCGTGTGAGGGGTGCGCCGAAAGGGTGTGGAACTGCATGCGCACTTTATCACTTTGGCCTTCGGTGGAGCTCCCTATGGGGCCACGAACCGTGCGAGGGGCGCGCCGCAGTGAATGTGGAACTGCATGCGAACTTTGCCACTGGGGCCTTCGGTGGAACTCCCTGTGGGGCCACGAACCGCGTGAGGGGTGCGCCGAAAGAGGTGTGGAACTGCATGCAAACTTTGCCACTTGGGCCTCCGGTGGAGCTCCCTATGGGGCCACGAACCGTGTGACGGGTGTACCGAAACAGATACGTACCTGCAGAGGGCAGAGGCACAGAGGCGGAGGCGGGAGAGGAGAGGAGAGGGCAGCGTGAGGAACGCGGGGCGCTGTCTCTTCCAAACGAGGACCCAACACCACAGGATTGTTGGGAACTAAAGCAATACAGCGTAAAACAATACAGCGCAAAACACTAAAGCGTAAATCAATACAGCGTAAAACAATACAGCTTAAAACACTACAGCGTGAAACCATCCAGCGTAAAACAATGCAGCGTAAAACCATGCAGCGTAAAGAATACGGCGTACAACAACATAGTGTAAAACAACACTGCGTAAAACAGCACAGCGTAAAACAACACTGCGTAGAAACACTGCGTACCTATACGACCACCCTTCGGGTGATAAGGAGGTTCGGGGGGGGAGAAACCAACGTCTCACTCGATCGGTCTCACTATCGATCTCACTATCGATCTCAGTATCGGTCTCGCTCGATCGATCTCCCTCGATCGATCTCACAATCGATCTCACAATCGATCTCACTCACACTCGATCTCACTCGATCATCATCATCATCATCATCATCATCATCGTCCTCATCATCATTAGCATCATCAGCATCAGCATCAGCATCAGCATCATCATCATCATCATCATCATCATCATCATCATCATCATCATCATCATAAGCATCAGCATCATCAGCAGCATCATCATCAGCATCAGCATCAGCATCAGCATCAGCATCACCATCATCATCGTCATCAGCATCACGATCATCATCATCATCATCATCATCATCATCATCATCATCATCATCATCATCATCATCATCATCATCATCATCATCATCATCATCATCATCATCATCATCATCATCATCATCATCGCGGGACACCCGCGGGACACCGCGGGACACCGCGGGACACCGCGGGACACGCGGGACACCGGGACACGGGACACCGGGCCACCGGCCGCCCGGAAGGGAGACATTTGGTCCGGCCGCGCCTCAGCCACACGGGACACCAGCGGGACACCGGCGGGACACCGCGGGCCACCGGCCGCCCGGAAGGGAGACATTTGGTCCGGCCGCGCCTCAGCCACAGGAGACTTTTTCTCGCCCGCCCACGCAGCTTCGATTCGTCCGCACGCACGGCACGCACGAACACGAAACCAAAATCGATTTCCCGGTAGGGGGGCTCTCCGTTCCACTTCGATCTCACCCCCTCACCTCCGAATAATCGCTGCGTAGAAAACACTGCGTAGACAACACTGCGTACACAACACTGTGTAGAAAACACTGCGTAGAAAACACTGCGTAGAAAAAGAACTGCAAAGCTCAACTCCCTTCATTGTCAAGTTTTCGATGTCACTGTTACGAGTACCCTTGACAAGCTAGCCATCATATATACATATATTACCTATACGACCACCCTTCGGGTGATAAGGAGGTTCGGGGGGGGGGAGGAACCAACGTCTCACTCGATCGATCTCACTATCGATCTCACTATCGATCTCAGTATCGGTCTCGCTCGATCGATCTCCCTCGATCGATCTCACAATCGATCTCACTCGATCTCACTCGATCTATCTCACACTCGATCTCACTCGATCATCATCATCATCATCACCATCATCATCATCATCATCATCATCATCCTCATCATCATCAGCATCATCATCATCAGCATCACCATCATCATCAGCATCATCAGCATCATCAGCAGCATCATCATCATCATCATCATCAGCATCACGCATCATCATCATCATCATCATCATCATCATCATCCATCATCATCATCATCATCATCATCATCATCATCGTCATCATCATCATCATCATCATCATCATCATCATCATCATCATCATCATCATCATCATCATCATCATCATCATCATCATCATCATCATCATCATCATCATCATCATCATCATCATCATCATCATCATCATCATCATCATCATCATCGCGGGACACCGCGGGACACCGGCGGGACACCGCGGGGCACCGCGGGACACCGCGGGACACCGCGGGACACCGGCGGGACACCGCGGGCCACCGGCCGCCCGGAAGGGAGACATTTGGTCCGGCCGCGCCTCAGCCACACGGGACACCAGCGGGACACTGGCGGGACACCGCGGGCCACCGGCCGCCCGGAAGGGAGACATTTGGTCCGGCCGCGCCTCAGCCACAGGAGACTTTTTCTCGCCCGCCCACGCAGCTTCGCCTCGCCCGCACGCACGGCACGCACGAACACGAAACCGAAATCGATCTCCCGGTAGGGGGGCTCTCCGTTCCACTTCGATCTCACCCCCTCACCTCCGATGTACATATTATCTCAGAATGGGAGCTAGACCCCTAGACCCTCGATTCGTGGAAGCCTTGGTTTTTCTTCCTGGGGACGGCCGCCCCTGCGGGAGGTGTTCGGCCCATTGTGCCAGCCTCGATGTGGGGTGGGGCTCGGTCTCTGTCCCGGCAGCCTGTGGCCAGAAACCGGGGGCTCTCTTCCGATAATTCGGCCTTCCAGGGCTTATGGCTTATTCAGAACCTTGATCGGCTTGACGGTGTCTCTGCTGTGAGCGGGCTTTTGGACTCATCCAGGTACCGTATTATGGCACGCTGCTTTGTTCAAGGAAGCCCCTCTGATAGATCTCCCCGTTGCCCGCATCAACCTTCCGCGTGGAGCGGTTTGGAGCGCGATTGCATCTGAGCCCAAGGTTGCTAGCGGTACCGTGGCCTCGGGATTGTTCCTTACCAAGGGGGTTCCCCGGGCTCCCCTGGGGTTCCCTGGTGTTGTTTCCTTGCGAAGGTCTTGGGCTCCCTGGTCTTGTTCCTTGCCTTCCTTCCTCGGGTTCCCCGGGCTTGTTCCTCGGGCTCGCCGGTCTCGTTCCCTGCCTGGGTTCCTCGGGTTCCTCGGTCCTGTTCCTCGGGTTCCATGGCTTCCCTGGTCTTGTTCCTTGCCTGGGTTCCTCATGCTCCCAGGCTGTTCCTCGGGTTCCCTGGCATTTTAAAGCAATGCCGAGTGACGCAGAGTAATGAAAAGCAAATGCCAATCCATGCAAAGCAATGCCACACAATGCCATGCAATGCCAATCAATGCCAGGCAACACCAAACAACGCCAATCAATGCAAAGCAATGCCAAGCACTGCCAGGTAATAAGAAACAATGACAAGCAACGCAAAACAATGCGCTCATGCAAAAGGCGACGTTCCCCTAACTGGGGTCCCGCCCGGTTTATCGTAACAAAACGCACACAACAAATCGAAAGCTGAGTTTAACTGTCTGATAGGGAGCTCCACCGAAGGCCCCAGTGGCAGGATTCGCATGCGTTCGTCCCGCCTCATTTCATCTCATTTCGGCACGGCCCCATGAGGAGCTCCACAGAAGGCGCCAATCGCAGTGTTCGCGTGCGCTCCCGCCTATGACTTCTGCGCACGCCGACACGCATCGTGGCCCCAAAGGGAGCTCCACCGAAGACCCCAGGGCCAGGGTTCGAGGAGGAGGAGGAGGAGGAGGAGGAGGCATGCGCCGCCGCCTCGCGTTTCGGCACAGCCCTCCAACGCTTCGTTGCCCCATCGGAAGCTCCACCGAAGGCCCCAGCGGCAGGGCCAGCACGCGGAGCGCTGCTGGGCGCTGCCTGGCCCTCGAGGGGGGCCCAACCTTCAGGCGAGGAGAAGGCGGCCTTCCGTCGCACCTCGGGGCGCTGCCGAGGGTCCCGGCCGGGGCGCGCGCATCCATCCACCCGCCGATGTCCTGGGCCCCCCTCCTCCCCTCCTCCCCCTTCCCCCCCTCCTCCCCCTTCCTCCCCCTTCCTCCCCTTCCTCCCCCTTCCTCCCTCCCCCCCTCCTCCCCCCTCCCCCTTCCTCCCCCTCCTCCCCTTCCTCCCCCTCCTCTCCCTTCCTCCCCCTCCTCCCCCTCCCTCCCCCTCCTCCGCCTCCTGGCCAGGACCTGCGCTCGGCGCGCCCAGGGGGTGGGCCGTCCAGGGCGGCCCAGGGCGCACGGCGGGGGGGGCGGCGGCGGCGGCGGCCCTCGAGTATCCGCAGGGGGCCGCATGTTACTCGTGTTCCGGAGGGGCGCCGTCACCGAACGCCTAGGGCTGGAATGTGAAGTCATCCTGGATTGCCTCCAGGAGGGCATCTTTGGCTAACACTGTATACGGGGACCCGTGAGACACCTTGTTAAAGACGTGAAAAGCTCTCACGAGGTTCCACAACAACGCAGGATTCGCTGGGAGATTCGCTGAGATTCGCAGCATTCGCAGGGGGCCGCATGTGAACCCTAATTACCCCTACCCCCCACGATTTCCGAGGGGGAGGGTGGGGCTTCACTTGTGGCCCCCTAAATTCGCTCAGAAATCGGTGGGGGGCAGGGGCAGGGTTCACATGTGGCCCCCGAATTCGCTCGCGCGCGTACGCGCACCTTGGAGCGCTCCGCGTCCCACAGGGGCAGGGCGCGGGCGTCGCCCGCGGGGAAGTCCTGCCGCGGGCGTCGTCGTCGTCGCCGCCGTCGCCGCCCTCGTTTTCGCGGGCGGCGGCGTCGTGGTCGGGGTCGTGGTGGCGGTGGCCATGGTTCTCGTCCTTGTCCTCGTCCTCGCCCTTCGGAGGGCGCACATGGGGGGCGGACATCGCGAAGCTCAGTCCCTGGTGACGTGCCAGGCTGCGCTACGCATCGCCAACGCGTCGTCGGCAATCTGCTGTGGAGACCAACCCACTGGTTGCCTGTGCCCCGTTTCGCACCGCCACTGTATCGGCCATCGAAGCGATGCATAAATGCTCCGCGAGTCGCACCGCGCTGAATCATCGTCGTCGACGCGTCGTCGTCGTCGTCGTCGTCGTCGTCGTCGTCGTCGTCCTCGTCGTCTTCGTCGTCGTCGCCGCCGTCGTCGGAGGAGAAGGGAGGAAAAGGGAGCAATGAGCAGTAAGGATGGTGGAAGAGCAAGGTGGAAAAGCAAAAAGGGGGAGGAGGACCGTGCAGACTTCCGAAGGTATCCAACATGCCAAGGAGCCTCCATCTGCACTGCTTATTTTTTTGATAGATGCCCTATGTTAGCCAGCATGGACCCCAATCAGTGTGTTTCTAGCAGTAGATGTTGTGCAACCTACGCGGTGTAATCGACGAAGTGCAATCTGTGTGGCACAATATCCGCCGATCCGGCGTGTGGGCTTCAAAAAGCCTAGGCTACAGCCTGGAACCTGAGCTTCACCTCTGCTGGGGGTGGGAGCCGGGGTGGCTCTGCCTGGGAAGGAAGGGGGGATCCCCCTGCTGCGCCTGTGCTCCGCTTTGTTCCGTTTCCTTAGGGGGCCTCGGACGCGTCAAAACGGACAACTCAGGTGGTTCGGGTTCGGGTTGCATTGCACAGATTTGCATATCTTGAATGCCAACCGGCTCAACCCACAACCGTGACCAGAACCTGTCCTGGTCACACCTGCGGTTCGTGCCGCGCCAGCACGGTTCCCGTTTCGTCAAGACGTCCTACCCGTTCGGGGGCCCCGAGTCTACCAGTGGACGCGTCGGCTACAGCGCCCGGAGCGGCGACGGGGAGCGCCGATGTCTTGGAAACGGCAGACGAAGCCGCAGTCGACACAATGCTGGAATGGGGAGTCAACCTTATACTGCTCCCATCGTGCTCAAGGGCCACATCCAAGAAACAATTCCGAGCACCCGGAAAGGTGTCGAAGGAGTGTCGAAACAGTGTCGGACGAGTGTCTCCCAGGGCCCGACACGCGAAAACCCTCGAGTTCTTTTTTGGTGCTCGAAATTATTTCTCGTGATCAGGGCTAAAGTAGGTTGGAACATCATTACCCCAGTGCGACCCTACCTAGAAATGTGAGCCCCTAGGAAAGCAGCATTAGTTGCTATGCTATGCTATGCTATGCTATGCTATGCTATGATATGCTATGCTATGCTATGCTATGCTATGCTATGCTGCGCTATGCTATGCTATGCTATGCCATGCTATGCAATGCTGTGCTATGCTATGCTATGCTATGCTGCGCTATACTATGTTATGATGGGCTGTGCTATGATATGTTATGTTGAGCTATGATATGCTACGCTATGCGATGCTATGCTATGCTGTACTCTGCTATGCTAAAGCTCAGCGAAGCTAAGATGAAGGTAAACTAAGCTAAGATAAACCTGAGCTACGATGAAGCTAAGCTAAGCTAAGGTGAAATAAGCTAAGCTAAGATGAGATAAGCAACGCTGGGCTAAGGGGACGTAACTGGGGGAACCGCGGGGAGGATGCCGGGGGAACCGCCCAGGGCGTTTTCCACTGCCCGGCCCCTTTAAGCTAAGAGGGTAAGAACCCTTCTAGGCAGAGCCTAGGTAGGGAATAAAATCAACATCAACTTGCGATGCTGTTGCCTCGTGCTTCGGTTCAGCGAGCCGCTCCATGAAGCTCGGCACGCCGCTTCGAAGACGATGGCGCCCGCAGCTGCATGGCCAAGCGTCGCGCCTGGCGCGACTGTGATCTTCGGGGTGCAGCAAGGGGGGAATCGGAGCATTCCCCGTGGCCTCTGCTGAACGCCACAGGGGGGGGGAATAAGTGGAGCGTCGCTGGTCGGGACCCCTTCGCGGGAGCACTGCCCGCAGTAGGCAAAAGATGAACCAAGCCTCGCCGCCCCCCCCCTCTCCCTTCCTCCGCGCCTCCCCCATACTCCTCCTCCGACTCTTCGCGCTCGCTCCCATCCACGCCGTCGCGATTGGCATCCTGATCGTGGGCCTCCACTGTACACGCAAGAGTGACCCTGGGTAAGAGTGACCTTTGGCGTGCGGCCTTCAGGGCCCGCGGGGAGGCCAAACCTGGAGCGCGCAGCGAACTCAGCCTCGTGAGGATCCCACTGGGCCCGCGCCAAAAGCCACTCTGGAGAAGAAACCCTCCTATGTGTAGTCGACACCTGCGGGGCGAGGAGGGAGGAGGAAGATCGTGGATGAGCCAAGTCCGCCTCGTCGAGCTGCACCCTGCGCCGGCAGCGATTTTTTGTTCTCCTCCGATCCAGCGGTCAGCTCGGTGAGAACTAGACACGGTTAGCACCGACCGGTGCTCACATCTCGCGCTGCAGAAAGGCATCCTGAATGGCATATTCTACAGGAAATCACCGAGGCTAGTTGCGGGAAGCTTGTGGGAAGCGCACGCTGGTGCCTCTGGCTCATTTCTTGGTGGAGCGCATGTTCGTCAAAACACCCCCCTGGAGAGGTCCGGGGGTCGATTTGGGGGAGAGAGGAGGAGGAAGGATGAGGGGATACCCATGTCGCGCTATAGGCTCAAAGGGTATCTACAGCCATCTCTAGAGGAAGGAGACAGACTGGGAGCACGAGCGGGAAGAATGAGGACCGTGCTAATTCAGACAAAACCCAGGATGCAACAACGATGCCGCCAAGTCGCCCTCCCGTCCCAAACTCCCTCCCCACTTAGTCGCTGCGAGTAGCTCTTTCGCTGAGAGAGGCGACCTCTCAGAAAGGGCGAACGGCTCACGGGCCCACCATTCAGGCGAGCGCCCCGCCTCGAAGAGGACCCGGCCTCCGCCCGTCTGGCTGGCTCTCACGGAGTGCAGCACAGGAGGGCCATACCGTGCAGGGACGCACCCAGCCAGCACAGCAAGGATGCGCGATGAGGGCGCAAGGGCCTTGGACGCCCATTTCGATGCCTCTCGAGCGGGGCGCGGCCAGCGAAAGCGGCAAAGGATGGACCGAGGAGGCAAGGATGCGAGGGTAACCCCTGGGAAGGCTGCCCATCCTTTCTGTGCTGGTCGACTGTACGCGCCAAGGAGCGACACGCCACCTGTGCAACTGCTGCCGCGCGGCGAGGAAGGTCTCAAGCGAGAGTCCCCGCTGTGAGAAGAGCTCGCCCTCCCTGCGTGCAGCCATTGGGCCGTGACGAATCCGCCCTGGCCGTGACGAGTCCGCCCCAAGCGGGCACCAAATCTCGAGAAGCAGCCGCGCTCCATCCGTGCACGGATGCCGAAGGGGCCCTGGGACACACAAACAAATAGACACAAGTAACAGGATTCCCCCTTGTATTCTTTGATATCTTCTGGGCGTTTGTCTTCCCCGCCACACTTCCCATACTTTCCCGTATTTTCTGGGGAATCGACGATTCATTGCGTCTGCGTGTTCTTGCTGCCTCCTGAGACGTGCGCGGCGCTGGGGCGAGATGCAAACCGCTCGCTCTCGGTCCGTGCAGCTGCTGGAGGCCTGGACGACGAATGGAGTAACACTGCAGCGACAGCCGTTTGCTTTCATCCGGCGGCGCTCCGTCTGTCTAGCTGCTGGACGCTGCGAGCTTCGGGAACATACGATCAGAACGTGTGGTGAGGACGGGCGGCAAGCACGCACGGCCCTTGGAGGCCGAGGTCGGGACTTTTTGGGCGACGGGAGACCAGTGAAAACGGCAAGGGAACAAGGGCACAAGGGCACCCTAGATGAAGGCGCCCGTCTTACTAGGCGCGTTGACTGCATCGTACTGATGGTGATGAGGTCTCGGGCGAAACGCCAGGCCTGCCCTGCCAGCAGGACCGGTGCGGTGGGGAGGAGGTGCTCGTAAGGGAGAGGGGCAGCTTTGCAGGAGCACAGAGGGAAGACGGAGAACAGAGGTCGGAAGAGGGCGCGTGCTTGGGTTTGCCCCCCCCCCCCCCCCTCCTCTCCCCCCCCCCCCCTCCCCCTCCTTTCCCCCGTCCCCCCCACCCTTCCCCTTGCCTTTTTTTCCCCTGCGCCCCCCCCAAAGACCGCGCACCAAAGGTCACCTCGGAGAGAGGTCACTTTCACAGGCAGCCGAGACGAAGAACAACAAAGATTGAAAAAGGGAGCACGCAAGCCCTCGCCAGCGTGCCCCATGACAGCCCGCGCTGTCGGGAAAACAAACCTCCCTCCTGGCCTGGGAGCGCGCCGGGCCGCTACACCACCTCCAGCACGGCCTCGGGCCAGCCAGCCTCCGCCCTGTGCGAGTCGAACAGCTTGGTCAGCGCGCGCGTGTACTCTCCGTGCCACCTCTCCACGTCCTCTCTGGACTTCCGTACTCATTCGACACTGGCGTATGGGTCCCAGGGTGAAGCATGCATACGTTGTTGGCGGCGCGCACAGGGGGAAGGATTAGCTCGGGCGTGTCCCCCTACAGGGGGCTTTTGGTCGAAAAACTAGAAGTATTCAGAAAAGATTCCCAAAATGCTCGAGAATTGTAAAACATAGTCCCCTGATTATTTTTCGACGATTTTTGAATACCCCTCCTGTAGAGGAACAGGCCCGACTTCAGGGCAGGGGGAGAGGGGGGAAGGCTTCCTAGAAGGAGGCTGCTTCTTGGAGGGCGCCGGCCCTCCATCTACAGGCAGAGGCCTGCGCCTTTTGAGGCGCAGGGGTGCCTCCGAGAGCCTTCCCCCCTCGCCCCTACCACCCTCTGCGCGTGGCCGAAGCTAAAGGGCTTGGGGCATGTCTCCTCCCTCCTCCTCCTCCTCCTCCTCCCTCCTCCTTCTCCCTCCTCCTCCTCCCTTCTCCTCCTCCCTCCTCCGTTGCTGAAGGAATCTTTGCAGGTCCGAAACGATGCATTCCAAGCTTCCGAGGGGCGTGATTCATGAGGGGCACACCGAAAGGTGCCGGTGTACGCCGGGGACGCGGACCGAGCTCCTGGACGCCGGACACCCGGCACAGAGCTCCTGGGTCTGAGTCGCGGGCGCAGGGTTTCGGGACGAGGTCCTGGGATCTCGTGGGTCTCTGGTCCGCTGGAAAGCGTTTTCGGCATTTGCTCTGCCTCTGTGTGCCTCTGCCTTGCAGCGCGTCGCATAAAACCACAATCGCATTACTTCCATTCCTCTTGCGTTGCTTTGTGACGGACCAAATCAATTTGCATGCTTTTCCATCCCTCTGCGTTGCCGTGCGACGGGCAAACTAAAACCACCCCTCACGCGCTTCGTGGTTCTATACGGAGCTCCACCGAAGGCCCCAGTGGCACCGCCCGCATGCGTCAGCCCCACCCAGTACAGCGTTTCGTAGCCCCATAGGGAGCTTCACCGAAGGCCGCAGTGGCACCGCCGTATGCGCCACCCCGACCCAATACAGCGTTTCGTGGCCCCATAAGGAGCTCCACCGAAGGCCCCAGTGGCACCGCCCGCACGCGTCACCCCCTCCCAGTACAGCGTTTCGTGGCACCATGCTCCACCGAAGGCCCCAGTGGCACCGCCCACATGCGTCACCCCCGCTCAGTATAGCGCTTCGTGGCCCCATGGAGAGCTCCACCGAAGGCCCCAGTCCGCCCGCATGCGTCAGCCCCACCCACGACAGCGCTTCGTGGCCCCACAGGGAGCTCCACCGAAGGCCCCAGTGCCACCGCCCGCACGCGTCAGCCCCTCCACAGCGCTTCGTGGCCCTATACGAAGCTCCACCGAAGGCCCCAGTGGCACCGCCTCAATGGCACCGCCCGCATGTGTCACCCCCACCCAGTACAGCGCCTCGTGGCCCCATGGAGAGCTCCACCGAAGGCCCCAGTGGCACCGCCCGCATACGTCAGCCCCACCCACCACCCAGTACAGCGTTTCGTGGCCCCATAGGGAACTCCACCGAAGGCCCCAGTGGCACCGCCTCAATGGCACCGCCCGCATGTGTCACCCCCACCCAGTACAGCGCCTCGTGGCCCCATGGAGAGCTCCACCGAAGGCCCCAGTGGCACCGCCCGCATACGTCAGCCCCACCCACCACCCAGTACAGCGTTTCGTGGCCCCATAGGGAGCTCCACCGAAGGCCCCAGTGCCACCGCCCGCACGCGTCAGCCCCACCCAATACAGCCTTTCGTGGCCCTATACGGAGCTCCGCCGAAATCCACAATGGCACCGCCCGCATCGCACCGCCCGCATGCGTAAACCCCACCCGGTACAGCGTTTCCTGGCCCCATAGGGAGCTCCACCGAAGGCAGAAGTGGCGGCCCCGCCCCATTGCGGCGCACCCCTCACACTTCTCGCGGCCCCGTAATGCGTTCCGCCAAGAGCACCAGTGGCAGCGCCCACATGGCGGCCCCGCAGCACATCGGCACACCCTTCGTATGCTTCATGGCCCCAGGAACAGATCCCCCGAATGCGATGTCCGCAACGATAATTCGCCAAGATTGGGTTGGGTCCTTCGCCAAGATAATTTTCTTGCTCCTAACCACGCTGCGGTGTGGGGTCCTCGTTCTGAGCGGACAGTGCCCCGCGTTATTCTCCTCTTCTCTTCCTCCCCCCCCATCCCTCCTCCCGTCACCACTCTCGCTTTGGTACACCCATCATTCGTTTCGAGGCCCCCACAGGAGCTCAATCGAGAGTCCCCGTGGCGCAGACCGCATGCGTCCCCGCCACCCATCTCGGCACACACCTCACACGATTCGTGGCCCCAGAGGAGCCACCGAAGGTCCCAGTGGCGCAGCCCCCATGCGTCCGCGCCACCCAGTGCGGCACACCCCTCACACGTCTCGTGGCCCCATATGGAGCTCCGCCGAAGGTCCCAGTTGCGTAGCCCGCATGCGTCCCCGCCACTCACTGTTACACACCCCTCACACGTTTCGTGGCCCCGCAGGGAGCTCCACCGAAGGTCCCAATGTAGCAGCCCGCGTGCGTCCCCGCCACTCATTTCGGCACACCCCTCATTCGTTTCGCGGCCCCCATAGGAGATCCATCGAATGTCCCAGTGGCGCAGCCCCCATGCGTCCGCGCCACCCACTTCGGCACACCCCTGACACGTTTTGTGGCCCCATGTGGAGCTCGACCGAAGGTCCCAGTTGCGCAGCCCGCATGCGTCCCCGCCGCTCACTTTTACACACACCTCACACGTTTCTTGGCCCCGTGGGGAGCTCCACCGAAGGTCCCAATGGCGCAGCCTGCGTGCGTCCTCGCCACCCATTTCGGCACACGCCCCACACGTTTCGTGGCTCCGTAGGAGCCCCGCCGAAGGTCACCGCGGCGCAGCTCGCATGCGTCCCAGCCGCTCATTTTAGAACGCCCTTCACACGCTTCGTGGCCCCAGGGTCTCCACCGAAGGCCCGAGTCGCGGTGCCCATATGCGTCCCCGCTACCGATTTCGGCACACCCCTCACACGCTTCGTGGCCCCATAGGGAGCCCCACCGAAGGGGCGAGTGGCGCAGCCCGCGTGCGTCCCCGCCACCAATTTCGGCACACCCCTCACACGTTTCGTGGCACCATAGGGAGCTCCACCGGTGGCCCCAGTGGCGGTGCCCACATGCGTCCCCGCCACCGACTTCGGCACACCCCGCACACGTTTCGTGGCCCGATAGGAAGTTCGACCGAAGGCCCCGCTGGCGGTGCCCACATGCGTCCCCGCCACCCATCTCGGCACACCCCTCACACGTTTCGTGGCCCCATAGGGAGCTCCGCCGATGGCCCCAGTGGCGATGCCGCAACCTCTCACACATTTCGTGGCCCCATAGGGAGCTCCACCGAAGACGATACTCACAACTGCGTTACTCACAACTGCATATGGTTGGGTCCTTCGCCAGGCTAATGTGTGGCAGTGCCCTGAGATCGTTCGACCCCGTCCTGGTCATACATCATGTGGTGGTACGGATCAGCGGCACTGACAAGCATGCACAACCATGGTATGGCGGGCAAGTGCTGCCCAGTTGCCGTCGGCGGGCCAGCGGCTGGGGGGAGGTATGCCCCCATCCTCTTTCTCCTTCTCCTCCTCCTCTTCTTCCTCCGCCTCCTCCGCCTCCTCCTCCTCCCTCCCTCCCCTCCTCCTCATCCTCCTTCTCCTCTTTTTCCTCCTCCTAGGAGAAGCGCGTCCTCATTCGAGGGCTCCGGGATGTGCGGCAGGTCTATGCCAGGGCCGACGTAGGTCAGGAGTCTAGCCTGCGGCCGTGTGAAGGCAGAGAGGGAGGAGGAGAAGGGAGGAAGTGGAGGAGGAGGAGGAGGAGGAGAACGGGAGCAGTAGTGGATTGAGGAACGAGGGAGAAGGAGGAGGGGGCAAGGCCCGGCAAGAGAAAACGTGGGGAGGGATGACGATTATGACGATGATGATGATGATGATGATGATGATGATGATGATGATGATGATGATGATGATGATGATGACGAGGAGGAGGAGGAGAAGGAGGAGAAGGAGGACCAGAGTAAACCCAAGAGGCGTCAACGATGCTGAAATTAACCTTCCCGTCCCAAGCCACCTCCCCATGAGTCTCTGTACGGTCAAACATGATAGTAAGGAGGCGCGATAAGGATGCAAGCCCCTTGGGCGCGCATGTCGAAGCTTATCGAGAGGTGCTGGCCATCGAAAGTGGTCGAGAACGGACCGAAGAGGCAAGGATGCAAGGTTACCTTTGGGAAGGCAACCCACCCGTATCATCGGTTTCGACTGTAAACCTTCAACCCCCCATGGACCTGAACCCCACTTTGATTACCCTGGCGAAGAACCCAACCCATCAACAATATCGCTCGATGCACAAGAACTCGTTGGGGGGGGTCGAACCGTGTGAGGGGTGTGCCGACATGGACCTAAGTACGCATGCGGGCCCTGCCTCTGGGGCCTTCGGTGCAGCTCCCTATGGCGCCACGAAGCGTGTAAGGGACCTTCCGAAATGGACCCGAGTACGCATGCGGGCCCTGCCACTGGGGCCTTCGGTGGAGCTCCGTATGGGGCCACGAAACGCGTGAGGAGTCTGCCGAAATGGACCCGAGTACGCATGCGGGCCGTGCCACTGGGGCCTCCAGTGGAGCTCCCTAAGGGGCCACGCAACGTGTGAAGTGTATGCGTGTGTGTGTGTGTGTGTGTGTGTGTGTGTGTGTGTGTGTGTGTGTGTGTGTGCGTGTGTGTGTGTGTGTGTGTGTGTGTGTGTGTGCGTGTGTGTGTGTGTGTGTGTGTGTGTGTGAGTGAATGTGTGTGTGTGTGTGCTGAACTGGACCCGAGTACGCATGCGGGCCTTGCCACTGAGGCCTTCGGTGGAGCTCCCTATTGGGTCACGAAGCGTGTGGGTGAGGGAGAGGAGAGGAGGGAGAAGAGGAGAGGAGGAGGAGGAGGAGGAGGAGGAGGAGGAGGAGGAAAAGGAGGAGGAGGAGGTGGGGCGCGGCGCTGCGAATTCAAACAAGGACCCAGTACACAGGAGGGTCGGGAACAAGGAATTGGTCTGCATCATGTGGACGAGCTATGAGACATGCGGAAAGGCTGGGTCATAACGTTCAGCGAAGCGTCCAACAATAATGCTGTTTCGAGAGAAGGGGCCGCCTTCCCCGTGTAACTGCTGCACGAGTCTGCAGTCCTGGCCAGCAGCAGTCTCTTATATATTTGTGCGTAGAACTGAGAAAATCTCACACGTGAGCCCCAGTCGGAACAAAAAAAACCATCCGCCCGAAGAGCTGTCACATGATTTCAACTCTCTGGCCGCGCGAAGTTGGAAGACACCGGGTGGAATCCACCATTTTTGAAAAAGAGCCTTTATTCATCCTTGTGACTGTCGCAAGTTTGAATGACGAACTTCCGCAGCGGTAACTGTATGGCGAGAACCCATGTTTGGCAAGTAACCTGTTTCCGTTTATTTAGTGGCTGCACGCCTTAAACCCGAACGTGCGCGGCGGTATCAATATGGCAAGAAACCCAATGTGAAAACGGACCTGCCTCCACCCATGTAACTGCTGCGCATTGTTGTTAAACGTATGTGTGCACCACTATGACGAGAACCCTATTTTGAAAACGAGCTGGCTTTCTTTGCACATAAAAAATAATGCGCGTCGCTAAAGAAAGATGCCCATGTTGGGAAACTGCTCTCAATCCTTGTAGCTGCTGCAAGCATGCATGACCAACGTGCGCGACGAGAAAACGGGGTCCCATGCTGAGAACGATTGTGGCTCCCCAAACTTCAAGATCACATATTGCAAGGACGTGTCAAGCGAAACGCCCAGCCCAGCCTACGGGCACGTCTGGTGGTGCGGCACGGGTTTGATAAAGAGACAAGGTGCATGCTGAGAAGGGGGGAGGGGAGGTGGATGATGAGGAGGGGATGGAGTAAGGGCGAGATGGAGCGAGAAGGAGGAAGGACGGAAGGAAGGAAGTCAGGAAGCGAGGGAGAAGGGGGGAAGGAGGAACACAGGAGGAGAAGGAGGAGGAGGAGGATTTCAACAAGTACAGCGCTATGCCCTCAAGCAAGCAAGACTACGGCGAGAACGAGCACGCGGATCATGTTGTCAGCTGGGCACGCGGACCCTGACAGTCATGCCTCCTGGCCGTGCCACCTGCGCCGGGCTCTCCGTCCTGCTGCACGACATCGCCAGCTTCACCGCGCGGCCACCCGTGCTGCAAGCCTGGCAGCCAAAGCATAGCCGCCACCGTGCGGGAAGGGAAGCCCTCACTCCCCAAGCAGTGGTCAAAACGGGCGCCAGGCCCCACACTTCCAGAGCGTGCGGGCGCTCCCGGGAGCTCTTGGCTTTCGTCGCGTGGCTCTTCCCGAGGAGTTTTTTGTGCTGGTGGGGCCAAGGGGTGCAGTCAGGACTAGCAGCCAGCGGCCTCGCGCTTAGGGCGCGAACAGGTGGCTGGCGGGCACCTCCCAGGAGGGGAAGAAGGAGGAAGAGGGGAGACGAGTGCCACCGTCAGGAAAAGGCTCTTCCCGAGGAGGAGGAGGAGGAGGAGGAGGAGGAGGAGGAGGAGGAGGAGGAGGAGGAGGAGGAGGAGGAGAGGAGGAGGAGGGAGGGAGGAGGGAGGGGAGGGAGGGAGGGAGGGAGGGAGGAGGGAGGGAGGAGGGGGAGGGAGGGAGGGAGGAGGGAGGGAGGGAGGGGGAGGAGGAGGAGGAGGAGGAGGAGGAGGAGTGGAGTGGAGTGGAGTGGACCCCGTTGCGATGCAAGTTCGGTTTCGCCTAGCCTGGCCTGGATGGGGCGCTCGAGCGAGCCGAAAGCTCGGCTCGACTCAGGACCTTGGGCTGTAACCCCCTGTGGATCCTGTCAAGGTATGCCCTTCCATGCTTGGACAATCTAAGCTTACAAGGCGCTTTCAGCGAGCATATCGCCTTGTCGGCGATGGCCCCGCACACACTACAGAACCATACCTGGAGTGACACGTGTACATTCAAGGTGTGTGTAGTATGTGCCCAGCCCCCCGCTATGTGTACCCTCGCCCCCTTCCTAGGAGAGAAAATGACCCCATTCACATTGTACAGGGGGTTACATTCAGAAGCCCAGAATTCTTTCACAGTGTCAGCGGATGCTGATCCAAAACATTGCAGGCATTTCCGCTGGCAATCGGCCAGCCTGTGGCGGGACTGGAACGCTGCAACAACAGAAGCAGGCAGAGGAGGAGGGGGGGGCGGGGGAGGCGGGCCCGTTGGGGCCTCACGAGACATCCGCTTCTCCTCCCGCTCAGCCTCTCGAGTGGCCTGCATGCTGTCCATCGCTGCTCTCGCCAGTCTCATGCGCACAAGGAACGCGCGCCTCTCATGACACAACACACGTGTGCGGATGGCCTGTGGGACACGTGCCTTCTCCGCCGCGAATCCAGCGAACTCGTCGGCCAGGGCGTTGCCGATGACAAGGGAGCGGATACCTTTTCCGTCCAGCATCTCAGCGGGTCCCAGATGCGACCTGGTCCACAAAACCACAACGTCACAAAACTCTCTGGCGTGCATGAGCTCGCCAATCTTCTGCCATAGGTCTGCATCAAGCCCCGCGGGTTGAGCGAACCGTTTCTCGTACCACCCCTGTGCGACCGCCTCGCAGTCAGTGGTGTAGGTCAAATATCTAGAGGTAGTCCACAGTGCCATGTACAGGGCCATCAGTTCGCCTCTGGGTACGACCTGGCGGTCGCCTTCCAAGGGGCCGAAGACAGCACCCGTGATCAGCAACTCTGGAAATATCTGCTCTGTGCACACAATCGCGACACCTACTCGTCTCAGCCTTGTCATGGCCGAGTCAGCTCCACCGCTGGCGTCACCATATATCTGAATTGGTGCCGCTGGTGAACCCTCTCCAAACACGCCCTGGGTCAAGCCGTTGATGCCGACAACCTCCCACTGGGCTTCAGTCGGCGCCGTCGGGACCACCAGCCATTGGGACGGGATGAGGCCCCTCAGCCAGAAACACTCAGCCGTGTCGACCTGCGTCAGTGCCTGAGGCACCAGCTCCTCCGAGGCCATGTAGGATGGGGAGCCGGTGTTCTTGGGGCAACCCCACGCTCGATGGCATGGAGTCTCAGGGTGTTCCCGACATCGGTCGCATAGTGCATTACCTCGATAGCCCTTGAGCTCATCGACCTTCCGCTGCTTCGTCCAGAAGCCTCCTGTGGCAATGTTGACCAGCACCTCGGCCAGGCGCAGCCCATGTGGGAGTTGAGACACCTGAAGCAGTAGAAGACGTAGGGACTCATTGTCGACCCCTGCCTCCATGCCTCCTCCACAATAATGTCGAGCTGCTTGGCGCCATTGCATAAGTTCAGCCGACTTTCGAACATCTGCAAGCAGCCCTCGGTGATTGTCCAGCCACCTATTGCCCGTGAAGATCTCATCTGGGAACTGCCACTCCTCCGTCGTGTTGTGCTGAGACGCATATGACCAAACCGACGTACTGACTGGGTCCCACTCCAGCTTGAGCAGTGTCAGTATTGTGGCGGAGATGGGCCCCTTAACAGCACGAACTTGATCTTTGGACGGCCGACCTCGCATATCTGCCACGATCCGTGGCCATACATACTTGATGCTCTTCCGCAGGTCAGGCTGAGACTGCCAGGAGTCCATCCACAAATCGATGCAGCGAACTGGATATGATACCCCTGGGTCACACGACGGTGCCCTGAGGTCTAATAATGTCGTCAAACATCGACCGCGAACTCCACTTCCACATGTCTGCCCTAGCCTCCGTCGACACCTTTTCAACTGCTCTCCGAAAATTCCGTGGATTTGGAAGCCGTAGGTGCCCGCAGGCTGGCCTCCGTTCTTTTCTAACTTGGATAACTGCTGATATCTTTTCCCAACACGACAATACCGAATGATTTGACCATTCATGCGCTTATGTTTAGCTTGCCTCTGGGTGCGAGTGGCTCGGCCTCCACGCCCACATGAGAAGTCTATTCCCAAGTATGCGGCCTGCCGAGCAACTTTCACCGTGAACCCTTTCAATTTGATAGCTTTGGCCACCATGTGCGCGTCCTGCATGGTGGTGCACATGATGACTGACTTTTTGGCGATCTTGAGTCCCACTTTGCTGAGCTCCTGTCCCGTCTTGACCACGCTCTTGATAAGGTTGGTCCTGACAGCCTGACGAGAGCCTGTTGTCTTTTGCGAAATATCATCAATCCAAACTCGATGGGCCATCATCGGCGTCGCCGTCGTCACAGCCTTCATGACAAAGTGCGTCAGAACTTTGGCAAACCGAGTGCCTGACCTCAGGCCTTGCACGATACTTTGGCACGGTTCGAACGGAGACGACACTGCCCCCTCAAGCGAGAGGGTTCTCGTGGCAACGCACATCACCAGCTCGAGATATAATATGATAGGTGGGAAGTGCAGGCGCAGCGCGGCCTTGGCCAGCGGCATCCAGGGGATCGTGTCGTAGAACTCCTGGACGTCCAGCAATCCGTGGCCGAACTGGAGCCCCATCGTGCTCGCCAGCGGAGGAGGAGGAGGAGGAGGAGGAGGAGGAGGAGAGAGGAAGAGGAGGAGAAGGAGGAGAGGAGGAGGAGGAGGAGGAGGAGGAGGGGAGACTTCCACAAGGGGCGCGCGGCGACGGCGGCGCCCGCGGGCGCGGGCGGAGCCCGGCCGGAGAGCGAGGAGGCCCAGCGGCAGACGCAGGAGGCCCGCGCCCGGAGCGGCTCCTCGATCTCGGCCTCCTCCTCCTCCTCCTCCTCCTCCTCCTCCTCCTCCCTCCCTCCCTCCCTCCCTCCCTCCTCCCTCCCTCCCTCCCTCCCTCCTCCTCCTCCTCCTCCTCCTCCTCCTCCTCCTCCTCCTCCCTCCTCCTCCTCCTCCTCCTCCTCCTCCTCCTCCTCCTCCTCCTCCTCCTCCTCGATCTCGGCCTCTGGAGCCCCGTCAAAGGCTCTGGAGGACATCCTCGAAAAACTCCGAGAGTCCCAGCTTGCATCGCGTGGCAAGGTGCTCCCACGGGCGCGTCGGTCGTCTCGCCGTCTTGAAGGCCCACGGCGCTGGCCCGAGAGGCAGACGTCGCTCAGACGCTGCACGCGATGCTATAGTTGTCGCACTCGCGCGTTTTCGGACTTCAGGCCGTCCAAAGCGGCCAAATATAGCGGCGTGACGTAAGCTCCATTGAAGTTTCGAGAGCCCGCTGACGTGGCAGATTGGCATCAGCCCCTCATCCCCTCTGAGAGCCCCTGACAAGAAGAGCCTTGTCGGGCTTCCCCCAGCGGCGGGATAATTGGGCCCTTGGGGCCATGGTGCTTCATAAAAACATACTAAGTTAGATCAGGGACGGAAGTTATTCCATTGATGAGTCACGTCGGCGTAGAACATCAATATCCTGCCCTGTTCTAGATCCTGGCCCAATGTCCCAGGGTCTTCCCGACTCCTCGCCCTCCAGTGATTCAGCCTCCGCACCCCCCATGCTGCGGCTGCCCTTGCCCTCTACGACTGCCCTGCGACTGGCGCACGTCGTCGGGTGCTCTGGAGAAAGAGTCGTCGCGGGCGCGATCCTGCAAAGGGCGTGCGCATCATGTCGGGGAGAGCGGCTGAAACCTGCGCAGCGGGATTTCGCCGTTTCCCCGCGACTCTCGCCACGGATGGCCGACGCCGGCCGCAGAGCCACCGCGCCACCTCTGACGCAGTCGCCCTTGCCCTGCGCGACTGCCTTGCGACTGGCGCCTGTCGTTGGTCGCCCTTGAGAAAGAGTCGTCGAGGGCGCGATCCTGGTCAACGTTTTCTTATTCGGTGTTTGGACGTTGGGCGGAAGGATGGCGGGGGGAGGGGGGGGGTCTGGCTCTGGACCTCTGCTCTCTGCCACTGTTTGCAGCAGTGCGGCCTCTGGGGGAGAGAGACCCCGCCCGCTCGAAATAGGCACCGACAAATAGCCAGGATCTACTCCATGGGGGGGGGGGGGGGGCCCGCTCCGATCGGCAAAACAATGAATCAATTAACCTGGCGAAGGACCCAATCATATGCAGTTGTGAGTACGGCAATTATGAATATATTTCTCGGTGGAGCTCCAGATAAGGCCACGAAACGCTGTACTGGGTGGGTGAAACGCAGGGAGCAACGGCTGTGCTGGGTGGTGGCTGACGCATGCGGGCGGTGCCACTGAGACCTTCGGTGGAGCTCCCTATGGGGCCACGGAACGCTGCACTGGGTGGGTGAAACGCAAGGAGCACGGGCTGTGCTGGGTGGTGGCGGACGCATGCGGGCGATGCCACTGGGACCTTCGCTGGAGCCCCCTATGGGGCCACGAAGCGCTGTACTGGGTTGGTGAAACGCAGGGAGCAAGGGCTGTGCTGGGTGGTGGCTGACGCATGCGGGCGGTGCCACTGGGACCTTCGGTTGAGCTCCCTATGGGGCCACGAAGCGCTGTACTGGGTGGGTGAAACGCAGGGAGCAAGGGCTGTGCTGGGCGGTGGCTGGCGCATGCAGACAACTGGGAACCTTCGGTGGAGCTCCCTATGGGGCCACGAAGCGCTGTACTGGGTGGGTGAAACGCAGGGAGGAGGGGGAGGAGGGCCCGGAAACGCTGTACTGAGTGGAGGGGACGCATGCGGACGGTAGACCTAGATCCTTCGGTGGAGCGCTCTATGGGGCTACGAAACGCTGTGCTGGGTGGGTGAAACGCAGGGAAGAGGGGGAGGAGGGAGGAGGGGGAGGATGAGGAGAGGAGGAGGAGAGGAGGAGGAGGAGGAACGCGGGGACCGTCTCTTCAAAACGAGGACCCAACACCACAGGATGGTTGGGAACAAACGATCACCTGCAATGAGCGCGATAGTCACTCTGGGGGAGATCGACTGAAGCTTGCGAGCGGGATCTTTGGTCGCTCCTCGCAGCGCTCGCCGCGGATGGCCGGTGTCGGCAATCCGCGCTTCCGCCACTGCCTTTCTGGCGGGCGCCTGCTGTCGGGCGCTCCGGACAACGAGCCGTCGCGGGCGAGATCCTGCAAGGAGCACGCGGAGCATTCTGGGGGGGGGGGCGGCTGACATCTGCGCAGCGGAACACCTTCGCTTCCTCGCAGCTCTCGCCACGGATGCCCCACGGCGGCCACGCTCCCTGTGATGCAGCTGCCCCTGCACTGCGCGGCTGCCTTGTGGCGGGCGCCCGTGGTCGGGCGCTCTGAAGGAAGAGCCGTCGCGGGCGTGATGCCGTACACGGGGCGGGCGGGTCCGTGTGCCTTCCACGTGCGGAACCATTATCCCAAGGTCTTCCCGACGTTCAACCTTCGGTGACTGCGAGTCTTTGCGTTTCAGTCGAAGTTCTGTCGCGGCGCAACCTGCTGCCAATATCGCCCCGCGCCCGCCCCCGGTGGCTCTGAGGGGCCCAGGAGGCCTCCAGGACGGCTCCGAAGAGTGCGCCACCCTCACGATGGACCCAAGACGCCCAGAGGCCCCACCCTGATGCCTCCTGCCCCCCTGAGGCTAACGGGAGGCGACCAAGAGCATCACAGGAGAACCAACGTGCTCCTCTGGATAGATAGCTAAGACCAGCTTGCGGAAAGCACGGCTGGCGAAAATTCCCTCGGACTGCAAATGTCCACCATCATCATCCCTGCAGGCCCTCCAGCCGAAGCCCTACAGGCCGCCACGCGGGTCCCGGGCAGCCTGTGCTGCCCAGCGGAAGGGGACGAGGAGGGGAGAAGCAGGCAGACGACGACGAATGCCCAAGCGGGAGGCCAGGGCTAGCGGGGGGCGGGCGGGCAGGCAGGAGAGGGGCCAGGCGGAGACAGCAGGCAGAGCGCCGCCCTGGGACGCCGCGGTGCTCCCGACCACGCTCGCGCTGTGCCTCGCGCCTGCATCCCCGACGCGCTGGCGGGACGGGCCGGAGGCCACTACATGAGGAGACGACAACCGTCCGAGCATGCTACGCAAACTCAGCGATGCCCATGATGACGCTGCGGAGCAGAAGCAGGGGATTGAGAGGAAGAAGGCCATGAGGAGGCGGATGACGGAGGGCGGTTGGGAGGGTGGAGTGGAGAGGGAAGAGGATCCTCACGGGAGGTCTGGGCTTGGGCCTGCCTTAAAGGGTCTGACGTAGAAGGGGGAGAGGAGCGACAGGGGCTCTCAGGTTTCTACGGGGCTCTTGGGGTGTTGTGGGGATGTGGGGGGAGGGGGAAGGAGGGAGGCGGAAGCGGAGGTGCGGGCGAGGCGGAGGCGAGGAGGAGGAGGAGGAAGGAGAGGAGGAGGAGGAGGAGGGAGGAGGAGAGGAGGAGGAGGAGGAGGAGGAGGAGAGGAGAGGAAGGAAGGAGGAGGAGGATGAGGAGGAGGAGGAGGAGGAGGAGAGGTAGGAGAGGAGGAGGAGGAGGAGGAGGAGGAGGAGGAGGTAGGAGGAGGAGGAGGAGGAGGAGGATGGAGGAGGAGGAGGAGGAGAGGAGAGGAAGGAGGAGGAGAGGAAAAGGGAGGAGGAGGGGGAGGAGGAGGTAGGACGCCCCGAAGGCGAGGAGGATGAGGAGAGGAGGAGGAGGAGGAGGGTAGGGGGAGGATAGGTGAGCTCGGGGGGGGGAGCGGGCCTGTGGCCGTGGCAATGAGGGCAAGAACGGCCACCCGAAGAACGCGACCATGGGGATGTTCTGCTCCGACGCCTTATTAGTTTTCTTTTTTCTTCTTCCTCCTCCTCCTCCTTCCTCCTCCTTCCTCCCTCCTTTTCCTCCCCCTCCTCCTCCTCCTCCTTCTCTTCCTTTGCCTCCTCCTCCTCCTCCTCCTTTGCCCCCCCCTCGTCCTCCTCGTCCTCTTCCTCCTCTATCCTCGAATCTCTTGGGGAGATCGACCGACCCTTCCAGAACCCGTTGAGGGCCTCCGGAGCCCCCATCGGAGACCTGTGCTCGGCAATTCCGGGATGGGACCCCGAGAGCTTGGGTACATTGGAGGCCAGTCCATGCAAATTAGCCTGGCGAAAGACCCAACCATATACAGTTGTGAGTACCGCAATTGTGAATATCTTCTTCGGTGGCGCTCCTTATGCGGCCACGAACCGCATGGGGAATGCGCCGACATGCGTGGCGGTGTACACAACACGAACAAAAACGATAGGTCGAATTACGAGAAACTGAGCGCGGGTGAGTCTGAGCGCGAGTGAGTCTGAGTGTGAATGAGTCTGCGTGCGAGTGAGTATATTTGCATGAATGCGAGCATGGACGCGCGTGGTGTGTATATATATATATGTATGTACGAATGTGAACTGTCCACGTATGCCTGACCCTGAGTGACACTGAGCGTGGCCGCCGCAGGAAGCTTCCCCTGGAACCCCGACAGCAGCGCCGCGACGCCCACGTCGGCACTCTTCTCACGAGGATCGCGCCCGTTTCCTTCCCGTTCTTTTTCTCCATCTTCGCCCGCGCGCGCCCATGTCCAAGGCTGCGGGCGCGGCGCCGCGCGGAGTCCCCGCGACGCGCGTCGGTCGCCCCAGAAGGGTCCTGGCGACGCGCGCGGGTCGCCCGCTGCGCGGAGCAGAGAGAGCTAGTTGGCCGGCTGATAGCGGGCAAGGCTGTGGCCGCTGGGCAGAGCGACGACGGGGGCAAGCGAGGCTCTGGGCAGCGCGCAGCGCGGAATTCCCGCGATGCGCGCTGGTCGCCCCGAGAGGGTCCCAGCGACGCGCGCGGGTCGCCCGCGGCGCGAGGCCAAACAGTCAGACCGTCGAGAGACGGCGAGGCTCGGGCGGGCCACTCCTCAGGTCAAGCCTCGCGGATAAACTCGGTGAAGCTCAGCTCCCTGGCGAGGGCCGCCGCCTCCCACGGGTTCGTGCGCGTGGCGAACTGCTCCAGCTGCTTCCGCAGCCCTGCCAGGAAGAACTCGATGCGCGGCGCCCGCATGAGCAGGAGATCCTCGTGGCGCGTGGCGCGCGAGAGCAGCGCGTAGTGCTCCAGCCAACAGTCGTCGTCATCTTTTTGACGTTCACCACCTCGTGGCGGTCGCAGTCCAGGATCACGCCTGGGCTGTGTCGGCCGAGGGAGCAGCGCGCCAGACAGCCGACGGCGGTCCGGCGCGCCGAGAGAAGATCTGGCTGCGGACCGCTCAGGCCCAGAAGCTTTAGCCGTAGACTTCCCGAGGGGCGCCGTTTCCTCGCCCCGTCGCCATGCGAGCTGCGCCACTGCGACCATAGGTGGAGCTCCCTGTGGGGTCACGAAACGTTTGAGGGATGTCCCAAAATGGGGCGGCTGATGGCGGCGGCGCCATGCGAACTGCGCCACTGGGATCTTAGGTGGAGCCCCCTAATGGGGCCACGAAGCGTGTGAGGGGTGTGCCAAAATGAGCCGGCGGCGCCATGCGAGCTGCGCCACTGGGACCTTCGGT
>CAUYUJ010015689.1:195845-223345 GCA_963575745.1 Prorocentrum cordatum | reverse complement strand
GCCCGCCCTGCCGACACGTCGTGGGATGTCGTTGGGTGCGACATGGATGAATCACTCATAAGGAAAAGGGACCGAAGTGGAGGGGTGCAGGGGGAGAAGTTGGAGGAGGAAAGGGAGGAGGAGGCTGCTAACGAGGAAGGGGAGCAGGAGAAGGGCACTCACACCCTTGGCGACAGAACGCCCTAACCAGCTTCTTATATGCCACCGTGCTTCGGGGCACGAAGTGGTGTCCCCCCAGGCTTTCAGAGTTCTCTGCACTGTTCTTTCGCTACTGGCATATTCTAATCCGGGGCAGGAGGCCCAACGAGTCGATTCTTCATGGCGTTCCCGCGCTTCCTCTGGCTTCGCCGCAAGACTTTTCCAGACGCTAGAGGGCGGGGGGGCCCAAGACGGGCCAAGAGGGCCACAAGAAGCGGCCGGAAGGGCGCAGGAGGCCCCCAGGACGGCTCGACAACGCTCCAAAATGGCCCGACAGTCTCCGAGATGACCCACAGGCGGCCTAAGAGGTCCCAAGACGCCCCAAGGGGGCTCCAAGAGGTCTCCCAAGAGGGCCCCGAGATGCCACAACCACTGACGTTCCGCAGGTTTTTGCCAGGCTTCCAGGTTCTCGCCTTTTTCCTGTTTCCGACGCTCCAAGACTTCCCGAAAAGGCCCCCAATATCGCCCTTGGGCGGCCCAAAATGGCAACAGGACGGCCGTAGAGGCTCCCCCCAAGATGGCCCAATAGAGCTTCAAGAGGGGCCCAAGAGAGGCCCCGGAGGGGGAACGCGAACCGACATTTCGAGCCCTCCGCCCCAAGATTGCCCCCGAAGCCGCCAGCAGGCCCCCATTAGGCCCCGCACAACCCCAAGGTACCCCCAAGAGACCCCCGAGAGGGCCCCCAACGCACCCGAATATCGAATCCGAGAGGCCTCCGGGAGGCCTCCCAAGAGATCCCCCAGAGGATCCCAGAGGCCTCTGACCTACAATCCATGCGCGGTGGCGGGATGGGCCGACGGCACCTAGATACTAGTCAAGAGGGTCCGACTTCCTGTGCGATACCACGCTGGTGCCCCACAGGTGACCTGACTGCACCGTGCCGCACCGTGCTGCACTTCGGGAGACCATGCGCGGCAGACCACGCACGGGGCCAGAGACTGCGAGCCACGACCAAAGACAACGAGCCACCGACCACCGAGGCTGCACCGCCCAAGCCGCCCGCTGGCCTCAGAGGCCAGGTGTCCGCCGCAGGGCCCCGCGGAGCGAAGCGGAGCGCCCCCCGGGCCGCGGAGGGTGCGAGAGAGGTGGGCGTGCTGGGCCGCAGCCCGTGGCCTTGCCTCTGTCGGTGTGCCACTGGCACGTGGCCCGTGTGCACGGTTTCCCCCGGGGCCGTAGGCGACCCGAGGAGGAGGAGGAGGAGGAGGAGGGAGGAGGAGGAGGAGGAGGAGGAGGAGGAGGAGGAGGAGGAGGAGGAGGAGGAGGAGAGGAGGGAGGAGGAGGAGGAGAAGGAGGAGGGGAGGGGAGGAGGAGGAGGAGGAGGAGGAGGAGGAGGGAGGAGGAGGAGGAGGAGGGAGGAGGAGGAGGAGGGAGGAGGAGGAGGAGGAGGAGGAGGAGGAGGAGCAGGAGGAGGGGTCGCCTAAGCCCTTCGGAGAAACCCTCCAGGCCCGTGATGTGGTTGGTGCGAAGACCGGCGGCGGCGGCCGCCGGCGAGGCGTCAGGCCCGGGCGTCGGGCCAGCCGTCTGCCGCAGAGGTGGCCGCGCGGGGCGGCAGAGGCGGGAGCCTTCGGGTCCCCTGGCTTCTCTGCATCCCCAGAGATCCAACGTATTGAAAAAATCAAAACAGAGGTTTTTCCCAAATTTCGGCCCCCAGGGGCCCTCGCCTGGCCCCGGGACCGTCAAAAAACGACTCAGGATGAAAAACCGGTCCTGGGGAATGGGTCGAAACTTCCAGGGACCACGTATTGAAAAAATCACGACATCGGATCTCTGGGTCTGTGTGCAGGCACGCTCTTCAAGGGCTCGCACTTCCGATTCAGGGGCCTGGCGCAGGTCCCAGAGTGCCCCCGAAGGACCTCTCCGGACGCAGGTGGGCCCAGAAACAAGCGTAGAGGGCCCCAGGAGGGCCCCAAGGCGGCACAAGAACGCCTCGAGTCGCCCACAGATCGCTCCAATACGCCCAAGACGGCCTCAAAGCGGCCCTAGAAGCTCCCAAGACGCCCGAAGAGAGCCCCGGCAAGCCCCCCAAGAGGGCTCCGAGATCCCCAAATCATAAATCCTCTAATTTTGTGTTGAATGATTTTCGCGTTTTCACCTGTTCGGGCCTCCGTCGCTCCAAGCGGTCCCTGGGACAGCCCCACGACGGCCCATGAGGACCCCAAGACTGCCCGAGAGGGCCCCAGGACGGCCCACGAGGCGCGCAAGACGGCCCCTAAGGGCCCCAAGAGGGGGACCTCGAGCTGAAACTTCGGGCCATCCGCCCCAAACTGACGCCCGAGACGGCCAGCAGGGCTCTCAGAAGATCCACCCCGATGATAACCACCCCGACCCGGGAGGCCTTTAGCAAACGCGCCCCCCAAAAAAGACTCGTGCCTCCCTTTGAAATCTGTGGTCAGCGGTCGATGGGGTCACGGCACCCCGCCCCCCAGGTGGGATGGGCCCCCTGGCCCCACAGCCCCGCCCCCCAGATGGGATGGGGAGAAACGACGACGACGACGACGACGACGACGCAGCACCACCCCACACCCACAGGGGGAGGGGGGGGGACAGGCCCCCCCCCCCCTCCCAACGCCCACAGGACGGGGGGGTCCACCGCGCCACGCCATATGTTTAGGGGATACACGTCGTTCATTTCGAATCGTGCTCATTTCAAATTCTGCTCGTTTCTAATCGTTCCTGGCCCCCGAGTTGCCAGGAAGAGGCCCAGGATAGAATAATTAGAAATGAAAGGATCATGGCCCCCAAAGAAGCCAAGAACTTCCGAATACTTAAAAAACAACGTGTATGTGGGAGAGCAATGATCATGTCAGTAAGACTTGCTCTGTAGGCAAGCTTCGAGACGTTCACCCACATTTGGGTAAACCGCAGAGCAACTGCTGTCCTGCATCTCCCGGAAGCATGACACGAACGAACTATGACGTTGACCAGCGGGAGGGCGGGGTGATGAGAAGAAGGACGAAGAAGAAGGGGGTGAGGAGGATGAGGAGGAATGGCGATGACAAGTTAAGGGACTGATGGGAGAGCAAAGGGGGACAAGGAGGAGAGGGGAGATCAGGTCGAGAAGGAGAAATGAGTGGATAATTCCAGAGAAAGCCCAACACGCTGAATTAGCCCAATCGATCTGCATATACATCGCCAAACAACGACGCAGAACAATGCAGAGCAATGCATGCAGCGCAAACCAACGCAAAGCAAACACATGTAAACCAATGCAGTGCAAAGCAATGCAGCGCGCAATGCACCACAACGTAACGCAAAACAGCCCATGATGCAACACGTGCGTGCAGCTGAAGGCCACGACACATCCTTGGAACCCTCAAACGCGCAACCGATTGCGCAACCTATGACGCCCAGCAGTTTCTCGGCGAGCACGCGACGCATTGCACACCCCGTGGGCGCAGCCTATGTTCAATACGAGGGCACCCCAAACCTCCTTGGTGAGCCCGCGACCTGTTGCGCAATCCATGGGCGCACCTGTGGCATCCAAGAACTCCAGGGCGAGCGCACAACCTACCGCGAAGCCCATGGGCGCAACCCATGACACTCCAAAAATCTCCTGGGCGAGCATTCCCTAACTCTTGAAACTACTGTATACCGAAGACTTAGACTCAAACACTGTTCAGGGGAAATAGCTGGGTCAGATGGGAAGGATGATGAGAGTGAGGTGCGCTTGGAGGAGGACGACTGAATTGAGAGGAATGCCCTCATCCGCCGACCTTCGCTTGCCAGGGGTGACCCGCGTGTGCGATGTTCGGCTGTCCCCCTCCATGGGGGTCCAGAATTCCGTTAGAGGGGGGGGGGGCGGGTGGGGGCGAGCTCCCAAGTGCACCTTTGGGCCCTCGGAGCCTTCAAATGCACCATGCGTGGCTTCCTAGATGCCGCCGATGCTTTCCAAAATGGTGCTCAAGAAGGGCTCGGGAGAGGCCCCAAGAGCACCCAGGAGCGCCTCAAGACTGTCCAGGAGGCCCCAACGATGCCCCAAGACGCCCCAAGAGGAGCCCCAAAAGGGCTTCAAGAGGCAGACATCATTGACTGCCCTTCTCTTCTTCCCAAGAGTAGCGGTTCGCCAATAGAGAGGCTCCCAAGCATTCCCACACAAGGGAAAGGGGATCCCGAGACCGCTCTGTCCGGAATCGTGCTCTCGCGTCAAGAGTGTATCCAGGAATCGTGCTCTCGCGTCAAGTCCTCACACTGTATTCGGCAATCGTGCTATCGCGCCAGTGCCGGCCACACTCTTGGTTCGGACGGCCACGACCCCTGGTACGAGCGCACACCGAGGCGCACAGGGCAGTGCGTGTCCCAGGAACCCCCGAGGACTGGGTACGAAAGGAGTGCACGCTCTCACTCGGCGACCTCCCGCTCCCCGACCCGCCTCTTGTCACCGTTGGTGCTCTGCTGGGGCCATTTGGAGGATTTCCTCGCTCTCGTCTGTTCAAGCTTCTGGAAGCCCAAGACGGCTTCACGAGAGGTCCCCCAAGCCGGCCCAGTACGGTTAGGTTGGGCATGTCCTTCTACAGGCGGATTTTAAACGAAACATCACAAATAGTCACAACAAATACCTCCAACATCCGCAACAGATCGTCCCCTGACTATTTTTTGACCATGTTCGAATATTCCTCCTGTAGACGGACAGGCCCGACTTAACAGTACGAGAGGCCTCCAAGAGGGCCTTCAATCCGGCCTTCAATCTGGGGCGTGCAAACATGGAAGATCGATGGATTTGGCGCGTAGTCGCCAAATCCATGGATCCAGGGAGGGGCCCTCTCCCCAAGATGCGACCGGTGTCGCCTCGTTCCGCGGAGGAAATCCGCGACTGCCCATGGAAACGGAACCCGTCGCTAATCCACGCCCCCTTGATCCATGTCTGCGATCGCCTGAGGAGGAGGAGGAGGAGGTGAAGGAGGAGGAGGAGGAGGAGGAGGAGGAGGAGGAGGAGGAGGAGGAGGAGGAGGAGGGGAAGCAGGAGGTGGAGGAGGGGGAGGGGGAGGGGCAGGGGGAGGAGGAGGAGGAGGAGGAGGAGGAGGAGGAGGAGGAGGAGGAGGAGGAGGAGGAGGAGGAGGAGGAGGAGGAGGAGGAGGAGGAGGAGGAGGAGGAGGGAGGAGGAGGAGGAGGAGGAGGAGGAGGAGGAGGGGGCGGAGGAGGAGGAGGAGGAGGAGGAGGAGGAGGAGGAGGAGGAGGAGGAGGAGGAGGAGGATCCATGTCTGCGATCGCCGGATTCAAGACGGGCAAGTCGCAGGGGGGCCAGGAGCCCTCCTCTCCACGGGATGGCCCCCAGGAGCCCAGCCTGCCCCTGCGAGAGGCTCCCAGGAAGCCCCCAGAGAGCTTCAAAACGGCCCCAGGAGCATTCGGAAGGCTTCCGATTGGCCGCCTCCTCCTCCTCCTCCTCCTCCTCTCCTCCTCCTCCTCCTCCTCCCTCCTCTCATCGCCCTCCTCCTCCTCCTCCTCCTCTCCTCCTCCTCCTCTCGTCGTCCTCCTCCTCCTCCTCCGCCCCCCCGCCTCCTCCTCCCCTCCTGCTCCTCCTCCCCTCCTTTTCCCCCCTTCCTCCTCCTCCTTCTCCTCCTCCTCCTCCTCCTCCTCCTTCTGCTGCTCCTCCTCCTCCTCCCGAGGCCTCAAAGAGGCTCCGAGACGCCCCGCAACAGACGCGGAGGAAGAGGACACCGAATTGGCAACTACTGCATGCAGGCAGGCAGCACGACGAAAAGCAAAGCGGCAACCAACACATGCGAAATCGGAGGCCGCACGTGTGCCCTTCTGGGGGTCGGCGGAGTGGCGTGAGCCTCCTGAACCAGCCAAGCAAATACCACTAATGTTGCACCCCCCCCGCCCAAAGTGCACTACTTATACGGCATACGCACTTCTTGCTCGATCGGTCAGCGGCCGCTGGGAAGGCGAGGGCCCGATTGACGCGTACAGACGGAGCCCAATGCAGTCTGAAATGCGCACAGCTTGCCACGCATGGGCACTGGACCGCACAGCAGGTAGCCAATACAAGTTCCAGGAGCACGTGCGGAGGGCCGGATCCAGCACGCGGCTTCGGGAGGGGGGCCGCCTTCCATCCCTGCACATGGCACGAATTCCAACCCTCGGGGACCCAATGTGTAAATATGAGACATGCGAAAGACGTACACTGTAGATAAGGGTTCGCCTCCACCCGTTTAGCTGATGAAGGCCGAATCTTTCAACCATGAGCACGCTCTGTCGATACTGGAAGCGGCGCGTCTTCCGTACACGTAAGTGTTAGGAGCGTTTGAACTTGATGTGCGCGGCGCTCAAACGAATACTAGATGTTGAGCATCGCCCGCCCATCCACCAACGTAACCTGCAAACGCCTGCGACAGCGTATGTGCGCTGCGCAGAGAAACGAACCTTGTTTTGACAGCTGCGCGTCCTCCAACCGTTTAGTTGTAAGAAGCTGTTACGGCGCACGTGCGCGAAGCTACGGCGAAAACGATACGACACCCAACAGGTGCCGCGTCCGCTGGAACTTTCAAACTCGATGCTGGCCGATGTTGAAGAACTCAGCTGAAATGCCTAGGCCGCCCTAGCGACACACCTGGTGATGCGATGCAGAGTGGCATGTGTTACAATTAGTGGGGGAAGTATGACTGGCAGGATGAGGGTGGCGATCATGTGACGTGATTGCGGGGACGAGAGCGGGAAGGACAACGTGAAGGAGAGGGAATGATATGATCACGGGGAGGAGGCGGAGGAGGAGGAGGAGGAGGAGGAAGAGGAGGAAGAGAAGGAAGAGGAGGAGGAGGAGGAGGAGGAGGAGGAGGAGGAGGAGGAGACGGATGACCTTGCCTATCCCAAGCTCTGCCCTCGTGCTCAGTGGTGGCGGCTCCTTGCCAGGTGCTTTGCGGGACTCAGCCTTTGGTAGCCCGTCCCGCCGAGAGCTTCTGCCACTCGCCTCTCTCGCCAGGTCCAGGCCGGGCAGAGCATAGCTGGAGCTGAGCCCAGTCGGGCAGAGCAATGGCTCGCGCTTCTTCCTTTTGCAAACACCCTCCCCCTCCTCCTGCTTCTCCTCCTCCTCCTCCTCCTCCTCCTCCTCCTCCTCCTTCTGCTCCTCCTCCTCCTGCTCCTGCTCCTGCTCCAGCTCCTGCTCCTCCTCCTCCTCCCCTCCTCCTCCTCCTCCTCATCATCATCACCATCAGCATCATCAGCATCATTAGCATCATCATCATCATCATCATCATCATCATCATCATCATCATCATCATCAGCAGCATCACCATCAGCATCATCATCACCTTCAGCTCATCATCATCATCATCATCATCATCATCATCATCATCATCATCATCATCATCATCATCATCAACATAATCAGCATCACCATTGTCACCAGCATCATGATCATGATCATGATCATAAGGCCACCCCTTGGGCTCAACTCGATGACGCTGCGGCCTCGCACGCGTACTCCCGATCCCGAGCACACTTGGCAACGGGCTGAGCAACCTCGCGTGGAGCCGCGATGCGCCGGGTGCTCCCGGCCCGGCCCCGATGCGGGAGGAGCCTCCAGTCCAGCGTGATCTACGGCCACGTCGACAGTGGCAGGAGCACCAACCTCGGGCCGCATCGCCTTCGAGCTGGGCGGGAAGCCAGCCCGGCCGCGAGCTGGAGAAGCTCAAGGAGGAGGCCGAATGCCTGGGCAAGAGATCCATCGCTTTCGCCTACCACATGTACCGCCAGAAGGAGGAGGGCGTCACCACCGCCTGCAGCACTGTCGCTTTCGCCTATATGGACCGCCGGAAGGAGGAGCGCGATCACGGCGTCACAATTGTCTGCACCGCTGAGGAGTCTTACACCGAGAGGTGGCATCACAAGGCAATCGACGTTTCGGGCCATCGCGACCTCATAAAGTAGCGTGCCTGAGCCAAGGCTTGTTTTTTTGTTTCCCAGATTTTCTCCCTCTTCGCATTGTTGAGCTCGGGCATCGCGTCGAAGCACCCCGAGCGCATTAGCTCCACGCGAGCGCTCACGAGTAGCGAGTGCACGCCTCAGCGTACGCAGGGATTCAGAGTGACTACCCCTCGCACGCTGTAGGTACGATGCTTGGCTCTCTGCGACGGACCATATTATCTACTTGTTCTCTCCATGACATTATTTTCTTGGTCCTTACGTCGAGGGAAAATGATCATGATCATCATCATCATCATCATCATGACCATCATGATGATCATGACAATCACCATCATCATCACCATCATCATCATCATCGTCGTCGTCATCGTCATCATCATCATCATCCTCATTCTCATCCTCATCCTCATCCTCATCCTCATCCTCATCCTCATCATCACCACCACCATCACCACCGCCACCACCACCACCACCACCACCACCATCATCATCATCATCATCATCATCATCATCATCATCATCATCATCATCATCATCATCATCATCATCATCATCATCATCATCATCATCATCATCATCATCATCATCATCATCATCATCATCATCATCATCGTCATCATCATCATCATCATCATCATCATCATCATCATCATCATCATCATCATCATCATCATCATCTTCATCTTCATCTTCATCTTCATCTTCATCTTCATCTTCATCAGCATCATCTCATCTCAGCGTCCTCCTCGTACTCCTCGTGCCCTGTGGATTGGCTGCCCTGCGGCCAGCGCGGGCATCGTCGATCGATCCTCTGGCAACGCAGAGGCCTCGAAGCGGCATGGTTGGCCTGCCTATGACAAGGAGCGCAAGGTCAACGGTGGTGCTGCCCTGTATGCGGTATCTACGTCGCATGTGCCATGGCATGCCCATCCTGGCGCGCTTTGAGAAGGGCCAGCCACCAAGATGCAGCCAGCAACCCTTCACCAGGAGAGTGGGGGAGCTGGATGCGTGTTGGGGTGCTTGAGGACTCCCTCTCTTGGCCCAGCGACCTTAGGCACTCTTCCCCCAGGCCCACGCTGGAGTCTTTCAAGGATTGCACTCGCAGTTTCCCCAGCAAGTCAGGCTGTGGTGTTGTTCAGCTGCCCCCCCCGACTGCTGCTGCGCATCTATGATGAGAAGGTCTAAACGCCTTATTGTTGAACCCCATAGAAGACATCCAAGCGCATGATTGCTGGCCCAGGTTATGAAGGCAGGCTGTATTTCTTAACAAGCGCGAGGGGGTGCTCAGACCGATAGCCCTCATCCATGCGCTGGCGAGAATGCAGGGTAGGCTGCGTAGGCCTCGCATCAAGACCTGGCAAGAGACCAACGACAGACCCTATTGGTGGCCAGCCACTGGCCGATGCAGTGGCAAGCTTGTTCGGGTTCGGGTTGCGTGGAGCGCGTGGGCCTCAGCGAAGGGCCTGCTGGTGGTCGCATGCCCCTGGCTCTCTAGAAGGCCTTCGGGCATGCTCGTCGCTCGGAGCTCGTCTCGGCCGCTCGCATGTCAGTTCTCCCGCTCGCCAGCTGAAGCTGCCTGTCGGGCTCTAGCGCATGCCCCGCGTTTTGAGCTACAGCGATGCCGTCTGTCCTGCTAGACGCTAGATGAGCAGTGCTCCCAGGATGCCATGATGCCACTCTGGTGCTGCAGCTGATTCTGCTCCAGCCTGTTGACGCTGTGAGAACACTCTATCCCAGGACCAGCTTCGGACTGGTGGTAGATAGTGTTGGCTTGCAGTGCGTTGGAACAGGGGTCTGCATTCGAGGATAAACTAATAGGGGCCACGGGCTTACTTCATTCCAAATTAAGAAGGGCGCACTTGGTCTTACATCGTGAGAAGGGTCGTGCTGATGATTCGTCCAAAATCCTTCGTAATCGGTTTGTGAGGCGCGCCCGAATATTCAATTCGGAAGGGGTATCGAACGAGCGAACTGCAGGATTCAATGCTTCTGCGGCTCGCCCTTGTCCTAGGGACACTCGCAAAGCTAGGAGGGGTCCCGCCGTGGCCAGGGCCCGCAATTTGCAGCGGTTTGCCAGGGTGGTGAGACAGGGACACCTCCAGCACAAGATGCAACCTGTCTGCTTGGCCTTCCTCAAATATGGGGGGGGGGGGGGGGCAACTTGTACAGCACACTGCACTCAATTGCGTACCGCGCGAGCGCTCCAAGCGCATGTGCAGGCTCAGAATCTGTCTGGGCGCAATGTCACGCTGCTGGGGGTGCTTGCCGAAGCTCCGAGGCGCGATCCGGCATTCACGCTGCACATTTGGGCCTCTGTGCCGTACATGCATGCCTCCGCGGTCTGGGACCCCTGGCTGAGCACGGTTCCTGAGCGGGGTATTTTCGATGCGTGCGAGCGGACCCAAAGCAGTGGCAATCCCCAGGGCAGCGTCTGTGGTCCCCACTCCGCGTGTTTTGCTGCGGCGCTCCGCCTTGGCATCACTATCCAAGGTTTCTTCTGGAGGCGGTCTGCCCTCGGAGAGGTCTCTGCCCAATTGCTAGGGCCTCGCACGATCAGTCGATGTTTGGCCCTGGGCCGAGATGGCCAGCAGAGGGGCCATGCCCGAGCTTACCTCGGGATGTAGCACCGCCCCTCTCGTGGAGATTGTTGCTGGCCCGAGGCCTCTCCCCCGCGGAGACGGGGTATCTCAAGGCGGTCGTTCCAGGGGGGGGGGCGGGCAGTGGCGCCAGCAGAGACCAGTGGGCATGTGGCCTCGGCAACATGGCGTCATGCCGAGCTTGTCGCAGTGCGCCTGGTGCGTTGCAACATGTGCATCCTTCGTGCGGCACGCGGGAAAACTTCATGGCAGGCGGCACGATACCAACCTGCATAGATCCCCTCGCTCGCGCCAACGTCTCTCTCCGTTTGCTCGCCTCTTTGCTGAGAAGCTGCTTGTGCCTGGTGCGCCTCTCCCAACCTCTGGTCGAGTGCCTGGTCGTTGGCTCGCAACTAGGTCCGCGGAAGCGAAAGAGCCTTCCCAGCGGCTCGCGGATGGACGAGCGCCTGCCAGCACAAGTCACAGGCGGCAGGATAGGCCATGCGTAGTCGCGTTTTTCCTCGCAGGTGTCGGGTGCGTTCTCTCGTGCGCAGAGTTGTGCAGCACCCATTGTGAGCATCGACGCTGCAGAGCCCACTGCGTTTCTCAGAGCGCTGCAGCATAGCCACCCTGGCACCACGTTCTAACTTTGTGTGTTGCTGGGGTCATGGTCAGAGGCGGAAGCACTGCTATAACAGCAGAAGTGCATGGTCGGAGATGTGGGGAGTGGCGCGGGCAAAGATTTGTGATGACTGGGGTGGAGTGTCTGGTTTCACGTTGGTCAAGGGGAGGGCCGACCCCACTCGCGCTCGGGTGCAGTCTAGTTTGACATCGGGGTTTCCCAAGCTCGGGGCTGATGAGGCTGGCAGCTGTGCCAAGTGGTCTGCGGGCCGCGGTCTTATCCCAGAGGTACCCAGAGACGCTCGAAAGCAGAAAGCTCAGATTCTCAAGTAGCTTGCTGCTTGGTGTTCTAAAGTCGGTTGCAGGCTGGCCGATCTCGATGCGCAGCATGCGCCTGTCAGGATGCGTGTGCCGAAGGATCGTGTACCCTCGCTCGTTGTCCTTCCTCCTCCTCCTCCTCCTCCTCCTCCCATCAGCACGCTCAGAGCGATCGAGCAGGTCGATATTGCCACTATCAGAATACAGCCTGCTGGAAGGAGACAGCGCACCATGCACCCGTTCAAGCGCGCTGGCGGCTGAGTGTGTCGTTTGTGCGGTCCGTGGGCTTGGGAGGGGCGGGGGGGGGCGTGCTGACAACTCGTCAGGCCGAATGTACTGGACCCCCTCCTGGTCCGCCCTTCGTAGCGCCAGAGTGTTGTCTAACAGTGGTCGCACTCACGCGCGCTGTTCATGTGGTAAGGCTCGGAGGCTTCTCGAGCAGTCCTTCGGGACTCCCGACCTCGCCGGGGCTGGCGAGACCAGCTCGGCCACGTGGCAGCTCGCGTGTGCTTCTCAGCCTGGTCGCTTGTGGCGCCTCGCGCGCCGCGAGCTGCTGTTCTTCCGAGGGGGACGCGTGCGATGGGCGGTGGCGCAGGCGGCACGCGCCCGTCCAAGGGCTGCGCCACCCACCGGCACCAGTGTGTGTGTGTGTGTGTGTGCAGGCAGACGCGTGCTTGTGCCGGACAGTGCCCAGGAGATCCCAGGAGGAGGAGAAGGAGGAGGCACAGCGCACGGAGGAGACCGAGGAGGAGGAGGAGGAGGAGGAGGAGGAGGAGGAGGAGGAGGAGGGCGGAGGATGAGGCCGAGGAGAAGGTCCAATGATGAGGAGGGGGACGATGTGAGGCCGAGGGCGAACAGAAGCAGGATGCGTTTCCTGATGCTCCCAAGATCGCCACGGAGTTCCGCCCTGTCGTAGAAGTCGCAGCACCAGTTGAAAATGAATGCCCGTACTCCTCTTCGTCTTTGTTTTCGTTCTCGTTCTCTTCCTCCTCCTCCTCCTCCTCCTCCTCCTCATCATCCTTCATTTCCTCATCCACCTACCCCTCCTTCTTCCCTCCTCCTCTCCCTACCCCTCCTCCTCCCCTCGTCCTTCTACTCTTGGTGCCCCTCGAGATCCATATGTGACCCTCAGAAGGCCCATAAGGCCCCAGAAAAAAGCAATGAACGTCCAGCATCCTCGATCCTCGACGCTCCTCGGCCCCGCCACTCATCGATCCTCCTGCTCCTCCTTTTCTCGCCCTTGCCCTCGTCCCCCACCTCCTCACGCCAACCCTCATCCTCTCCCCCTCCCTCCCCTCCTCCTCCTCCTCCTCCTCCTACTCCTCCGTCTGATCCTGCTTCTTCGCTGCCCTTGCGTCCACCTTCGTCTCACTCTCTGCTTCCCCCCCCCCCCTCCTCCTCCTCCTCCTCCTCCTCCTCCTCCTCCTCCTCCTCCTCCTCCTCCTCCTCCTCCTCCTCCTCCTCCTCCTCCTCCTCCTCCCTCCTCCTGCTCCTCCCCGTCGTCGTCGTCCTCCTCATCTCCTCATTTCCTCCATATCCTCCTCCCCTTCCACCTTGCTGCTGCTGGTCCTACTCCTTTTCCTCCTCCTCGCCCTCCTCCTTGACCTCCATCTGACGCCCCTCCCCCCTCATTCTCCGCATCCCCCCCTGGAGCTCGCCCGTCGCGAACCCAGGCAGACCCCTGGAAATGGATGGTCCTCCCTAGACCTAGCGTTGCGTCCATAACTTTGACACCTTCCTTGTTTGGTGGTCGTGGCACACGCATTTAGCTCAGAACTCCAGGCGGCTGTCTTATACAGTCCGTCTCGTCCTCCTTCGCTTCCCTCTCGCCCTCACATTCTCTCACGAGTCAGAGCGCAGTCATTGTCCTTCTCCGCCTGCTTAAGATTCTCAGACGGTTGTCTTCAAATGGGGGGCGCTTCCCACGACGAGCAACATCTTGTAAAGACCCATCAAGAGGGAACGTGTCGTGAGGGCTTATTGCAACATCGTTGATGCGCCTTGGGTTGACACTCGTCACCGGTCCTCCTCCTCCTCCACCTCCTCCTCCTCCTCCTTTTCGTCTCCTCCTGCCCATCCCCGCCATCCTCCCTTCCTCCTCCCTCTGCCCCTCCTCCCCCTCCCCCTCCTCCTCCTCCTCCTCCTCCTCCTCCTCCTCCTCCTCCGCCCCCTCCCCCTCCTCCTCCCCCCCGCCCTCGCTCCCCCGTCTCCTCCCACTTCTCCTGCTCCGTCCACGGCGGAACGCGCGCGCCATGCAACGTGCGCCGTGTGGCGAGCGCGCGCGTGCGACGAGCACCCCTCGGGAAGGGCGCCGCGCGGGCTCCGGGCCGGCGCGCCCAGTCCCCCTTGCCGCCCTTGCAGAGGAACGCCAGGGCCGTGATGAACGCCGCCGCCGAGATCCCCGCCGCCCGCCTCTCCAGAGGTGGGGAGGGCAACGGGCGGCGAGGGTACAGGGGGGGGGGCGGCTGCGGGGGAGGAGGTGGCGGAGGGGGAGGGGGAGGGGAGGAGGAGGAGGAGGAGGAGGAGGAGGAGGAGGAGGAGGAGGAGGAGGAGGAGGAGGAGGAGGAGGAGGAGGAGGAGGAGCTGGAGGAGCAGGAGGAGGAGGAGGAAGAAAATAGGAGAAAAGGAAGGGGAGGCTGGCTCCGTCCCGAGGCGGCTGCAGCGCACGGCACGAAGCCCAAACGCACCACGGCGGATCCCGCGTGATGTGCGCCCGCACCCGCACATCCTCCAGGCCGAGCGAAGGTGGTGCCATCTCCCTTGCCAAATTGCTTGCCCACACACTGTCAGGAAATTGCAGGCTCGGTACCTTCGCGTCATTTTGTATAATCTACTAGACAGTTTGTCTTGCAAGCTCTCAGGGGCAGAGCCCAGGTGCTGGAATAGCTTCCGACGGCTATGATGGACTTTGTGACTGACCTAGAAAAGAAGCTCCCCCAAGTGAGCTGGGACAGAAGTTGTTACATGACCAGCAGCACTGGCCCAAACAAGGATCTGGGCGACCGCTGGGATTTGCAACCTGATCGTAAGATCGCTGCTGGGCACTGCCTAGGCACCGACGCCAACAGTGGCGGCCCCGGGTCAGCTGTGGAACAGTATCGTCGGCGTGCCAAGGTCAAGATACTTTCAGAATGTGTTAATCAGCTGCGTGGAGCGGGTGCCAGTGCCAGCATGATTATAAAAGGGGTCTCCGATGGCGATGGCGATGTGGAGGTCCAGCTACCACTGGCATCTCGGAGCACAACCTCCAATCGCTCCGAATTGTTTCCCTCCGAGATCTTTGGGACGTCATTACCGCCACGCCAAGGTGAAGCCGTCGTGACCCATGGGTGGTCCATGCGGTAGAGGTGGCGAAGCAGACGGCGCTCTCGGTTATTTGCTCGCTGCTGGTGTGTGTTCTTTTGAGGCCTGTTTGGGATCGGCCCAGGAACTCCTCCTTTGGAGTCGACCGTGGTCTCAAGAGGTGAACCCTGCTCAGGCGACGTTGCGTTCCCTGGCCAGAATCGGAGCCACTCTGCCTACTGTTTCTGTCTAGTGGGGCCCGTTGCACGGAGACTTTGATAGCCAACGATTCTACCCAACTTTCGTGATGAATCCTGTTCGTGAGCCGACTTTGGCAACATCTGATGTGACGGCCCTTCGTCGGATGGCGGGCGTTCGGATCTCGTCCGTCCATTGGCTTCTTGCCTCCGCGGTGCTCGCCAGGACACGCGCAGAAGAATGGCTGGCTCAGATGCGCGCGGCTGCCACGTCTTCTGTTGGAGGCAAGCATTGAACCCAAGCGCGTTCGCACTTTCACGGCCATGCTCTGTACGATCGGTGTGCACACTGCGGCGCTCAAGGCACCCTCCTCCGTCGATGTCCCTCTTGCCCCAAGCCGTTTGAGGTTCGACGTGATCCCCTCCATCCCCATGCTACACAAGTTGCTAGTTTCGTTTGTGTGATCGATGAATACGTTGGCGACGTGTTCTCTCGCTGTATCTGGCCGTCGCCGAATCATGAATTTCATCATCACGACACCCCAGAAAACGAATTTGCTGAGGTTCGTGGGAATGGTTCCTGGGTGTTTTTTTTCGGGACAGGTCTTCGCTTACGGAAGAGATTTCACAGCCCATGGAGGGCTCAGCACTTGGGGGTGGGCAGTGGTGTCCATCGACCCTGCTGACAACCTGATCACATCAATGCGTGGTGTAATTCCTTTGTGGCCCGCCCCGTCCCACGTAACACGGTGCGGATAATAGGTACTATCCGCTCTACATGCTAAGCCGCTTCTAATAATGGAATGCTGGACACCCCCTCGAAGTTTGTTGCATCAGCTCAATGGCGGTCGCGTGCGCGCAACATGCTGGCACGGTGCTTTTGCTCGATAGCCCAAGGCGTCATAATGTTACTGGTTTGTGGACCGACATAAAGGGAAGAACACCTCGGTTTGTTAAATGCAAGGCCACCAAACTGAGTGCAATGCTTAAGCGGGCCAGGATGTTTGGCGCATTCGGGGCAGCAAGACGGCTGATAAACATGCCCATCCCCAAAAAATATCTTAGGGGGATTATTGAGCGCTGGCCTCTGTTTGTATCCGGCTGCGAGCGGACAGTTAGGGGTTGCGTCTTGTGGCACGGTCGCGCCCGAGCCGCTGTTCGGTCCCTCGAACAGCCTGATTCGGAAGACGTTGCAATATTTGTTTTCTCGTAACGGTTGGCGCCGAACCGCGATCGGAAACGACCGAGGGGCACTGCAAGGCCTAATTGGGCACGGCCGGGAACGGGAAGAACGAATACGGGGAGCGAGGAAACCGCAGGCGGCGGAGCGCGCTCGGAACATGACGTTCTGCGCGTGTGCGCCAGAGCACTTGCCAACTCGGCAGGGAAAGGACGTCGTAAGCGGCCATGGGCGCGGGCTGGAAGCGCTGACCCCAAGGGGCCGCGACGCCAGGGCTTGCGTGCGCAAGCGGCGCGAAGGACGACCCAAAGGCAAAGTCAGGCACAGAAGCAGGACAGCGACCACGCGTGCTGTCGCGAGGTGGCCGACGAGCGAAGACGAACGGCCCAGGACGATGACATCTCCGCGCGGGCGAGCCACCAGACGACCAGGGCCTAGCTCAACTGGAGCGGGAAACAGGGAGGACACGGGGTCCAAGCGTGATCGCGCGGCCCTGGGGGTACGCAGCACAAAATAAGGGAACGAATAATGGCATAAACAAACAAACTCGGAGGTCCGCGCGAGCGGAGGAGGAGGAGGAGGAGGAGCAGGAGGAGGAGAAGGAGGAGCATAACGAGAGGAGAAGGAGGAGGAGGAGGAGGAGGAGGAGGAGGAGGAGGAGGAGGAGGAGAAGGAGGAGGAGGAGGAGGAGGAGGGGGATGGGAAGGAAGATGAGCAGGAGGAGCAAGCAAGCAAGAACTCTCGGATGCTGCCCACTGTCCGACGGCAGCGGCGATAACAAGTAGCATCGGAGTGGCGGCAAAATCCGCAACTTCCCTCACCGGCGAGCGCTGCTGATGGAAACACCACCTGAGGCCCTCGACCCGCCCGTTGGCTGGGTGATGCCAGCAGGGGGGTGATGGGCACCACTCCGCACAGTCCCAAACTACTTACGGCGGCCGAGAGGGCCTCGAACGACGAGGGCGTCGAGGCATCGGCACAAAAAGGAATCCGAGAGCTCGCGAATCGGTCGCAAACCAGGAGGAGGCGGAGGCTCATGACGAGGAGGAGGGTGCGGGCGGAAACAACATCGAGCGACTAACTCGGCGAGACGCTGACTACACGCTAAGTTCGGGGGCAGGGGGGCTCTCGGCGAAGCAGCACTGACGGGCCCAGGAACCCCCCCTCCCCCCTCTATTTTCAAACGAGCTACTGGCCTCAGAAATCGGGAACGCTACTGGAGCGGAGCCTCGAACAGGCACACCTGGTGGCGGAACAGCGTCACCAAGTACATCAGCAGATTGTCCAGCACAGTCTTCAGGGACATGCAGTACTCCAGAAGACGACGAGCCAATCACATTCTCATCGAGTAATACTCCAGAAGACTGCGAGCCAATCGCACTCTCAGAAGCCAATGCTCCAGAAAACTGACCGCCAATCAATTCTGTGGAAGGCAATACTCCAGAATACACTGAGCTAGTCGAAGTCGCTGCTGGCCCCAATACTCCAGAAGACGATGCTGTGCCAATCAAATTCTCCTGCTGCGGCAATACTCCAGAAGATTGAGAGCCAATCCATTCAATGCTCCAGAAGACACGTTAAGGCCTCCTCCTTCTCCTTCTTCTCCTTCTGCGGCTTACCCTCTCCCATCTTCTCCAAGAGACGGGGCGCCTCGCGCTCGAGCGCGCCACGGGGAGCAGGGCTCAGCTTGCGCTCGCCTCCGACCGCCGCCGACGACGAGAAGTACTGGATCAGCGTCCTCTCCAGCGACTTGAACTCGCCGTCCACGGCGAACGTCAGGCGCATCCGGTCGGCCTTCGACTCGACCGTTCGTGTCTGGCGCACGCGGCAGTGGCCAACGTGTTCGCCGACGCGCTCCAGCGGCATGGGCACCATAACCTCCTTCCAGTACTGCTCGATGCTCTGGCGGACCTCTACGGGGCAGTTGGGGTCGTTCCCGATGGCCTTGATAAGGGCGCACCAGATCTGGACGTACGGCGGGCCGAGCGAGTCCAGGTCCTCGCCCTCGGTCTTGCGGCGCTGTACCTCGGCGTGGTAACTCTGACCTGCCTGGCGCGACGCCTGCATCGAGGGCTGGTCGGACTTGATAGGGAAGTGATGCACACGACTCCGCACACGTTGCGGAGCTCAGCGCTGTTGGCCAAACTCAGCTTGACGAGGATCGCCACCAGCTGGCGCAGAATGTCGCCTCCTTTGGAACGGGCCTCCGCGATGACCTTGGACTTTTTGTCGCCTCCCTGGTCGTCCGCGGGCTTCGTGACCTTGGCCATCCAGGCCGGGGCGCCCTCCATCTGCAACAAAAGACGGACCAGGAAGCGGGGAAGTGTGTAAGTGAGAAATCAGGTGCTTCTGCAGATCCTGAAACGAGCCCGTGGCCACATCACACAGCGGGCACTGCAAAGTCGAGGGGACTGCCAACGGAACTAAGTTTCGAGACGCATTTGGTTTGCAGAACCCCCGAGCGCACGACAACACAAGATGACGTCGACACGTAACCTGAGAGCTGAATATGGTCCTGCACACGGGACACTGGTTACTAAGAGCAATACTATGAGCAACCATACGATGACCATGTCGTGCAACAATGTGTGTGTGCGAACCGCACGCCGATCGGGAAGAACAGCATTGCATACCGTCCCATCCTTACAGGTAAGCTGACAATGATACACACCATCACGTCCAAACACAAGGGCTGGAGGCTCAGGAACTTCCCCTGGCATCTGATTTCGGGAAATACCCTCTGGAGCCCAAGACGGCGGTGCAACCGAAACCGAATCATATCTACTCCTCAATTGCCTCATATCGGTACGTAAGAAATCCTCCAGCGTCCCCTCATCCCGAAACAACAGCAAAAAACGCCCGTCGAGATAATCAAGCAGGGCCCCTCCATCGTCCAGCACGTGTAAGGCCTCGAGATCTTCCCAGAACCTGCGGGCCCGTAGCCTCCAGACGACCAGAAGGGGTGAACACAGGATACAGGGGTCCCCTACCGTCTCCACCAGAAGTGCCAAGAAGAGCCCCCAAGACTTGACTGTGATCCCCAGGATGTCCTACTAATTCCTGGAGTAGACGTAATCGGCGGATGCGGGCCTTGAGATCTATAGGTACCAGACGCCACCATTTTAGAACCTCGGCGTTAGTGAGCCAACGCGGGTGTTCCTCAGCATCGCGATCACATGCGGCACCTCGCATAGCTTTCCGCGCGTATGATGCAACCACACTCGTGAGCTTGGCAAAGTCAGCGGGCGTCGGCAAGTAGGCCTCTAGCCCTGACAGTGCAGTATTATACACCTCGCGTAACAGCATACATCGACGGAAGCGGTGTGGCACCCCAGCAAGATGCCAGAACCGTCGGTGTACAGCTCGTTGAGGGCGACCGAGATCGTCACTCCAGCGAAGGAGGCCGAAGAAGACCAGCCCGACGAAGACGTTCGCGGCCTCTTGCTGCCTCTCGTCGTACGGGCTGCTCCCCCCTGCGAACACCAGATCCGCCGCCAAGCCAAGCACGCCGGTGGCTGCCGCCAGAGCGTTCGCCTCCCTCACCGCTGGCGCCTGGGGCGCAGTCACGAACGCCTGGTGCACCTGACACATCGCCAGAAAAGACGCGAAGAGGGCCAGCCCGCTCAGGAAGCTGCCGCGGCCAGGAGCCATAGGCAGGAGGGTCCAAGGCGTGCTTGAAAGACACGGTGCGCCTTGAGCCGAACTTGACTTGAGGAGGAGGAGGAGGAGGAGGAGGAGGAGGAGGAGGAGGAGGAGGAGGGGGAGGAGGAGGAGGAGGAGGAGGAGGAGGAGGATCGGGATCGGGATTGGTTCCGTGGGAGTTCGTCTGCTGTGGACTGGCACCTCCTCAGCTGCTGCCTGACAGGAAGGGAGAAATCGGGAGGTGGAGGACGAGCGGGGGGAGGAGGAGGAGATGGATGAGGACTAGCCGAATGACGGTGATGATGATGAGGACGTGGATGATGACGAGGAGGAGGAGGATGAAGAGGACGACGATCGGCATGATGCTGATGATGCTGCCAATGACGATGATAACGGAAATGGTAATGGCAATGATAATGATCCTGTTCGTTCATTCGCTCAGTCATTCACATCATTAGCCCCGAGGTTCAAGCATCACAAAATAGTGCACGAAACGCAGCTCGCAGCTCTCCTTCAAACGGAGCGATGTCCCAGCTTTATGGCGGGCCTAAAAACCCCCCACCCTATGTGGTGGTCTGTCAGCCGACGGGCCCGACAGAGCCCCAGCCTGAGACCCACGACCTCTGACGTGTGGAGAAATCGAAGGGATCACACCAGAAAACGGGACGATCAAGTTTGCGATCGATGCCAAACTCTAGCTTGTTGCAAAACGTGCTTGCTCGAGACTAAACTGTCAAAACTACGACCACCAGGGAAAACATTTCTTGTGGCCAAAAACATCGTGCACACTCGAAGGTCCGAGACGGGGGACGGGCTGAACCTGCTCCTGATCTCAGCTGAGGTCGCCTCGCTCTCATGCAGTGCTGGAAGACTCTCACTCACTACTGCAGCCTCCTCCCTGCCCGAAGCCTTTTTGTCAGTACTCCCACCATGGGGTGTCCCACCCCTTCTCGTGTCTTCGATATTTACATCAATAGCTTCGATATTTACATCAATAGCTCCATGTGCGTCGTCGCTGGGGCCCTGCCGTACTTCTGCTTGGCTGCGGTCGTCTTCAGCGCCAGGTATCCCCCAAACAGTGGCTCGCGGACTACGAGCCTCTTCTTCTCCTTCTCGTACATACGGCCGTCCTTGCATGAGAGCACCAGCTGGGACGTCTGCTCGTTGTAGTAGTTGTCGTAGTCCGTGAACATTTTTTGGCCTGTGTCTTGAGCGAGTCATCCTTCTTCACCGCTGCAAGTCGGCCTCCCATCACGTAGATCTATAGAGGTCCGAGGTCGTGATTTTTTTCCCTGGTGGCCTTGCCGTGCTCGGCTGTCTGCTCCTGACTGTAGAGGATGAGCGGGCTGTCGCTCCTGGGGGCCCAGGTGTCGAAGTCGACGCTGCTCTTGTCGCGGTTCTGCTGAGCACATCGGAGTAGTTGTTTCACGATCGTCATCTGCTTGGTGTGAGTGGGGAGTTGTGGTTTCGCCTCGTACGTCTTCATCTTGTTTTTTTTTTTTTTTTTTGTTGTCGTCCCTGTCCTGGTTGTGCTCGAAGGGCGTCTCGATGTCGCCGTTGCCAATCAGTATTAGCACTGGCATGGTCGAGGAGTGGGCTTGGCCTCGGCAGATGCTCGATTCTGTTGCGTTCGTAAAATGAGGCCAGATCTGAAAAGGCTGCAGCACAGAGGGCGCGCGGGGGGCCCTTCACGTTTGTCAAGGGCCATTTCATAGTGTTTCGCCCCATGCGACATCGGCCCTGGGCGTAGGCAAATATGAAGTGAGTTTGGGCGCAAGCTCGGCTTTTCAGGACCGTGTAGCAATTAGGGCACTGGTTCGTGATCACACTGCTCGGGGTAGTAAATCGAAGTCTATGTCGGGAGGCTTGATGAGTAGTTAACTGTCGATAGCTCGGACATGTCATTTCGCAACCTCGTCCAGTTTCGTGATCTAGAAGTTCGCGCTTAAATATCTTCGGGATCGCATCGATCATGTCCGTGGGGGTGTCGTAGAAGCGAGGCCGTATGGGGCTCCCTGGGGCGCGTGCTGCTGCTCGTAGAATGCCTGGGTCTAATCTAAGAAAGGCTTGTTCGGACTCGGAGTTCGGGGTGAGGAGGGCCTTCCAAGACTTGTTCGTGTCCGTCCAGACCTCACAACAGCTTTCCGTGCCGCTGATGTCCCTGAGGAGGTCGAGGTCCCTGGAAAACTGATGGGCCCATGGGTTCGCAGTAGCTCTGATGCGGCCTGCTTCGTCCAGGGTAGACGGTTCGTTCGGGATATGTCCGAAAATGGCGACCAGGGTTTGTCGATGTGCTTGCTTGTGTCGGCGCGTGTTCTGAAGCCATTTAATTCGTCCGACCGCTAACTCTGCTCTCACTGTAAGGATCTTCCAATGCTTGAGAACCCCGACGTTACTCATCGCAGTCATGTGCGAGTCAACGTGGATCGCCTTGGCGCGACCCTGCATCAAGGCACGAACGTATTTCACGGTTTGGGGGTCCAGCTTCTTCTCCTCTGTTTTCTTCAGGGCGGGGGCCTCCAAGCCCGAACGCCCAGGTTCGACCACTTTCCCTAGGAAGATTTCCCGCTTGAGCTTCCAGAGCCCTCTCTCGTTCCAGAACTTCCCCAATTGGCACCATCCCACGGTCATAGAATGCACGCGATTCGAGATCGCCAACTTGTTGCCGTCTGTCATAGTGTAGCGAGCTCCGAGGTGGCGAGCATCTGACACGACTAGTCCCTGGGAGGGAGGGCAACTTTCCTGGAGCTTCCGATTCGCGACATGTGATCCGAGGCAAAGGGCGAGTTATACATATATACATATATATACTGTGCAAAATGCCAATGATGGGGTACATAGTCGAAAAGCTTATCTCCCGCATTAACCATCTCTATCGCCTCCTCAGCCGTGCCCGATGGGCACAGTCGTTTCTTCAACAAATCGTCAGCGAAACCTGATAGTGATACGTCCTGGTGGTGTCCCTCTACCTCGTCATACATAATGATCGGGTACTGGGTGTTATTCTCCTAATCTGTAATGCATTCATGATAAACTCCTGCAAACTGTTTAGGGGCTTCACTTGAGCTCTGGAATCCACCGTCGTGAAGTAGGAAGGCCTCTTCATTGCCCTCCACTGGAATACGTGCAATACTGTTCACCAGTCGTTGATGCGCTAGCGCCTGGAGGTCGTCGCGTACAAGTTGTTGGCTCATGTGGAGGAGGTCCCCCGTCCTTGGGCATAGGAACGCGTTAGTAAGGTCATGCAGCTCGTTGATGTGGTGTTGTTTCTGGCGTCGGAGCGACCAACCTGTCCGTCGTTGCACTAGGACTGCTCTTTCGCGGCGTCGGTGTGCTAGGAATCCGTGCCAATGGCTGGGGATAGCATTCGCCCAGGCCAGCTTGCGCCCCCCCCCCCCCCCCCCCCCGACCGTATAGTACAGCGTAGAAGCTCTTCCAAATCGCGTCTGAGAGATGAATGATTCGCTGGCTGGACATCTGCTTCTTCAGGTTGCGCTTGTCGAGGAGGATGCCCTCAGTGATGCTGGATGTGGCCGGAAGTTGGTTGGCCCGAGAGCAGTGGATGAGGGTGTCCATGAAGTGGGACTTGGCGTTGGTGTAGTGTGCGGCTGCGTCCAGTACGTTGTGTCTTCCGTCTTGTGCTCGTGTCGTGTGTGGGTGTTGGTCAGGGCTGTGGTCGAAAGTCGGCAGGGCTGGTGCTGGTTGGGGGTTGCTGTCAGGTGTTGGTGGATGTTCGTCGGGCGCGGGGGGGGGGCTCTCCGTCGAGGTCGTCGAATGGGTCAACGTCAGGTCTGTCCATGGTCGTGAGCGCCTCCGTTTGTTCGTGGTGGTCGGCGTCGGGCTGTTGTAGTGGTGTCGTTGTAGTTGGGGCAGAAATGTAGTGGATGGTGGTCGGTGAGTTCGTCGTCGGCGTCAGAGTGAATGTGGTCGTAGGCTCAGCTGGTGCGGTGGTGCAGTAGCCCAAACCACCGCGCGTGGTGGGCGTCTTTGCCAGGTACGTCGGGTCGAGCGCCATCAGAGCCACTTCCACTGGTGCACTCCACTTAGCTGTGCTGCGTCGTTTTTTTGCCCATCGTAGTCGAAATGGAAGTCGTTGGTATAAGGTGCCAGCCGTGATCTCAATAGTCGCAGTGCGGATGCGCAGGAAGTCGTCATCTTGGATAGAAAGAAATTAGCCAAGTTCGGCTCGTAGATCAATGCGTTGTGCTCCCATGCCCCCCCTCGCTGCCTTGGCGTTCGACATGGGCGCGAAGCTCCGCGGGGGAAGGCTTATAGCTAGGGGGATGGCAGTATATGCGGTTCTTCACTCCCGTAGCTTTGCCCGCGATGAGCCGCGCGGTACGATGTGCGTCCGCCGCGTGCCCCAATTGTCGGACCCCCACCAGCTCCTGATACAAGTACTTGCGGTGGGTCGCATAACCTTGCCGTGCCGCTCTTCGAATGTAGTACGTGGCCTCGTTGATCTCGCTCTTAAGGGTGTGCAATTAGACTTCGTGCTGGCCCAGAACTTCCCCATGGACCTGTCACAGGTGGGCAAGTTGGTCGCGTAGTTGTCGGCGAGCTCGTAGTTTCTCGAGGCGTATGTGTCGCCAATGGGTGACCTCGTCGTGTCCGTGTCTGGCTCCGTGAACTCCAAAATGAGCTTGAGCGGTGTCCAACAAGGTCTGGGCCCACAAGTCGTAATCGAAGTCAGGGTGCGGCAGGTCGGCATAGTCGGAAAGCTGGTTGGTAATGTATTTCATACGCTGGTCGTGCTCTCGGTGGGATCCGAGTCTATCTTCGCCATGTTGTAGTGCTCGTGCTAGTTTGGTATAGTCCCATCTGGGTCGTAATTGGCGATGGACGAGCGTCGGCATTTCGTAGTCAATCGTGAAAAAGAACAAGGGGAGGTGGTCTCTGAGTTGGGCGTCGGGGATGAGTTGAAGCTTACGTCCTCGTTTCCCAGCCACAGTGCACGTCTTAATCCCTTCGAGGAGGGATGATGCAATGAGGCCAATGTCTATTGTGCTGGTGTCCTATCTAGGTCCGTAGTACGTCGGCCCTGCGCTCGGGTAGTAGGTACTCACGCACGCCACGTCGATGGACTCCATGGTGTTGTACATCAAATTGCTTGCGATGCCGCTCCGCTTGAGATGAAAGGCGCCGAAGTGCTTCTCGTCTGGGTCGAGTCTAGTCTCCTCCGTCATCCTCTGGCCGAACCCCGAGTTGATGTCGAAGCCTGCGACGGGTGTGCATCGAGCTGGTGCGCTCGCCAGTCGACTATGGATGTGCTGCATGGTCAGCTCGATGCTGCGCTGTTGCGCTCTTTTTGCCGAGCCCGTCTCGTAGAGTGGAGGGGGGTAGCCCGTAACCGCCAGGATGTCGAAACCACCTGACTTGATCCGAATGTCACCTGCTCTGCCCTCCAGTCCTCGCGGCGCTGGAGTGATGGAGGAAATATGGTTCCGTCGCAATCGTCGTCCCAACACTACGCATGTCCCCGCACAATTTGTCACATACGGTGAGCGCCGCCATCCGGCATGAACTGCAGTCCGTCTGTTGGATAATTTCTGAACGTGATATTGTTTATCTGGCCACTCCCTAACTCGTGTGCCATTGAGAAGAAGTACATCCACGCCCAATACACTCGCAATCTCCTCCAGTCGTGAGCTCTGAATGAGCGACAGTGGGTTGTAGACCACCACACGCAAGAGGAACCGCATGTGATCCCCTCCCAGGATCTTTGTCCACACATCAGATGGGCGGGCGAGGGGTCCATGGGAAGGCGCGACGAATGCGGGGGCCTTCTGCTCGGTGCCTGCTGCGAAGCGTAAGCCGAGGTGGCAGCTATAATGATACTGTAATGCGGATTATGATTATTACGAAGCTGATCATGAGAATGATGATGAGTCTGCTGATGCTGATGATGATGCTGCTGATGATGCTGATGATGCGTGTTATGATGATGCTGCTGATGATGATGACTGACATGATGATGATGCATATGATAATGATGCGCATGATGATGATGATGATGCTGCTGCTGATGATGATGATGATGATGCTGATGATGCTGATGATGATGATGATGACGATGCTGACAAATATTACGGGAAATAGGATGAGGTGGTGGGGGAGAGAAGTGAAGGAGGAGGAACATGAGGAGGATCAGGAGGACGAGTAGGAGTAGGAGGACCAGTGCAAACCCAAGCCGCATCAACGATGTTGCAATAAGCCCTCCCTCCAAAATCCCACCAGCCCTGTAGGGCGTAGGTGGTCTAGGGTGTTTTGTCTTCCATCTGCCCTTCCCCTTCGGGGAGGGGTTTATCCCTCCCCCTCCCCCCTCCCCTGGACCTGGACGGGGCCGGTCGAGAGCGGTCAGGGCGTCCAAAACGGCCTCGGCGAGGAATGCAAAATCGTTTGTTTTACTACGGTGTTGGCCCCGTTTTGGCCGCTTGGGGGAGCAACCCTGATTGAAGCTCCCCTCTTGTTTGATCGATGTCATCCAAGATGGCCCCAAGAGCGCTCCCAAGGCTCCCAAGAGCGCTTAAGAGGGCCCCAAGAGGCGCCCAGGAGGCCCTAAGAGGCGCTCAAGAGGCTCCCAACAGGATCCCAAGAAACCCCCAAGAGGCCCCAAGAAACTCCCCGAGGCACCCAAGACGCTCCAAGAGGCCTCCGGGACCGCCAAGAGGCCCCCAAGACGCTCCAAGATGCCTCCACTGGGGAACCCTTCCTCTGCGTGCTGCCCACTTCCCTGATCGAGGCAACTCCTCTGGCCATCGTTTCTGGATGGGCTGGTGGGGTTACGCGAAGGGTCTAGAGTTCCCTCTTCATCAGCCCCTTCAAGGATTTAATTTCATCGCGGGAAGCGCAACATTTGAAGGCAAGCGTCAGAGAATCCTCAATCGCGCCACAACATCATTCCTGGGATTGTAGCGCCACGAATCAACGTGACTGTTACGCCCCGACCTTCTTACATCGTACCAGATCACAACTCCCGGAGCTCGAATCTTGCAAATCAACATCACATTAACGTCGGGATGATCCTACCGGGGCCAGAAGATTATTCTTGGGACTTCAGCCATACGCTTCTTTGAAATTGGTGCAAGCTTATAAAACCAACTCGTATGGGGCGTTGAAGCGAGAGTCACACGTTGACAAGGAGCTGGCCTCACTCCTTCAACACGATACAAGCTTATGAAATGAATGTGCGCGGCGCTGAAGCGAGAACACCATTTTGAAGACGGCATGGGCTCCATCCTTGACGCTGCTGCTGATCTCGAGCGTCAAAATCATACCCTGCGCGGGGATCTCGGGCGAACCGCCCAGCCGGGCCTTCCGACACGCCTGGAGGAGCGACGGGGCGGAGTTATCTGATGCAGGGAAAAGGGATGGAGGACGAGGGGGGGGGGGGGTGGGAATGAGGAGGAGGAGGAGGAGGAGGAGGAGGAGGAGGAGGAGGAGGAGAAGGAGGAGGAGGAAAAAGAGGGGTGACGAGGAAGAGGAGGAGGAGGAGGAAAAAAGAGGAGGAGGAATAGGAGGAGGGAGGAGGGAGGAGGAGGAGGAGGAGGGAGGAGGAGGGAGGAGGAGGAGGAGGAGGGAGGGAGGGAGGAGGAGGAGGAGGCGGAGTTATCTTATCAGGGA
>CAUYUJ010015689.1:158345-188345 GCA_963575745.1 Prorocentrum cordatum | reverse complement strand
CTAGGGTACCCCTCTGAATTGTCACATATCCGAACACCTCTCCTCAGGCATGGAGCGGTGAAGGGCCGAAAAACTGCATCGCTACTTCCAGTCTCGGTGATCACTCCGAGATCTTCCGCAACGGCGTGCAAGCCGTCTCCAACAGCACCAAATGACTCTCCAGCACCTGCTTCGTGAGCAGGAGGCGTGGCTGCACAGAACAACTCAGACCAGCCTTGGAAAGAAGGGCACGAACGCGCTCTAGGCGCTCTGCCTGCTCCACAGTAGGGCTCGCGCCAGCCGAGATGATCATCTCAATCAGGCGCTCCTTCCTCACTGAGCCCACCCCAAGGCCGATCTTGTTCGCACGAGCCGTAGCCCGTAGGTCAGGCACTGTCAGCCTTGAAAGAACTAGCTGCACTCTCGCATCTCCGTCGCTTGCGGTCTGCTCAGGAGCTGCACTGTCATCAATCAGCGTCTCTGGACGCTCGTGGCAAACCGCGGTGGAGCACACTCGGGCTCCAGCACAACAGCCTACTAGAAAAGAGAGCAGCGCTATACTCAGAGCCATCACGATCAGTAGCCAGGGCGCGCCTTTGGCGCCCGCCTCCGTCTCCTGGCCGCGCGCCGTCGGTAGCAGCGCGCTCACCGCCACTGCTCCGAGCGGCACGAGCCGCAGGTTCATGGTCGCCATGTGCTTGTACAGGGTCTCGGATTCCACGTACTTCGTGAGGATGTCCGCGACCATCTCAGTGGTCGCTTCTTTGATCAACTCTAGCTGTCGCAGTCGGACGCGGTCCTGTAGCCAGAGGTACCGCAGCTCGAGGTGGCGCACCTTTCCCACGCCGTGGCGTTGGCAGATCCCTCTGCCTGCAGCACTGTCGCTGGCCACGACCAGGCGCGCGGTGACGCCCACCTCTCCGAGGAAGTGCTTCGCCTGCAAGCCCCGTGCGGCACCACTGCCGATGGCGTAGAACTCAGACTCCCCCGACGACAACGCCTGCGTAGCCTGGCTGACTGCGAACGCCTCGACCGTGTGGCCTCCGAAACGAACAACTCCTCCAGAGGTCGACGTCCTGAATAAGCTAGTCGTAGACGCCCAGTCGGCATCCGCGTCCACGCGCAGAACCTCTGGCAAGTCCTGGAGCTCATAGCACCACAGCAGCCTCGGTGCGCCCTCGTAGTACCTGCACAGGCGGTGCAGGCGTGCGTTCATCAGGACGTTTGGCTTACTAACGTGCTGCATAATCGTCTTGGAGCTGAACATAGCGTCAGGCCTGTCGCTCGAGACATACAGGCTCAGTCCCGCCGTTGACGAGGTCGACTTGGCCTCGGCCACGGGCAGTGGGTCCAGGGCATTCCTCATGCCTGCCCCCGTAGCCTTTGTTCCAGGGGTAGGCGCAGCCTTGGAGCCCGACTTGTGGCCCCGGCGGATGAGCTCTTCCACGTGCTTCGGATCAGCACTCCAGTAGAAGCCTGACATCCTGGTCTCGGGCAGCTCGCTCGTGTAGCCCACTATGCGCTTCAAGTAGTTCAGCTCACCTGGGTAACCTGGGCCTATGCTCTCGGATTCGGTGACCTCGAAGTTCGCCCCCAGGAAGTTGCCAATGGCGTCAAGGGTGTCGCGGTGGCCCTCCGCCAGGAAGTCATCGCCGTGGCAGCACATCGTTGCGTCCATGCCGTCACCCACTAGGTTCTCGAAGTGGTAGGTGCCAGCTGTGCCCTTCAGCGGTTTGCCTCCCGCGTCGTCGATCGCTGCCTTGCTCGTCTCGCCCCAGAGCTGTGAGGCCTTCCTCGTCCCGTTCATCGCCTTGTGCAGGACCCAGCAGAAGCCTTTAGGACACAGCTCCCAGCCTGGATGCACGTAGACCAGCTCGTCCAAGTCCGCATTGAAGAACGCCTTGCGGACGTCCCAGACACGCAGCAGGCGGCGGTGCACACCGTCAGCGTCGGACTTGGACGCTGCAAGGGAAATGATCAGCCTGATGACCATCAGCGGCGGCGTGCCCTGGTGGTTGTCCTCGCGGCGCTTGTCGTTCACCTCGGTCGCGACGAACCTCCAGCGCACCCTGTCGCCCTTCATGTGGGCGATCGGGAAGCCCCTTACGTGCTTCCCACCTGGCTGGCACTGAGAGATGGGGATCTCCGAGTAGACACCGTACTCCCGCATCGCCTCCAGCTCGTCGCGCCTGCCCTCCTGGTAGAGCTCCTCGTCCAGCGGCTCGCCTGAGTAGTAGTCGTAGTGGACCATCTGCGGGCTCTCAACCTCGTCGTCCAGACCGTCAGCCCACATGCTGTACAGGCCCGCCACCACTGCGCTCGGGGCCTCCACGGCGCGCGCAGCGTGGATCAGGCAGAGCCGACAGGCGCAACCCCCACGGTGGTCAGCTCGAAGCGCACACCGTCCTCCATGTGATGGGCATCTGCCGTCGCATCGGCTCTCTGGCGTGGGGATCGGATTCCAGACGGGGTCGTACTCCTCGGAGTCGTCCGCCTCGCAGACCGCGAGCTCACACACCGACAAGCCCGCGATGGCGGTCACCTCAGGCCTGACGCCAAGAAGCTCGATCCTCTGTCGCTTGCCGCCCTGGTCCTCGGTCTCTACAGCCTCGACCTGATGCTTGCGAGTCGTGTCGTCCTTGGTGTCCATCGGCGTGTCGGGGATGTTCCCGACAGAGCTCCTGGGATGTTGGTCTGACGCGCCCTCCTGCACCTGCGCTCCTGGCCTCGGCGTGCCCGGCGCTCGGTCCTCAGGCGGCGAGCGTTGACTTGGACCAGGCGCGCTCTCAGGCACGGGCGTGCCAGGCGTCACTCCTGGCGGCGCTGGTGTCGCTGGCGAGGCTCCCTCAGTCTTGAGCCTCCGCTCGAGCTCCTCCTGGGCGATGTGCTCGAACCTCTGCCCGCAAGCGTCGGAGTGCTGTCCACGTCCTGTGGAGCATTTAAGGCACTCTGAAGTCGGTCCATGTCTGTCGATCATCCTCTCTGTGATGTAGAGGCCCTTGGGCCTCGCAATCTCCTTGGCCCTAGCTGGCGTGGGGTCCCAGGGCGTCGCGCTGATCTGCCTCAGCAGGTCTTCGGACCAGCGGAACTCCTCGGGCGTGCGACGCACCGTGCGCACCTTGAGGAGCCCGCGCTGCAAGTCCACGACTAGGTGCTGGTCGTCGAACTCCGACTTGCCTGCCCACACGCCTTTAGCAAAGCGGACCTCGAACTTGCCCTGGCCGCTGGCTACCCGCCCAGCGATCCTATACCAAACCTGCTCGCCGATCTCGGCGACTTCTCCATCGCACTCCTTGCCAAAAAGAAACTTGTAGGAGGACCCTCCGTGCTCCCGCGGCTGGAATCGTGTGATGTACCAGCCGATCGCGTTCGTCACGAAGGGTAGGATCGGGTGGTCGGCGTCGAGCGTGACTTCCAACCGCTTCTCCAGAGCGAACCTGAAGGTCCTCGAGAGGCCCGCTGCCGGAGAGTTGGCGCCTCCCACGCGCCCCATGCTTTGATGAGAATGCGCGGCGGCTTTACGAACGATGGCGCCATGGCTCCGATGCTTCTTGACATCTTCGGCCATGGCTACGATAGCGGGTTCGCCATCAGTCAGTAGAACAACTGTGGTGTGACCCCACGAGTCGATCAGCTTTGCCACGTACAGAGTCTTGTATTGCCCGACCGTCTTGTTCGTCATCAGTGTGCCCATAGCATTCGACCTCCCATCGACGATGTTCAGCACAGGGATCATCGTGCGCCTCTCGTCCCTGGGGATGCGCTTGGCCTCGACGAGCTTCACAACGAAGCCGTGGGGCATCGGGCACTTCTTCGCGATCTCGTCAGTAGCTGCGAAGAAGAAGTCCATCTCCACAATCGGCACCTGGTCCGCGTCGAGCTCAGGGCTGTCCTGCTGCTTCGGATGCGGTCGCTCACGGGCTCGCCCCATCACACACTCGGGGCACCAGGGCCTGAAAGGCAGGTGGTGTGCTGCATGGGCACGCCTCTCCTGCGCCGTCGGCTGTCCTGGTCTCGTGAGCTCCTTCGCCTTCAGGGTGACGTTCTCCGAGGGGTCTGGTCCAAGCGCTCGAGGCAGAGCCGCAGACGAACTTGTAGGCACAGTCGTGGGTGCCAGCGTCTTGCGTGCTGCAACCAAGATGCCCGCGGACTCCTCAGACTCCTGCGGTCGGAGAGCGGCCATGACCTTGCTCTGCTCGGCGTTCTGGCCGTCCTTCAGCAGCTCGTCGCACTCCAAGTAGCAGGCCGAGCGCTCCTTCTTCAGCTTGATCACCTCGGCTCCGTCGGGCGGCAGCATCGGGGCATTCACGATCCAGTCTCCCATCGGCGAGTGCAAGACTGACTGGCCTCGCCTCGTGATGGCATCTGTGGAGAGGACGGGGTACTCGATGTCGGCTACCTCCATACCCAGCTGCAGGGCTACATCTCCTCGTCGAATCTTAACGTCGGTACGGCCATGGTGAGGGACCTTGCTCCCATCAATCGCATGCAACTCGTGGATCTTCGACTTCTGGGTCGTGTAGCCTGCGTCGTACACCATCTTGCTGGGCACCGCCGAGATCTGCGCACCGCTGTCGATCATTATCGCGTCCTTCGGCTTGTGGCTGACCGCTGCGATGCTCACATGCCTCTCCTCGGCCTCGATCGCCTCCAGCCCGAAAACAAACTTGGGGGCGAGGGTGCTGGACGTGGCCTCCGAGCTCGAGGTCAAAGCTCGCAGCCCGACAGGGATAGTGCTCGCGCTGCTCGCGGCGCAAGATGGCCCTGTACCTGTCGCACCTGGGTTCGTTGGTGGCGACGGCGGCAGAGCCCCTGCACTCGGTAGTGACGGCGCTGTGCCAGCAGACAAGGCTCCAGCCTTAGCCTGAGCTCTCCGCTGCTTCTGGCGATCCTTCTTGTCATGCTTGGCTTTCGTCGCGGCCTCCTCTGCATCCCGTCGGCGATCATCAGCAGCCTTCTTGCGGCACTCAGGGCGGACGTGGTTCGGCTTCTCGCAGTAACTGCACCACTTCTCGGAGGACTGGGAGTCGTAGCCCTTGCCCTTCTTGCTCTTGCCGTCCTTGCCGCCCTTCGCCTTGCCGCCCTTCGACTTGCCGCCCTTGAGCGCACCGATGTCCATGGCGTCGTCGTTCACGCTCCTCTGGGCTGCAAGGGCATTCACCACCTCCGCTCGCATATCGGCGTAGGTGGGCAAGCTACGAAGGTTGCGGAACGAGTGCTTCTGGAGGTCAGGTTCCTCTGAGAGAGCCCCCAGGAGGATGCCACGCGAGACGTTCGCCGACACCGTCTCGCCACTCGCTTTCTCGTAGCGGGCGATCTCCTTGTCCAGCTTCATGATCTCCGTGACAATGTCCGCATCCTTGGGGAACACCGTACCTAGAATCTTCCTGAACTGTCCTACGATGTTGCCAGGCTCGTTGGGAGAGTACTCGTTCAAGAGCTTCTTCCAAGCCAGGGCGCCCTCTCCCTCTGGTGTATTGGAGAGGATGCTCTCGCCCGTGCTGTCCTCTGGCATCGCCAGCACCAACATAAAGTACAGCTGGCTGGAGAGAGGCTCGAAATCTGGATTATTCACACTGCCTACGTCATTCACCAGAATTGCCACATCAGGTTCATCTTCGATGGCCTGGAACATCCTTCTGAAACGAAAATCGTTGGCCACCAAGTAGGCCTTCCAGTGAAACTCAAAGGTCTTCCATGAAGAGCGTTGGCCGTCAAACTGCTTGACCTTGCCCACTCTCTTGCTGTCCAAGATACCTTCCATGCGTCGTGGCACTGCTGGGGGCACTGGTGCTGCTGCTTGCGCTGGTGCTGCTGGCTGGGCCGCGGCCATCCTCTGGAGCTCCTGCGACTGCCTCTGCAGTAAATCTCTCAGCTCTGCAATCTGCTGCGCTTGCAGCTGCACCTGCTGCTCCATGGCGGAAGCTGACCCGTGACTCCCTGGAGTCACTCAGCAGAAATGCCGTGGATCAGAACACGCTCCGCTACCATGCAAAGCAATCCTCCTCCCCCAAACTCTGATGATGGATGGGAGGGGATATATTTCTTGAGCCAAAATATGGCGACGGTGCAAGAACTCATTCTCTGTCTTCAGCCTGGCCCTGGGAATACCTGCTAGGGTACCCCTCTGAATTGTCACATATCCGAACATCCCCCCCAGGATTTTCTCATCAAATCTCCGACATTTGCACGTGTCCCACGCTCCGGGCCCATCCGGGCCATCCGGGCGGATCAGCTCTGGGCCCACCCAGGCCGCCTGGGTGGCATGAGTAAGGCATCCGAAACGCCTGACATCGACCAGCGGGAAACCCACACGTCAAGTGTCGTCGCGTGAGCACAACCACGGTCGTTCTGCACGAGGCGCATCCAAATCGTAAGATCTTCAGACAATCCAGGGAGACGGGCGGGGAAGGCCCAAGACGGCGCCAGGAGACTCCCTGGACGGCCAACTAGGGCCCAGGATGGCCCCAGGGGGCCCAGAGACGGTCCCAGAGTGTTTTGCAAGGCTGCCGACCAAGACAACGCAACATACCCCCAAGACAAACCCAATGTGGCCCAAGAAGGCCACACGAAAACAAAACAAAAGAGAACGTATGAAGAATAATCAGGGGTGGAAGAGGGGAAGGAACACACACAGGAGGATGATATGGGACACGATAATGAGGACAAGGAAAGACACCCTGACACGACGTGGCTGGATGAGCACGTCACATGGTACGGCTCTCACTCGCCGACAGCAGCAGCAAACAAGCCCAACAAACTCATGCTTGAAGGTGCGCCATCAGTCTCGGTTGCGGCGGTTCCTTGGGTGGCCAGTGCACCCAGGACAAAGGTGAGAGCAAAGCCCTGTGCACCTCGACACTTTGCTTCAAAAGCTTACGACCGCCCGGATACAAAATGCAGCCGGCATCGAGGCGAGAGCACGCTTCCGCTGTAAACCGTGAGGAGCTCTCAACAGCTAAGAGGCTGCCGGACTGGGCCGTCTGCGGGGGCGGTCTCGTGCTCCCCGCCGCCCCCCCCCCCGGAGGACTTTTTTATATGGTCCCGTGGCACCTCTGCAAAAACCCTCTGGCGAAATGCTGCCAGGGAAAAAGGAAGCATGCCGCCCTTGTGCTGTCCTCGATGGGCAGGAGGGCGCCTCCCGCTGCTGGTTGCTTTCAGGTCGCTGCAGGGCTACAGCCGTGCCGCCCTGAACCTGGGCAGCGCGAGAGAAGGGGGGATGACGGAGAGGAGGAGGAGGAGGATGAGGAGGAGGAGGAGGAAGAGGAGGAGGAGGAGGAGGAGGAGGAGGAGGAGGAGAAGGAGGAGGAGGAGGAGGAGGAGGAGGAGGAGGGGGAGAAGGAGGAGGAGGAGGAGGAGGAGGAGGAGGAGGAGGAGGAGGAGGAGCGAACGACGCAGCTGGGGCGCATCATCAGGTGATGGAGAGGCGCCCGACGGCCCGTTGTTGCCGCACAGGCTCGGGGAGAGCCTCAGGGCGGATCGGGTGGCCTTGACGGCGTCGGCGTTCCTGCGGCAGTGCAGATTGCTTTCGTCGGAGGGTAGGCCGGTGCTGTTCAGGAAGTGGTGCGGGCGGTATGTCACGGTGATGCGCGTCGTGGCGTTCAGGATGTCGTTTCCCCCCGAAACAGGTTGCCCGCGAGGCCGAGGCAAAGCAAGACGTTGGCGTCAAGTTGGCCGCGGTGCACGGCGAGGTGGTGCCAGAAGTTTTTGCACTGTATGTAGTGCGCCATCGAGTCGGGATGGTTGCGCTTGAGGCAACATCCGAAGACGCAGCATTGCTTGTGCGGATTCACGGGCGTGCGGTAGCTGGTCGTCCAAACGCCCGCGTGGGTCTTCATCTTCATGATGAACCAGAGCCACGACGGCGGCATCTTGGGGATCACGCCGCGCGCTGCGCGCCATTCCTGTCAAAGAGAGGTCGGGACCTGGACCATGGAGATCACGTCGAAGGCGTCCTCGATGTCCTCGTTGGCGGTGAGCGGGAGCGTCGTGTCGGAGTCGTCGTTCGCAGGGTCGGCATTGTGGATCCAACGTCGACGGGCTCGGTGTTCTTCAGCTGCAAACCGCCGTTGCCGCTTGACTTCTGTGCTGGGGCGGTCTTGATGATTTAGCTGGCGTCGCCGCCATTGTCCAGGCCCAGTCCTGGCCCATGCTTTCTTGCAGGAGCCTCTCGCCAGCTGCCGCAGTTATTCCCTATAGAATCTGCGGTGCAGGATGTGGAAGTGTGTCTTTTTGAAGATCGATGTGATGTGCGGGATGCGCCATGTCAGCCAGTCGTCAGCCTCGTCGCCGTTGAAGTTGTCCAGGGAAGTGTTCGGGAGTCAGTCCGCTGCCCAGCGTTCAGCACTTTCCGCCAGAGCGTTCTCGGCTTCGACTGCGCGGTCAACGTCTTCTTGCCCGCGCACGCGACGGCTGGTTTCAGCACGTTCGTGAAATTCACCGGCCAGATCATCAGCATCGCGAGTGGCATGTACGAAGGCTCTTCGAGAATCTGAAGCGTTCTCACCGCCTGCTTGCTGGTTCTGACAGGCTGTGTCACCGCCTGCAGCGCACGCGTCGGGGCCGACCATCGGCGGGCACCGCGGTGCACGGGGTGGCCTGAGAGCGGGGAAATCAGCCGTGGAAGCGCGCGTGGAAACCGCGGGGCCCCAGAGCCCGCAGCATGAAAATCTGCTTCGCGGCGCGAGACGACCGGGCAGCTGCTGGGCCCAGGCGGATCGAGTAAACTTTGACCGAAAACAAAAAGGTTTACAATTGCAGCTGAATTGGCGCGGGATGACGAACAGAAGTTGCCGCCGCCCATCGCGTAACCGCTGGCCCTGCAACGGCGCCCCCCCCCCCCCCGCCCCCCGCCCCGCCCGTCGCCAGTCTACCTATCGGGGGTCAGTGGGATGGCGCGAACATCTTGAACCATTGAGTGGACGGGGCGGTCGGCCACAATGCGGTTGGCGATGGTCTCGTCGAAGGAGTCAGCGCAGAGATTGCGCTGGGGCTCCGAGAGGTGGGCTGACTGAAAGGATTTCTCCCCCCTGGCGCCGTCCGGCACATTCGCGCCGCGAACGGCGTGGCGACCTTGCGCTGCAGAGCGACGATGAACGACGAGAGGCTGGCGGTCAGTCCGTGACCTGCCGGGCGAGCGCGCGAGGTGCTCGCGCATGGAGCGCTTGCCTTCGGCGGGGGGGCGCCGCTGATCGCTGTGTCAAAGCGCCGCGCAATCGAGGGTCTGTCAAGCCACCAGTCTGCGCAGCATTGGCCATCGTTGAGCTTGACCACAGTCTGGCTCCCGCACGCGACGATCTTCAGCTGCTTCAGGGCAGACTGCCCCCCCGTTATCGTCGTCGTCGCCGCGCGCCAAACTCTCATCGACAGCGGCGCCTCAGGCCCGCGGGGCCCCGGGCGCCGCCCCGCCCGCGCGCGCGAATAGGACATCCACTTCCGCGAGTATCGACGGGGCCGCGCGCAGAAGCTCGCGCAGTGCGTGCATTTCTTCGGCAGGGAAGAGCGGGGCGGGAGGGTAGCCGACGCAGAAGAGGCAGATGAGGGCAGCAATGTCATACAGTCGGGGCGTTGACCTAAGGAACCCTAAATAACGAACGAGGCCCCTTTTTTCCACAAGTTCAACTTCGATTTCCCATCGAAAACATAAGGAAAACCTGAGGCAAACTGTAGAACAATCACGGAACACCGAGCCCCTCCCCAACGGAAAGGGTTCCTTCTCCAGGGCCCTGGCTGTAGAAGAGGCAGATGAGGGCAGCAATGTCGTAGAGCTCGAGGGACATCCGGAGCAGGCTGCGCGGCCCGCCGAGGCTCTGAACGCAGCTCCACCAGCTCGCCGCGGGGCTGGTCCACGGGTCCGACAGAGCAGCGCCTGGGCCAACAGCGACTCCAAACACATCGCGCCTAGTCCGCAACTTTGAAATAGCTCCATGCCGGGTGGATTTAGTTCAGGCTGCTGCGGATGGTCGAGGTGAGGTCGTTGGTGAGTAGGTGTGTGTAGCATCTCAGCAGGGACTGCGATGCATTTCTTGGGTTGCAGGCACAAGCCAGCATAGAGTTCAGCAGCTACAAACAGAGGGTGCCGAAGCCAGAGGTCACGGGGCCGCGCGAGAGAGATTCCGATGTCCTCCGCGCGCGCGAGCTGAGCTCGCCTGCGCGGCGGGTGTCCGTGATGCGATGCATGCCGCGCAAGAAGGAGCCGAACATGAGGGGCCACATCGTGCCACTGTGCGGTCAACCTTGAGCAACCCCACTCGCTGCCGTGAGAAGTGGGCGTCGTGCACCGCCCAGATCGATGAATTTGACGGGAAGGAAGTCGCATGCCTTGAGGATAGCCAGGAAAGGGAGCCCAAAGCCAAGGATGAACCAAGCTCGGGAAGGCGGCGGCGACGTCCATACTCAGGAAGCAAGGCGTTTTCGGCGTCGTGGTCGAGGCTGTGCCCTCTGCTCTTGGCATCCACCTTGATTACGTTGTTGAGAGATTGGCGTCCGGATACGAAGCCTGGTTGCGTCTTGGAACCACGAAGCACCACTAAATATAACTTGTGATTGGCGGCCGAAGCGATGATCTTGATGCTGGTGTTATTCATGACCAGCGGCCGTAAACAGTCAGGATCACGCGTCCGTTAACGTTGCCCGAAGGGCTCGTCACCTTTGGGGGGCATCGCCAGCAGGGGATGGTCTAGGTCGCGCGGGATCGGCCCACCGTGCGCGACGAGCTTCGCAAGGTTGGCGAGAACGGTGAACCTGCCTAGCGTCCTGAACCAGGTCTTGCATGACAAACCGCCAGGGCCCAGGGCCGAGTCCGACGCGTGCTCGGCAGCTGCAGGGAGGTTGCCGGGGTCTGGTAGCGCGAGGTCGAGGAGTGGGAGTTGAGGAAAGGCTTGATCGAAGTAGTTGTGGATCCTTGTGACGTCGACCATCTTGACCTCGGAGACGGGGTCCAGTGAGATTGGGGAGCGGCGTGCATGGCCATGTGGTCTTCAACCATGTGGTGTCGGCCCCCGCTTGAAACGCGTTCCCTGTCGGTGCTGGCCGTTTCGAGAAAAGCTTCCACAATTCACCGCGTCGGCGTTCCGCAATGGCATGCTGACGCCAGCAATCTCCCATTTGACGTAGATGGAATCGATGGACTTCTCGAGCCCGTGTAGCCGCTTGCCGGCGACGCTCCTCGCTGACAGCAGCGTAAGCAGCAGTCGCAAAGGTGGCGAAGACGTCAGCATTTTTCAGTTCGACCTCGTACGGTTGGTGGAGGCCAGGGAAGCGTTCGCAATCTGTCGGTGCGTTTGGCCAAGCATGGCATCTTGGATAAGGCGAAGCGCTGAAGCGAGATCCTGCTACCAGGCCGCCCTAGCAACGCGGCGCATCGTCATGGGGGGTCGCTTCGATCGAATTGGCGGCGTGCTCCGACTTGAAGGCCAGAGGGTGGATCTTCAGCGTGGCGTCGCGCGCGTAGGTGGCAGCGGTGGCAACATTGCTTTTGATGGCCCGCCAGCAGGTGACGGGGTCGAGGGGCCCGGTGTCCGTGAGGACGGCGGTCGGTCTTCTTGTAGCAGTGGCCGTGGAACTCGGAATAGAAAACAAACGCAGGTATACACGCTCTGCCGCTTGTTCCTGCACTTGGAGTCGTAGCCGAAAGTGAGGGATCTTGTGGTCGCTTGCTGGCTTCCCGTCCAACTCGAGGGGCTGGCTGTCGACGACGAGGTGGGCTTCGACGTGCGGGGTGTTGCGGGCTTCGGTGGACATGCGTATCCTGTCGATCGCGGGCGGCTGTCGCTGGGTAGCTGCAATGTGGGGCACGGAGTCTGGATGTCCTGCCACCCCCTTGGAGACTTCCTCATAAAGCGATCTGCTACTTGGCGCTTGCGACGCCGAGGGTTGAATATGACGCAGGGTCTCCATCCCCTGAGGTTTTCATGTTGGGCGCGAAGGCAGGCGCGTCGCTGCTCTGGCCCATGGCAAGGTAATGTCTGGAGATTGTGAACTGTTCGCGCTTGTCCTTGCCGCGCTCCCAGATGTCCTCAGACAGATCCTGAGAGAGCAAACGCATCGTGTCGCCGTGTCCTCTTCCGCAATGAGATCGAAGGCGATCGCGGCCGAAGAACGGCTTCCGAAGTTGTGAACGAACCAAATCTGATAACCAAGCCGTCCGCTGCTGTTCGTCATCGAGATATTCGTCTTGGCGCAGAAAGTTTGGAATCCACCTCTCCGAGAACATGAAGATGACCCCCTGCAGAACCTCGCCATCATCGCACGGGTGCCCAGAGGCGCCCACTGCAACTTCCACTGCGAAGACAAGTGCGCCATCATCGCATGGCACGTCTTCTCGGAAACTTAAATCTCGCAGCAACGCCGTGAGCTGCAACCTCTGAAAATCTATCCGCCTGGGACGGACTTGAGCGCGGCGAACGCGAGCACGACCGCGCGCCCGTGGCGGCCGGCGCTGGCCATGGGCAAATTGCTGCTGTCAGAACCCGCCGCGCCAGTGATCAGAGCGCGTGGCTCTTGCGCGTCGACTGCCAAGTTTGCGTCAGCCACTGCAGGTGGCAGCCAGCGATCGGGGCCACCGTGCCCCACAGGGCGGGTCGCCCGCGGCTCTCCTGGTCGGGTTGGGCGCGCTCAGCGAACCACTGCGAAGCGCCGAGCACCAATCGCACTTATGCGTCACACTGCCGCGCCGCTCTCTGCCAGGTTTAATCCCTCTGCCATGTTCCTGCTGCGTGTCCGCGCAGTCCTGGCCCAGACAGATTCGCGCGCGCCCCATGCCTGAAGCCACAGCGGACCGGGGGGCGACGCTTGAGGTGGCGGGGCGCGCGCGAACGGTAGGATCAGGCACGGCCGCTCCCAGAGCGCCACCATGAAAGGGGCGCGCCAGTCGATCTAGTCGTCGATGTCCTGCAAGACACCCCTTTCTGTCATCAAGAACCATTTCTCAGCGTGCCCCTCCAGATGGGCAATGGTCCGCCAAGCATTCCGAGCGCCAGGGCGAAGATGACACTGCGGGAAGGGCTTGCCCATGCATCGCAGACAGGGCGGCATCTGCGCGGACGCCTCCAAACACTCTTCTAGACCCGAATCGATCTGCAAATCGATTGTCATGAGTGCCGCGCGACCGCCACCCCGCATCGCATCCGAGACCAGCTCGTCCCCCACCTCGCCCACGACGTCAGTAACTGCTCCGATTGACATGTAGCCCACCGAGGGCGGCGCAGGCGAGAAGTTTGCAATCTCGGCAGGCCGGCTGCAAGACAGAGGGGCAGGCGGTGGGAACTGGTCCGCGCCGTCCGTATCCAGGAAGGCTGGCCCACAACTTCCCACGCGCAACTGAATAGCTTCCGTAGTAACATCCCCTTCCGCAGGAAGAACGCCATGCGCAAAGCCGCCGCCAGCGGGCCAACTAGTAACGTGCTGCTCAGCAGCAGAGGGTGGAAATTGGCCTTCGGTCTCGCGCCCGAAGCATTGCCTCTGTGGTCGCCCTCGTCTTGCACGCGGTCGATGCCGGCGTCCGTCGGGGAGGGGGGGGGGCTACCCGCGCCGCGAGCTGCTGGGGGGGGGCCCGAATTATGCGGAGTTGCTGCTGGCGTCGCTCGCCTTCTCGATCTGCGGTGGGTCGTCCTATTGGAGCCTAGCGAAATTGACGGCAAATAAGGGGGCTTCCTCCGGAGGGGCGTCGTAATCAACGTAGGGTTGCCGTCTCAGACTTGGCGACGGGCAAGCGGGGTCGGCTTGCCAACATCGAACCCCAAGATTCTCGCGAGCGAATTCAAAAGCCAGGTTCCTCTTGTTCTGCTCGTGGCCAGACCAAGCCCGGGGAAACTGCGACCCAGCATGTTCGCGAGCTTCCACTGATAGGTACCGCGCTTCATCGCAAATCTCCCGCGCCAACTGATCGCGTGCGCAGGGGCCAGGGCGCGCGGCAGAGTCGGATATGCCCTGGTGTATACTATATATAAGACATGTATGTGTATATATATATATCTATATATATATATATATATATATATATATATATATGCGACCCCCCATCAAGATGCTGCGCGCACAACCTCCGTTCAGCCGAACGAGCGCCCAATCGCGAGCCCGTAGTTGCAGCTTAGGCCTCGCAGCAATCGCTTAAGTCTGCCCGTGAGACAAGTCATCGCGATTGCAGGCAGCACCTGCGGTATGATTAACCGACGAAGCTGCCGCGTTAGTCACGGCGCTGATCTGAAACAAAGCAAGAGCGTCAACATCGAGAGCTGCTTCTGCGCCATCGCCTTGGACACCCTGCGATAAGCCACTGCCTTCCTGGAAACCAGAGGGAAATGCGTCGGTAGCGGATTCCGCCTCCTGGCAGGGGCAGGCGTCGCTGAGCTCCGCGGTTGTCGCGGCATCGAAACCATCGAGCTGCGTCTCGTCATCGTCGTGGCACGACGCTCCAGCGCCCCAGGTGCCGATGTGATCGTGGAGCCTAGGAGTTCTGGCGTCTCGAACTGACGCGCCGCCGACTTCTCGAGTCTCTGCACAAGGCAGGCGATGGAGGTAAGGCATGAACGATTCTTGCCCCGGTGCCGGTGCCGGTGCCGGTGCCGGTGCTGGTGGCCGGTGCTGGCCGGTAGCCGGTGCTGGTGCCAGTGCCGGGGACGGTGCCGGTGCCGGTGCTGGTGCCGGTGGCCAGTGCTGATGCGGGTTCTTGTTTTCCCAGAACATCCTCTCCTTCTCCCTCCCGCCTCCCGCCTCCCAGCAGTGCCACTCCCGCCCCTCCAGGGAAGCCCCGCCTGAGCGAGGAGGGTAACGGAAACCCATACTATTTACATGGTTTCGCGCCCTTCCCACCTCTCCAGGGAGGCCCCGCCTGAGCGAGGAGGGTATCCCACCCCTCCAGCAGGGATGCCCCGCCTGACTGAGCGAGGAGGGTATCGGAAACCCATACTATTTACATGGTGTCGCGCCCCTCCCTCCCCTCCAGGGAGGCCCCGCCTGAGCGAGGAGGGAATCGGGAACCCGTACTATTTACATGGTTTCGTGCCCTTCCCACCTCTCCATGGAGGCCCTGCCTGAGCGAGGAGGGTATCGGAAATTAATAAAGATTACATGGTTTCGTGCTCCTCCCACCCCTCCAGGCAGGCCCCGCCTGAGCGAGGAGGGTATCGGAAACCCATACTATTTACATGGTTTCGTGCCCTTTCCATCCGCCTGAGCGAGGAGGGTATCGGAAACCCATACTATTTACATGGTTTCGTGCCCTTTCTCCACCTCTCCAAGACGCCCCGCCTGAGCGAGGAGGGTATCGGAAACCCATGCTATTTACATGGTTTCGTGCCCCTCCCACCCCTCCAGGGAGGCCCCGCCTGAGCGAGGAGGGTATCGGAAACCCATGCTATTTACATGGTTTCGTGCCCCTACCACCTCTCCAGGGAGGCCCCGTCTGAGCGAGGAGGGTATCGGAAACCCATACTATTTAAATGGTTTCGTGCCCCTCCCACTGACATGGGTGAGGAGGAGGGGAGAACATTACCTATCCATCTCACGTCCTACTCCTCCCACTGAGGAGGGTGAGGAGGAGGGGGAGTTCTGCGATGAGGAAGGCTTCATCATGATGATGGTGATGACGATGGTTATACTGCTGTTCACGATGACGATGACGATGGCGATAATGGTGATGGACGATGACGATGGCGATAACGGTGATTATGATGATGATGCTGATGATGATGACGATGATGATGATGACGATGACGATGATGACAACGATGGCGACGACGACGAGGATGATGATGCAGATGCTGGTGATGATGACGATGCTGCTGCTGATGCTGACGTTGCTGGTGCTGTTGATGATGATGACGACGATGATGCTGATGATCATGACGTCCACGATGATGCGGACGATGATGATGCCAAGGACGGTAATGGTGATGATGATGACGATGCTAATGCTGCTGATGATGATGATGACGATGGTGGCGACGACGATGATGATGATGACGATGACGCTGGCGAAGATGATGATGATGATGATGAGGATGATGATGATGGTTATGATGATGCAGATAATACTGACGATGATGATGATGATGATGATGATGATGTTGATACTGATGATGATGACGATGATGCTGATGATGACGACGACGACGGGGTGACGACGATGCTGCTGATGATGCTGATGATGACGACGATGATGCTGCTGATGATGATGATGATGATGCCGAGGATGAGGAGGACGAGGAGGAGCAGGACGACGAGGAGGAGGAGGAGGAGGAGGAGGAGGACTCGCTTGAACGAGGAGGGTCGCGGACAGCATTACTCTTTACTAGGTTTCGCAGGCCTCCCCCCTTCCAGCGGGGCCCCGCCAGAGCGAAGAGGGTATCAACAACCCGTGCTATTTACAAGGCTTCGTTTCCTGAGCACCTGTCCTCCCTCCTCCTTTCTTTCGTCTGCCCTTTCGTGCGTACTTACTCGTTCGATGAGCTTCTCCTTCGTGCTGATGTTGTCGGACACCATGGGTCCCACGAAACTGTTTATATTTTTTATGTGGGGAACTGCGTTTGCATAATTTTACCATTGATTGGACTGCAATCGATTCCACTGGGTTTGCACTTGATTGGCTTGCAACCGATTGGATTGCAACCGCTGGGGGGCGCACAGGGCAGCGACGAGGAAGCGGCGACGGGACCGCCAGACCGACCCTCAGGCCAAGACGACGGGCGGCGACGACGCAGCAAGGGGGGGCGACGACAAGGACGGAAAAACCAGACCGCCCCTCAAGCCCAGACGACGACGGGCGGCGACAGGGCGGCAACGGCGAGGAGGAGAGAGCCGCCAGACCGCCCCTCAGACGACCCCGCTAATACTAGGAAAGAAGAGAGAAGGCCCCCTAAGTGCAAACACTGTTTGGGAAATGTCATGATGTTCAATGTCAATGATGTTTTTCATCCGGTGCCAGTGCTGGCGCCGGCGCCGGTGCCGGTGCCGGTGCCGGTGCCAGGGCTGGTGCCGGTGCGGTTGCGGGTGCCAATGCCGGTGCTGGCGCCGGCGACGGCGCTGGTGCCCGTGCCGGTGCCAATGCCGCCGGCGCAGGCGCCGGTGCCGGTGCCGGCGCCCGTGCCGGTGCCGGTGCCGGTGCCGGTGCCGGTGCCGGTGCCGGTGCCAGTGCCGGCGCCAGTGCCGGTGCCGGTGCCGGTGCCGGTGCCGGCGCCGGTGCCGGTGCCGGTGCCCGTGCCAGTGCCGGTGCCGGTGGGCGAGAATCGTTCTATAGTGATGGAGGTCCGCGGGCGAGGGAAGGGCCCCCGCGCCAGGAGCAGGGCTAGCCGATCAGGGGCACCGCCATCATCCCCAGTGGTCGCTAAGGCCAAAGTGGCAGCCGAAGTCTTCGTCATCCATGATCTCGTCCTCGAGAGGCGCGAGAGTTCCCTCCAATGCAGGCCCCGCGCCGCCCATCGGCGCGACGTCGGCGGCGGCGGGGCGCGGGCGCCCGCCCCCGTCGACGCCGAGGTTGTCGCGCGCCGCGGAGTAGCTGCCGATCGAGTGCTCGGGGCCCCCTCCGTGCCCAATGAGGCCCCCGTCGCCGAGCAGCGCGTCTTTTGCAAGAGCATTGCCCTGCAGATGTTGAGGCAGATGTGCATCAGGATCCAGAGCTAGTTGCTGGAGTGGGGTTCTCTCCGCCACGGCGCCGATGAACGCGCGGTGCTCGCCCCGCCTCGTGCGCGACGGGTCGGGGGGCCACCCCCTTTGGCGCAGATGTTCGCGGGCGCGCGCCCCCGTCGCCGCGCAGCCCCCCATCGACTCCATTGGGCCAAGATTAAAAGGAGGACCATCCCATGGTGTGGCCGGGGAGCGGGCCCAGCCGGCGGCTCGCGCATAACGCAATTCATTCTTCCAGGGGCCGTCTGGAACGATTCCTTTTTCAATTCCACCTGTGCCATTGCCCCACCTTTACGCCCCCCGACATCGCCGGCCAAAGCGCGCCAAGGTGGAGCGACTTCGCCGTCGCGGACACGCCGCTGCGCTTTGGGCGTCTGGATGGTTTTGCGTCGTCACAAGTGGTCGCGTGGCAGGCAGCTTATATGCGCGTTCAAAACGCGCGCGGCGGTGCTGGCCACGACGACCGCACCTTCGAGCACCGGTGCTTCTCTGTGCAACGAGGGCCACCACCGCCCGGCAACATCGCGCAGCTGGCCCCGCCTCCGATCAAGCTCCTGAGAGATGAGATGCGCCAGCTTGCGAGGCTGCGCGGACCTGCAGGAGGCGCGTCTCGGCTCTTGGATTGCGCCCTCCACGACCGGGGTGGCCCCTATCTTTCGGCCAGGGCCCTTGTCCGAGCCGCGCTGATCACGCCGGCGCTCATCGCTCGCGGCAAGCAGCGCGGCGACCTAGCCCGCTACCGCGCGGGGGCAGAGAAGTGCATCTTGGACCAACCACTCCGCGAGCTTTAATTAGGCCGCGAAAGTTGTCGCGTGAATTTGCTTGATTTACAGGTCTGCCCGCGTTTTGCGCGGGGCTCTGGCCATGGCGCGCGCCGGCAGCAGGATGCACTTCGACGCTGGCCCGTTGGCCAGCTATAGGGCAACCTTCGACCGGACATCGACTCGCTGGGCCCCGCGCCCCGCGCCCGCCTCCACAACGACATCATCCGGCGCGGGCCCCGGGCGCCGAAGGGCGCGTTGTTGGAGGCGGCGGGGCCAGCAATCATCAGCGCCAAGGCGTCAGCTATACCATCCGGGCGGATTAGAGCGAAGCCTGCGGCAGCGGTGCCAGCTACTGCGCGGAGGTGGAGCCACTGGCCTTTCTCCCCTCTCGGCCAGGGCGCGGCGGCGACCCGCAACGCCTTCGAGAGCCTTGCTCGCGCGTGCCGGGCGCGCGCTTTCCTCTTCGCCCACTGCGTCTTCGTCCATGTCCTTTTCGTCCGACCGCAGCCGTTCTGCCGGCGGCCTCGCCCCTGCCTTCCTGCCTTTTCGGGGCGGGACCGCGGCCCCGTTTTCCTCTCTGGTCTTGGCTGGATCGGGCCCGAGCTGACGGCGAAGACTGGGTGTTCGAGGGCTCTTGGGATGAGTGGCCGTCTTCCAGCGATGAGGGGGGATCTTTGCGACGCGTGCACCCCGCCATCTTCGCGATGGAGTTCCCGCCCGCCCAGCGGCGAGAAGGCCCTTTCGACTGCCTGGGCAACGGCGCGGGCGGGGGCGGTCGGCCCCTTCCGACCCGCGCCGCTGGCCGCGGCGGAAGGGCCGCTCCTGGCGGGCCGGTTTTCCCTGGCCATCCCGCGAGAACGCCATCGGCAACGAACTTGCCATCGCGTCTGCCGAAGTTGGCCGGGGCGCCCACCGAGAAATCGACAGGCGAATCGAAAACAACTTCCCCCTTCGCCGCGAAGTAACCGGAGTTATTGCGCGCGCTGCGTGAGTTTCTCCACTGCGGTTGCAGCGCGTCCAACTTGCTGCAAGAGGCGAAGTGTGAAGTTCATGCCAAGTTCATGCCCTCCCGCCACAATCAGGCGCCGAGACCATGGGCCCTGTTTTGCCCAATCAGTATCTCGCTGCAGGGCGCAACGATTGCTGGCCACTGGTCTATCCGAAAGATCATGGCCGTGGGCATCGCAGTGGCGCAGCTCGGCAGGGCCTGATTTCGCTGCGACTTCGAGGGCCGCCTCCCTCGCCGGAGCATCTTCGTCGCCGACCTCGCAGCGTCGCCCGAGCGAGGCGGGGCCGTTGCCACTCCCGCTTTGCCGCGCGAGAACAAGAATTGGCATGGCTCGCGTGGCGCTTCAGGAAGCTTTGGATCATGGCGCATCGCGCTGCAAGAAAGCCTTGATATGGCCCTTGGTCAGTCGCGCCTCCTGAACCGCATGGAAGGCGCGGGCCGCCTCGCAGCGCCATGCTATGCCCGCCTTTTCGAGGGCCACCGCGACGCGCCATCTGAGCGAAGCCCCGGCGTTCCACGCGCCTCGCGCCAGGTCGGGCGCGTCCCCCTGAGGGCGGATGTTGGAGCAGAAATGAAAAATAATTGCAATATCGATGTAATCAAAAATCGCACCCATAATATTCATCACTATTTTCGAATGCTCCTCCTGTAGAGGGGCGCGCCTGACTTGGGCCAAACGCCAACGTCGGCTCCGAAGAGCCCCGCCGAACCTCTGGGGCGCCCGCGGCCCGATTAGCGCGCTGTGCTGACGAGCCGTGAAATTGTCAACGACGCCAATATTAGATTGCGCGCCGGGGAGACGATGGGCTCGATGTGCCAGAGACTCCGCCGTCAGGCAAGATGTTTCTCTACCGAGCCTTTGTCGTTCCAACAGACCGCTGTCGGTTCCCTGCCGGCGCTGGGGGCCAGCCGAAACAAGGGCGCCCAGCTTTCTGAGAGATATCCATTGTTTCGACCGACAGAACAACTTTTTATCGCCGAGCTCATTCCGAGGCTTGCTGGCGTACTTCTTGCCGTGGATTCCATGCGGTTTTGGAAAGAAGACTTGGCAGGTCCCGCGTGCAGCTGTAGAGTCGGGCCGTCCACTGATGGGAGCGCAGGATATGGTCCACCCATGTGTAGTGGAAGGCCCCCCTTGACATGCTGGGCCCTCCTTGAAACCACAACCACTTGTGCCTCGACCGGCCCCACCTTGAACGCATCCTCGAGGTCCGCGCTGGTGGGCCAGGCTCCCAGAGACAACGCGGCATTTTCCTTCTGGGCTATGTCGCCAAGTCGGGCGCGATGAATTTGAGGATCGCGGGGTCGATGTCCCGCTTGAAAGTGCGGTCGTTGGGCTTCGGGGGAAGGGGGCCGCGCTAGGCCAGCGCAAGCTCCTTCCTGATCCTGAAGTATACACATGCTTATGCGGGCGATTCTGAATGTTGTCGAATGCTTGCGGAAGCGGCGGCAGCTGCATTGGCCGGCGCATTGGAGAGCGCGTCGCTGAGCTGCTTGAGGGCGAGGTCGATGGGGGCCGCGGCAGCAGAGGCAGCGCCCTCAACAGAGGCTCCGAACTTTTCCCCGCACTCTTGTTTGAAGCTTCCCAAGAACTCGCGAGCGTGGGCGCGGACCAGTTCCTTGCCAAGGCTGTCATGCCAGTCGTCTTGCTCGCTGTCGCCATCTGTGCGTGAAACAGACGACCAAACTTGGAGCGCACATCGTCATCACCCCCAGGAGGAACACGGCCCGCACGACACCGCCATGCTGTTTGGCATTTACGACGACGTGCGTTTCTCCGAAGTGTACAACAAGTCGCTTCACTCCGACATCACTTCTCCGTCCAGGATCGCTGCACGTTTCAAGGACTGATCGAGCAAGATCGTCTACACAAATTCTCCATGAATCCATCAGCAGCATGCGGCTTCGTCGGGAGGAAGAGGCCCTTGTGTTTTGTGGGACGGCAAATTCTTCTTGCGGCGGACAATATCAGGTATGTTGTCCGGAGACGTGGTCGCGGTGCCCCCAAAGAGAACCACTCACTCCAGCAAGCAATAGCAGCAGCACGCAGCCAAGCGCCACGATATCAAGCGGCTGCCTTTGGATGTTGCCGAGAAAAGAACAACACTTGGCAGCCTGCGCTGCCGAGAAAAGTGACCAGGAAGAGACTGAAGGCAAACCGCGGAACAACAGTATCCACTAGGTTCCCCCAGGGAGCCAACATCTTGAGCCAAAATGGTTGCGGAAGTAATAGAAGAAGGAGGAGGAGGAGGAAAACCAGGAGGAAAAGGATGGCAAACATGAGGAGGAGGAGGAAGAGGAGGAGGAGGAGGAGGAGGAGGACGAAGATGCGGAGGAGGAGGAGGAGGAGGAGGAAGAGGAGGAGGAGGAGGACTGGCATGAAACATGCGAATCTTGAGCGAAACGCGTCGTGGACCTGGGGGCGGCTCCCCATGACAAGCTTTTCGTCCCGAGTTGTTTCTTGACAGCCCCGGGGCCCGTGGAAGGCCTCAGGCGGCCCAGCAACAACGGCGAAAAACCTGAGGACCCCTTTGCCCCATGGCGAGAGGACTGGGTCGGGGAAGCGAACGTGGAAATAGCATAAACACTTGTATGCCCTTCTCGATTTGCGCGCGTCATCCTTGCGCAGGAGCCATGCCAATCTTCCCTGTATCGCTTCAATGTTTGAGGATACCATAAAATACCGATGCCGCTGCTCCCAGGACCTCTCCCGGGGTGGGGTGCGTTCTGACCAGAATGTTGCAGCGAATCCAGCGCTGGCGACGAGGGCCGCCCAGGAGGCCCAAGAAGGGGAACAACGGGGGAAGGGTAGAGGTCTGGGTACCTCTTCTTCCCCTGAGAGGAGGCCGAGGAGGGGCTAGACGACGACAGCCACACGGCAGGCAGTGACCCACGGCAGCGGCGACGGCCGAGGCCCGGCGGTGGCGCCAGGATCAGGTGCGCGAGCAGCCCCTTGGCGAAGCTCTTCGGCTCGCCGGCCGCCCGGGGCATCGCCGCGACGTGATGGCCGGCGCGGGGCGGGTCAGAGATGGGGCCCTGAGGGACAGTGACGCACAGTCGGCCAGTATCATAAAGATGCGCGGTAGGGATGCATAAGGGTCTTGGAGGCCATGTGAACGTTTCTCGAGCGAGGTTGGCCAACGAAAGTGGCCAAGGACCTTGGAGGCCACGTTAACGTTTTTCAAACGAGGTTGGCCAACAAAAGTGGCCAAGGATGGGTCGAAGGATGCAAGGGTGCCCTTGGGAATATTGCCAATCCTTACTCTGCGGGTTGATTGTGCCCCTGAGATCTGGCGTCGCGCATAAAGAAGAAACAACGGCATAGACATAAACGTTTGGCGCTCCGCACGGAGCACCAGCAGTTTGTCTGTGCAGCTTTTTCTCCTTCGAGCGGAACGCATGCAACGTCGTGGAGAATCACGGCAGGAGCCCTAGACTTAGGTCGGGCGTGTCTCCCTACAGGCGGATTTTGCACGAGAAATAACATATATTCAAAAGAACCAAAAAAATAACAAAAAAAAGTCAAAACATCGTCCCCCTAGCATTTTTTGACTACTCTTGAATATTCTTCCTGTAGAGTGACTGGCCCGACTTAGCCCCAAGCCACGTCTTCCTGCGGCATGTCTCTCCCTCTCTCTCGCGAGACACTGGCCGATCCGTGGAGGCCTCGGGGCCCGAAGAGCCGGGCGAACACGAAAACACGCCGGGCCTGAGGCCAAACAAAAAGGCGCCGCCAGGGTTAAGTCGGGCGTGTCCCCCTACAGGGGGATTTTCGATGACAAATAAAAAATATTCAAGAATACCCCCAAATGGTCAAAACAAACTAAACAATAGTCCCCAGACGATCTTTTTACTATTTTTAAATATTCCTCCTGTAGAGGGACGGGCCCGACTTAACGCCAGGGCCTCGGGGTCATGTACTTTTGGCAGGTGGACCTGTCAAGCTCGCCGCCGCCTCTGGCGGTGCGCACTGCGAGCACGAACGCAGCAACGCCACCGCCAAGGTTACAGATGTTCCAACCTACTTTAGCCCTGATCGCGAGAAAGAACTTCGAGCACCAAGGAAGTACCGAAATTCTAGGGTTTTCACGTGTCGGGCCCTGGGAGACACTCGTCCGACACTGCTCCGACCCTCTTTCGACACTCTTTCGACACCTTCCCGGATGCTCGAAACTATTTCTGGGATGTGGCCCCTAAGTACGATGGGAGGAGCAACATAGCGCCAGAGGCGGCGGAGAGCCTGAGGGATCCACCTGCCAGCAGGGCGAGCAAAAAACGGAGCATTTTCTTTGGGTGGAGGGCAAAGGGTGAAATCTGAAATGCCGCTTCGATGGATCTTCGAGGCTCGAGTCTGCAAGCGGTGAATCACATGACGGATTGATTCTCGAGGTGCAAAAGCCCATACGGATTTCACCCCGAGCCCTCCACTCCAAGAAAATGCCCTGACAAAAACGCCGGGCCCGAGGGCCAAACCACAAGGGCGCCGCCAGGGCCTCGGGGCCGTGCCGTGACCGAGGGCCGCCGGCGCGGCGAGGGCGAAGGGGGGCCCACCTGCCAGGGGCACCCCCAACCCAACCCGACGACCCGAATTGCCGGTTGGGGGGGGGGCACGGGCTCCACGCGTGCTTTTTCGGTGTTCCCCGACCCCCTCCCCCCCCCCCCCCCCCTGGAAATGCAGGGCAACTCGGGGCCTTCGGGTTGGGCTGGGGTGGTGTGGTGGGCGGTGAGGGGGGGGGGGGGAGTGAGCAGGAGAAGGCTCCCAAGCAGCAGGTTCGGCAAGTCTCCCCCCCGGCCTTCCGAGGAGTGTTCGACAAGCCTCCCCCGAAGGCACGAGGAACTCCTCGGGAGGCTGGCAGGCTTCTGAGAAGCCCCGCCGCCTTCTGATCAGGCCTTCTCCTTCCCACTTCCCTTAGGTCGGGCATGTCCCCCTACAGGCGGATCTTGGACGAAAAATAAAGAATATGCCAAACATAGTCCAGAACAGTCAAACATACTAAAAAATCGTCCCCCGACTATTGTTTTACTAATGTTGAATATTCCTCCTGTAGGGGGACATGTCCCGACTTAACACTTCCCCCCTTCGCTCGCCGCCAAGGAGGGGCCTCGGGCAGTGCAAGCTCAGGCTGGGGCCCGTTCCCATCTTGGCCGCCCCGCTGTGCAGCACGCAGCACGCAGCGCGTTGGTCCGAGCTCAACACGCAGACTGCCAACGCAGCCCAGCACGCAATACGCAGCACGCAGCGCGTTGGCGTAGGTCTGGCGCGACATGCTCGCCAGAACGTGGGCCAATTCGTTGAGCCAGCGCGGAGCGCAGACTGCCTACCAGACCACCCCAACCCAACCCGAAGACCCAGATTTCGGGTTGGGGGGGGGGTCCATCTGTTTTTGTTGTTCCATGTTCCCCGACCTCCCCCCCCCCCTCTGGAAATGGAGGGCACGTGGAAGCCTTTGGGTTGGGCTGGGGTGGCTTGGTGGGTGGTGAAGGTCTGACGCGACACGTTCGCCAAAACGTGGGCCAATGCGTTGAGCCAGCACGGAGCGCATCGACGCGGACGTTCTGAGCACGGCGCGTGCTGCGTTTCAAGACAGGCGCATCGCGGCAGCGAAGAATAATAGGAGGAGGAGGAGGAGGAGGAGGAGGAGGAGGAGGAGGAGGAGGAGGAGGAGGAGGAGGAGGAGGACCCCCACGCCAAGGCTCCCACCCCCGGGGCCCCGTCCCCAGGGGCCCCGTCCCTGAGCCGCCGAGGCGGGGGCCGCGCCGCAGCCCTACGTCTGGGTTGGGCATGTCCTCCTACAGGCGGACTTCGGAGGAACGAATCAGCATCGCCAAACTATTCTCAAACACGGTCCCCACCATAAGAGCAACGTCCTCCCCAGCCAAACCATTCTCAAGCACGGTCAAACCAGAAAAGCAACGTCCTCCCCAGACGATGTCTTGACTGGTTCTCAGCACTCCTCCCGTAGAGGGACACGCCCGACTCAACCCTGCGTCGCCCCCTTCGCGCTCCGCGCGCGCGCGCGGCTCTCGAGCCTCCGCGCGCGCGTGGGGAGGCTCCCCGCTGGGGGGGGGGGGGGGGCCTCTCCGGCAGAGCAGCGGAGAGGCGCGGCAGGACCAGCGGCACCCTCGGAGCCCAGCGGCCCGCGGCACGCCGCACGCGGCATCGCAGCGTGGTGGCACGGGAGCTCAACACGCAGACTGACACAGCGCAGGCCTGGCGCGAGACGTTCGCCCGAACTAAGGGGGGAAACAAACCTGCCTCGCTTCTGACCACCCTCGCTTCCAGGAGACACCAAGCGATGCCAAACTGCGGCCTGTACTGGTCAGGCCGCTTGACGAGGAGGCGCGTGGAATGGCTTGGTTTTGCCTGGAAGCGAAAGCGGGGTAGGTAATTCACGCTCTGATGAACGGGGGCCACTACGCCGAAAGCCGAGCGCGGAGCGCATCGACACGGAGGCTCTGAGCACGGCGCGTGCCGCGTGTCCAGACGGGCGCCTCGAGGCTGCCAAGATTCGGAGCTCCGCGTGGAGTTGTTGGCCCGGCGCTGGGCCCCCCGTGCTCGGCGCGCGTCGCGCGCGGCGCCTCGTTCAGGGGGAGGAGGAGGAGGAAGAGGAGGAGGAGGAGGAGGAGGAAGAGGAGGAGGAGGAGGAGGAGGAGGAGGAGGAGGAGGAGGAGGAGGAGGAGGAGGAGGAGGGAGGAGGGAGGAGGAGGAGGAGGAGGAGGAGGAGGGAGGAGGAGGAGAGGAGGGAGGAGGAGGAGGAGATGCCTCGTCCTCTTCGGGCGGGGCGACACGTCGGAGCCGAGCGCGCCTGCCGGGCGTCAGGCAGCCGCCGGGCGAACCCCGAGCGCCGCACAGCCTGGCCTGGGCGAGACCGGCGGCGCACAGAGAAGAAGCCACTGGGCCCAGGCGCGCCGCGCCGAGAGAAGCGAGGAATAATAATAGTAATGATGAGAAGAAGAAGAATAATAAACATAATAATACAAATCATACTAATAATAAGCATAGCACTACTTATAATGATAATGAAACAAAGGAAGAGAGGAGGAGAGGAGGAAGACGGAGGGAAGAGGAGAGGAGAGGAGGAAGAGAGGAGGGGAGGAGGCGAGGAGAAAAGAGGGAGGAGAAGGAGGGAGAGAGCAGGAGCACAGAGAAGCCCGATGGCGAAGGATACGAAAATGGCCCCCAAACGTACCGCCCCCTGGACTGCCAAACTCCAGCGCGACAGTCCCGTGTTGAACTGCCCCAACAGCCCAGGCAACACACCCACCGCGGCAGGAGCAAAGAGGGATGGTGTAGCAGGAGCGGCCAAGAGGGGGGTGTCCAAGAGGGGGGGGTGCAAATCATGCCTGGCGGCACGTGCGCGGCACAGGGGGGGGGGGCCAAGGAACGTATTGAAATAAGAAGAGGCGCCCTGAGGAGGAGGAGGAGGAGGAGGAGGAGGAGGAGGAGGAGGAGGAGGAGGAGGAGGAGGGGGAGGACGAGGAGGAGGAATGAATGAATGAGTGAATGAAATGCTCTGACGGGAAGAGTGCACAGCACTAAATCGTGGGCTAGTCTCACGTTACTTGCGACTGGCTGAAACTGCCTTGTCGCGAATTCTCTCCATCAGAGCTGCCATCCGCACCTCGTAAGGAGGGGCGGCCCCTGTAGCCGAAGGAACGTTCACCACCGTAGAGTCGGGCAAACTGCAACTCAGGGAAATCTCCAACGGCTTCCTGGGACCGAGCTAGCAAAGAGAGACAGCAGGGCCAAGAAGCTCCTGGCACTTCCGATTCGGAGGTTTCCCTTGTCTGAAATTGTTAATAACCTCCGTACCCTTCTTGGTGGGGGGCATACAGGGGCCAGCCAATTTCAAAGCACGACCCTGGGACCATCCACCACATCTTAAACAGACATACTTTTGCTTCTCAGGGGCCGCACAAACGACGTCGGCCGAGACAGGATTCCGAGCCAGTCCAGCAGCGACGAGGTGCCCCTGGGGGTCCTTGAGAAGCTTACTTATGCGGGGTGGTGCGCCTACACACCCAGCAAGATCTAACTGAGACTTCTGATTCCCTCCTAAACGGAAACAACGACTGCAATGGAATCCAGCAGGCCCGTCCTCCCACCAGTGCCATTCTATCATTCGCGAGGATCGTCCCCGCCTTGGGGCTCTTGGGGGGCGTGGCCATCTGAGATCATTCTTGAACAACGGGAGCACTGCAGTCGCGAGATTCACAAAATAGCTTACTCTCTCGAGGGCGAGGTTGACAGAGGAGAGGAAAGAAGGGTCCGCACCTGACTGCGACATGAGCGCCTTCTTTGCATGGTGGTCTGCAGCTGAATTGGCTATGGCAAGGAGGAGGAGAGAGGAGGAGGAGGAGGAGGAGGAGGAGGAGGAGGAGGAGGAGGAGGAGGAGGAGGAGGGAGGAGGAGGAGGAGGAGGAGGAGGAGGAGGAGGAGGAGGAGGAGGAGGAGGAGGAGGAGGAGGAGGAGGAGGAGGAGAGGAGGAGGAGGAGGAGGAGGAGGAGGAGGAGGAGGAGGAGGAGGAGGAGGAGGAGGAGGAGGGAGGAGGAGGGAGGGAGGAGGAGGAGGAGGAGGAGGAGGAGAGGAGGAGGAGGAGGAGGAGGAGGAGGAGGAGGAGGAGGAGGAGGAGGAGGAGGAGGAGGAGGAGGAGGAGGAGGAGGAGGAGGAGGAGGAGGAGGAGGAGGAGAGGAGGGAGGAGGAGGAGGAGGAGGAGGGAGGAGGATGGGGGGGGGGGGGGGGCAGCCCCTGAGCCGCAGTGGCTTGAGCCACCCCGCCCGCCTGGTCGGACAGCGTCAGCCGGCCACCTAAACGATCCTGGCCAGGCCCATCCTACAGTAGGGGCTCGACCAGAAACCTTCCGCACGAAACCGAACCCTGGAACCCCAGGACGTCCGTTGACTTCTGGTGTGGGAGCGCCACGTATCGTTACGTACTCCACAGCACAAGCATCGAAACTGCAGAAACCCAGGGCACCCTGGAGGCAAGCAGGGTGCTTCTTGGCATGGTTTTCCACTGCAGACCCAGGATCGGTGTCTAGCCCCTCCTGGCTCGGCCAGGGAGGCGTGGGCACCGGCTACAGTCGGGGTTTTGACCTAAGGAACCCTAAATAAGGAACGAGGCCCCTTTTTCCAGTAAGTTAAACTTCGATTTCCCATCGAAACCCTAAGCAAAACCAAGGGCGAACTGCAAAACAACTAAGGAACACCGAGCCCCTCCCCAACGAAAAGGGTTCCTTCCTCAGCGCCCCGACTGTACTGGCCCCAAGATCGGCCCGGAGAGGATCGGTGAGCCGGCCAGTTGCCGTCGCCGACGATCTTCGGGGGGCTCCAAGCTAGAGAGCTCGGGCCAGCAGGCGCTGAAGAGGGGTGGCGGGGCGGCGGCGGCTCCTGCGACGAGGAACGGGCGAGGAGGGCGACGAGAACGAGGAACGAGGACGACGTTGAGGAGGCGCCGACGAGGAGGGGGATGATAGCGAAGACAGCTCGGAGAGTTCGGTGGCGACCGATTTCGATGGACGCCTGCTAGAGGCGCGGTCGCCATCTCAGGGCCGGCTGGGGCCCACAGTGTGGCGCACGTTTGCATTTAGAGAAGGTTGAGATCACCCACTTGCCGTCTCTGGTCGGTTGCCGTCTGACTACTGCCCCAATCTGACGCCTGTGCGCGTCGACCGCGCGCATTGTCGAGCACGGGGCGCGGGCGGCGACGGGAAGGACGACGAGGGCGGCGACGACGGCGGAGGCGACGAGAAGGGCGAGGGGGCGACACCAGTCCAGGACGGATGATGAGATGGTAAGTGTGCACTGCGAGAGGAGAATGGTATAAGCTCTGGCTTGTTTTGGTGAGGATCAAACACCTCGTCGACGGGGCGGATACCTTCAAAGCAGAGGCGAGCATTAGCATGCTGGCCACCTTGTCACGCGATCCGGCTACGCCTCAGAAGTATGTGCTGATAGGGGAACGAAGAATGACATGAACATAAAAGCTTGGAGGTCCGCGCGGATTTCTCGGATCCGCGCTGGGGCCTCCTGGCGGCGCCTCCGGCGCCGCCCCTGGCGCGCTCCGCGCGCCAGGGAGGGGGGTCTAGAGCCGGTCCGAGAAATCCGCGCGGACCTCCGAGTCTTTGTGCTTATGCCATTCTTCGCTCCCCTGGTGGAGCCCGCCACGAAGAACGGGATGCCAGCCCTGGCTCCTACTTCTTGCGCCCTGCCGCCGCAGCCTCCTCGGACGCGCCGGAGCCCGCGGGGCTCCCGCCGGCCGCGGCCGGCGGCGATTGGCATGGGCCGTGCTCCTGCTTGCTTTCCGCCGCCTTGGTCCAGAACTTGTCCAGGCCCAGCGGGACGAGGACCGGGTCCAGCAGGCAGGGCGAACGACCTCCAGTGGCGGCCTTGAGTAGGACTCAGGCCATCGGGAGGCACGCCCAGCGGTACGGGCTGGGGGGGGCAATGCCGCGGCCTCGAAAATCGGGCGGGGTGGACCACCGCCTTGAACCGAAAACGCTCGAGACGAATCGTCGACTCAACTCCGGGAGCCCTGGGGTGCACTGGCGTTGGCCTCTTTGGGTTCTCGGGTCGGGCGACAAGGGGGGGCAGCAAAGGGGGGTTTGAGAATCAGCTCACGTATAT
>CAUYUJ010015689.1:140845-150845 GCA_963575745.1 Prorocentrum cordatum | reverse complement strand
GGGCCGGTGAAAAAGGAGCTCTGAGGGAGGGCGTATTCTAACATCGTTGGTGAGTCTTGGGTTTGCGCTGGTCCTCCTCCTCCTCCTCCTCCTCCTCCTCCTCTTCCTCCTCCCCGCTACTCCAGACCTCTGAACAGCCGCGTCGCGAACCAAAACCACGTCGTCAGGCGTCTAGGTCCCTGATGGGCCTCTGGAGAGGGCCCTGGAAGGCCGCTTCTGGAGGCCCCGGAAGCCAGAAGAGGCCCTGGACGCCTAACAACCTCGCTCCTCGATCCTCCTCCATCCTGTCTTTTGCCTTCCCTGGATCTTCGATCCTGCATGGTCCTCATCAGTCCTCGATCATCCACGATTCTCAATCTTTGGTGTTCCTCGATCCGTCATGGTCCTCCTCGATCCCCGAGCCTCCTCGATCCTCGACCTGTTCCTTTCCCTCGATCCTCGATCCTCCATGCTCCTCATCGATCCTCGATTCTCCTCGATTCTCCTCGATCCTCGATCCTCCTCGATCCTCGCTCCTCCTCGATCCTCCTCGCTCCTCCATGATCCTCCTCGATCATCGGTCCCCTTCGATTTCCCCCCGGCGGGAGCCGAGGGGAGCGCGCCCCGAGAGCCCGAGGTCCTGCCACACGAGCAGGCCCAGGGTGTCGCACAGGTGGTAGAAGAGTGGCGGCATGACCTCTGGAGGGCGAGGGGGAGGAGGAGGAGGAGGAGGAGGAGGAGGAGGAGCAGGAGGAAAAGGAGGAGGAGGAGGAGGAGGAGGATCAGGAGGAGGAGGAGGAGGAGGAGGAGGAGGAGGAGGAGGAGGAGGAGGAGAAGGAGGAGGAGGAGGAGGAGGAGGAGGAGGAGGAGGAGGAGGAGGAGGAGGAGGAGCAAGAGGAGGAGGAAAAGGAGGAGGAGGAGGAGGAAGAGGAGGAGGCGGAGCATCGGCATGACCTCTGGAGGGCGAGAGAGGGAGCTTCCGGAGGCCTCCGCGAGAGCGCACGCGAGGACCCCTGGGGACACCACCTCGTCGTCGGCCGTCGTGGGTCGGGGGTCATCGGTCGTCCGTGCCATCATCGTCGTCGTCGTCTTCGTCCTCGCCGTCGTCGCCGTCGCCGCCGTCGTCGTCGTCGAAGTCGTTGGAAGAGGATGAGGAAGATGGGAGGAGGAGGAGGAGGAGGAGGAGGAGGAGGAGGAGGAGGAGGAGAAAGAGAGGAGGAGGAGGGAGGAGGAGGAGGAGGAGGAGGAGGAGGAGGAGGAGGAGGAGGAGGAGGAGGAGGAGGAGGAGGAGAGGAGAGGGGAGGAGGAGAAGGAGGAGGAGGAGGAGAAGGAGCAGGAGCAGGAGGGGGAGGAGGGGGAGGGGGAGGGGGAGGGGAGGGGGGGAGGGGGGGGGGAGGGGGAGGGGAGGGGGGAGGGGGAGGGGAAGGGGGGGAGGAGGGAGGAGGAGGAGGAGGAGGAGGAGGAGGAGGAGGAGGAGGAGAGGAGGAGGAGGAGGAGGAGGAGGAGGAGGAGGAGGAGGAGGAGGAGGAGGAGGAGGAGGAGGAGGAGGAGGAGAGGAGGAGGAGGAGGAGAGGAGGAGGAGGAGGAGGAGAGGGAGGAGGAGGAGAAGGAGGAGGAGGAGGAGAAGGAGCAGGAGCAGGAGGGGGAGGAGGGGGAGGGGAGGGGAGGGGAGGGGGGGAGGGGAGGGGGAGGGGGAGGGGGAGGGGGAGGGGAGGGGGAGGGGGAGGAGGAGGAGGAGGAGGAGGAGGAGGAGGAGGAGGAGGAGGAGAGGAGGAGGAGGAGGAGGAGGAGAGGAGAAGGAGGAGGAGGAGGAGGAGGAGGAGGAGGAGGAGGAGGAGGAGGAGGAGGAGGAGGAGGAGGAGAGGGAGGAGGAGGAGAAGGAGGAGGAGGAGGAGAAGGAGCAGGAGCAGGAGGGGGAGGAGGGGGAGGGGAGGGGGAGGGGAGGGGGGGAGGGGGGAGGGGGAGGGGGAGGGGGAGGGGGAGGGGGGGGGAGGGAGGAGGAGGAGGGAGGAGGAGGAGGAGGAGGAGGAGGAGGAGGAGGAGGAGGAGGAGGAGGAGGAGGAGAAGGATGACCAGTGTAAACCCAAGAATCATCAAAGACGTTGCAAGTAATAAAACCACCCTCCAAGTAAATTCACTGAAAGAAATGCCCAGGTGGAAACCACAGGTCTGAAAATACTGAAACGTGCCGGAACACCATTCCTGGGAAGTCAACGCCGCGAATCAACGTTACTGGTGCGTCCTGCGGATCCTAAACCGCGCCAGGACACCATTTCTGAGACGTCAACCATGAGAATCCTTGACGCTGCTGTTTGCATTTATGACGAATATGCGCGGCGCTACGGCGAGAACCACATGTTGAAACGGTACCACCCTCCATCCGTGAAACGATTGCAAGCGTTTAAAACGAACGTGCGAGGCACTAGGGCGGGAACAACATGTTGAACACAACATTCCCTCTATCCTCGAAGCGAACATGCGCGGCGCTACGGCGTGAACCAAGTTTCGAAAACGACCCACCCTACACCCGTGCAACTCTCGCAAGCTTTCAAAACGAGTGTGCGCGGCGCTCAGGCGAGAGCCACATTTTGAAAACAACCCTCCCTCCATTCGTGAAGCTGTCACAAATTTCCAACTTACGGGTCCCAAATGGCGAGGGAGTCTCAAACGAAACGCCTGGCCCGCCACACCGACAGGTCCCAGGACGCGACAGGGAATAGTTATTTTAAAAGAAGCAAGGATAAAAGAGGAGTAAGAAGAGGACGACGAAGAGAAGGAGGATGAGGAGGAGGCAGGAAGAGGAATGCGAGGTCGAGGGTGTGGAGGAAGAGGAGGAGGAGGCGAAGGATCAAGTCAAGGATCATCGAGGCTTCTGGGCGTTTGCCTTTCGGCCTGGGCCTCCGAGGAGGGAGAGGAGAGGAGAGGAGAGGAGAGGAGGAGCACAGTGAGAGGGAGGAGGAGGATGAGGAGGAGGAGGAGGAGGAAGAGGAGGAGGAGGAGGCGTTGGAGGATGGCAAGGAGGACAACGGAAAGGAGACGAGACGTAGGATGAAGAAGATGGCGAGGAGGATGTGGCAAAGCAGGAGGATGTTGCACCGAGCGCTCCAGCGAGCGGTCAGAAAAAGGCTTTGCCGTGCCCCTGCCCGTTAACATGTGTCACGCGTGCGGAGCTACACTGTCAATGCCGAGCTCTTTCCTGTAGCTTCGTTATGCTCCTGCCCGCAACGCGCACCGCCAGAGGCCGCGGAGAGCTTGAGAGATCCACCTGCCAAAAGAGGAGGAGGAGGAGGAGGAGGAGGAGGAGGAGGAGGAGGAGGAGGAGGAGGAGGAGGAGGAGGAGGAGGAGGAGGAGGAGGAGGAGGAGGAGGAGGAGGAGGAGGAGGAGGAGGAGGAGGGGGGGGAGGAGGAGGAGGAGGAGGAGGAGGAGGAGGAGGAGGAGGAGGAGGAGGAGGAGGAGGAGGAGGAGGAGGAGGAGGAGGAGGAGGAGGAGGAGGAGGAGGAGGAGAGGCGGCGGCAGCGGCAGCTGCGGATGCGCCTCCCGTCCTGGCCTGCGCACCCGAGGCCTCTGCCCTCGCGCTGGCACCTGGGATGAGGCCCTGCTTCAGCCCCTGGAGGTTCTCACCTCCTTTCGTAGTGGGAGGCTTGCACTTTTGGTGGGTGGATCTCTCAAGCTCCTCCTCCTCCTCTTCGCCCCCCCTCTCCTCTCCTCTCCTCTTCCCTCCCCCTCCCCCCCTCTCCCCCTCCTCCCCTCCTCCCCTCTCCTCCTCCTCCTCCTCCTCCTCCTCCTCCTCCTCCTCCTCCTCCTCCTCCTCCTCCTCCTCCCCCTCCTCCTCCTCCTCCTGCTCCTCCTCCTTCTCATCGTCCTCTTCTGGCAAGTGGATCTCTCAAGCTCTCCGCCGCCTCTGGCGGCGTGCGCTGCGAGCAGGAACGCAACAAAGCCAAAGGAAAATGCGGCATCGACAATGCAGCTCGCGCTGGCACCCGGGATGAGGCCCTTCTTCAGCCCCTGGAGGTCCTCACCTCCTTTCTTGGTGGGAGGCTTACACTTCCGAGCTAAATTAATAATCTAACGACCGATGCCGAGACGTCCGCATGTCGTGCAAACCCAACAACCAGCACAGTCATCACAAACTAGACTGCATGGGATGGGCGCACTGTCTGATTACCGATCTGGGGAGGGGTGGCCAGGGAAGAGGACGGGGCAGCACTGCGATCGATCGGAACACATGGGGTGCTTTGCCATTTGACAACACCTGCTTGCGCTGGCTTCTGGTGGGACAACGCGCATCCAATCCGAGATCCATCAAAACTCATACCTGGGCGGTGGGGGGAGGAACCTATCGCCCTCTCGAGGCGGGACAGGCTGGTCTGGCGGACTCCTTCGAGAGGTCCAGCCCGCCCTCTCTGCCCTCATCGAGTCGTGACCTGGAGGAGCAGGGGGAGGGCAGGGAGGATGAGGAGGAAGAGGATGTCTGCGTTTAAAAGCATTTGCTGTCAAAGGAGTTCCGTTGCTTCCAGGCATTTGCCGAGGTTTCTGAACATGTGCGGAGGGTTTCGGATGGTTCCAAAGGTCTTCGGGCATTTCTGACCAAGTGGTTTAACAACTTCCCCCGGGCTCCGCATGATTTCGGAAGCTCGGGGAGGTTTTCAAACACACTTGGAGAGGGAGGGGGAAAGATCAGACGCTAACCGTCGATCAGCAGCACGGCGTACCTGAATCCAATCGGCGACGGAATGGATGAGCATGGAGCGCCGGAGGGACACAAACCACACCTTCGGGACCATATGTCGCTGCTTTCGGCATGCCTTCATCCCGTCATTTTGGGCCATCTTCGGCTCGTCCTGCGAGAACCCGAGATGTCTGGGCAGTGAGCGCGAAGCGCTTTGAACAGAAATGCCTCGAGGCCGCCCACACGGGATCCAAGTTGATGTTGTCGGAGGATCGCGCCGCATCGCCGGTGCTTCGCCAATGTGTCGCCTATGCATCAGCGACGTCGGCGATGCATCGGCGACGTCGGCGTGGAAAAAATCGGGCTCCATATCAAGCCGCAAGGACCCCATCTGGGAGGCCCAGAATGTCTGCCTCCTCCTGCCTCCGTATCCTCCTGGGCGCTCTCAGAGGGTCTTTGCAGGCCTTCAGAAGCCCCCTAGAGGCCTCCGGACACATCCTCAGGTCCAGAAAAGACCAAGAAGCCAGAGAAATCTCGATGTCCGATCCTTCCTCTTGGTCCCCCCGAACGGAGGGGACGAGTTCAGTACCGCCCCACAAAGACCGTTGAGTGCACGCGCACCAAGTTGAACCCGCTGTCGCGCATCGCCCGCACCTTGCGGCGAGCTCGTCGCCGCTGCCGAGGAGGAGGCGGAGGAGGAGGAGGAGGAGGAGTAGGAGGAGCAGTGAGGAGGAGGAGGAGGAGGAGGAGGAAATGGGAGGGCGGAGGATGAGGAGGGAGGGGGGTGAGGAGGGAGGAGGGAGGAGGGAGGAGGAGGAGGAGGAGAAGGAGGAGAAGGAGGAGAGAACAGGGGATTGTGGAGTCACTTGGGCTCGAAAGCGCGCGGGAGGCTTTCACACTGAGATTGCGCGTGCGCGTGCGCATGCTCCGCGAGCTTCTCCTCTTCTTCATCGTCCTCACTTCCTCCTCCATTCCTCCTCCTCTTCCTCTTCCTCCTCCTCCCCGTCCCCAAAGGAAGCAAATCTGTGTTTCTCTCCCCCCAACAGAAAGAAAGAGAACACACATAGATGATCAGCCACCGCTTTGTTATTTCGTTCTTTCTTCTTTGGGGGGTGGGGTGGGGTGGAGAGAAATCCTTGGTGCTTCCAACGGAGTCCCATTGTGCGGATTTCCCATAGAACCCCTGCGTTTTTCAAAAGATTCCTGTTGTAAGGCTTTCCAATCGAATCCCGTTTGTGGCGTTTTCCAATGATTCCTGTTGTTGGGAATTCCGCTCAAATTCCCCTTTGTGGCACTTTCCGCAACGTATTCCCACGGTGATGGTTTCCAACAGAATGCCGTTGTGGTGCTTTCCAACGGATTCCGGTTGTGAGGCTTTCCAATGCAATCTCTCTGTGGTGCTTTCCAATGGATTCCGATAGTGAGGCTTTCACATAGAATCTCGATGTGGTGTTTTCCAACATATTCCGTTTGTGATGCTTCACAGTCGAATATCCTTATGGTGCTTTCCAAGGGGTTCCTGTTGTGACGCTTTCCTATAGAAACCCTTTGCGGCGCGTTCGAAAGGATTCCCACCGTGAGGATTTCCCATCGAATCCCTTGGTGGTGCTTTCCATCGGATCCTTGTTGCAAGGCTTTCCAATCGGATCTCTGCGTGGTGCTTCCCAAGAGAGTCCTGTCGTGAGGCTTTTCAATAGAATCCCTCTGCGGCGCTATCCAAAGGATTCCTGTTTTGAGGACTCCAAATTTTCTCCCTCTGTGGTGCTTTCCGACGGGTTCCTTTCTTGTGCGGCGTTCCAATAGGAGCCTTGGCGCTTTTCAATTCAATATAATGCCTGCGTGGTGCTTTCCGAAAGATTCCCTTTGTGGCGTTTTCCAAAAGAAGCCTTTTTTTTTGTAGCGTTTTCCCGAGGATTCCTCTTGCGACGTTTTCCAATAGAAGCCCTTCGCGCGGCTTTCCAAGGGGTTCCTGTTGTGAGGCTTTCGGCTACAATCCCCTTACTATGTTTCCCATGTTGCGAGGCGCTCCGGTACAGTCCGATTGTTGCGCTGTTCAAAGAATCCCCATCGCGAGGCCATCCGATAAACCGTGCTATATTCCTTTCCAGCAGGGTTCCACTTGTTTGTTCCCACAAAATCCACCCGAGGCGCTTCCCGAAGGATTCCAATTATGATTGCTTCTAACAGAACGTGTGTTGTTTCGCAGCGATTTCCAAAGGATCCCTGTTGTGAGGTCATACAGTGGAATTCCTGTGCAGCACTTCGCACAATGTTCCAAGCCCGAGGCTTTCTCGAATGAATTGATGGTACCTTCCATCAAGTTCCTTGTGATATGTTTCCCAATATCAGCCCTCAGCATTGCTTACTAAGCAGATTCCTTTATGATGCTTCCCAATCGGATCCTTCTTGTAATGGTTCCGAGCAGGTGACTGTTGCGAGGCCATAGAAACCTTGTGGTGCGTTTTCCGATGGATTCCTGTTGCGGGCGCTCCAATATAACTTGTTGTGCTGTCCCAAGGATCTCCGTTGTAAGGGCTTCCGATACAACCTTTTATATTCCTTTCCAACCGGGTTCTAGCTTTACGGTTTTCCCCACAGCTTCCCTCTGGAGCGCTTCGCAACGAATTACAAGTACGAACGTGTCTGGCGGACTGTGTTTGTACAGCTTTCCAAAGGATCCCTGCTGTGAGGCCATCCACTGGAGTCCCTGTGTAACACTTCGCACAAAGTTCCGAGTGCGAGGCTTTCCAATCGAATCCTTTTGCGGTGTTTTTCAAAGGATTCCTGATGTGAGACTTTCCCATCGAATCTCCGTGTGGCGGTTTTCAAAGGATTCCTCTTGTGATGCTGTCCAATAGAAGCCCTCAGCAGTGCTTTGGCTCAGACTCTGATGCTTTCCAATCGAACCCCTTGGTAATGTTTCCCAGCGGATTCCTGTTGCGAGGCCGTAGAGATTCTTTGCTGCGCTTTCCAAAGGGATTTCCTTGTGATGCTTTCCAATCGAATTCCTCAGTCGGCGTTCCAACGGAATCGTCTTGTGATGTTTTCGATTAGAAGCCTTCATTAAGCTTTTTAATGAAGAATCTATCAGCATGATGGTATAGCTAGAAAAGGAGAAAGAGAGAGAGAGAGAGAGAGAAAAAAAGAAAGAGAGAGAGAGGGAAAAAGAGAGAGAGAGAGAGAGCGAGAGACAGCGATAACAAAAGAGATAGAGAGAGAGAGAGAGAGAAAGAGAGATACTGTGCTATATATATATATATATATGTGTATATATACAGATAAGGCTCATAACCGAGAAGAGGGAAACAGCCACGAAAACCCCTGTGGAACCCCGCGTGAGTGCACAGCCCCCCGGCCTCGAGAACGGGGAAGAAGGGAGGATGAGGAAGAGTTGAGGAGGAGGGGGAGGAGGGAGGAAAAGGGAGGAGGATGCGGGGGGGGGGAGAGGGTCGAGGAGGAGGAGGAGGAGAAGGAGGACGAGGAGGAGGAGGAGGAGGAGGAGGAGGAGGAGGAGGAGGAGGAGGAGGAGGAGGAGGAGGAGGAGGAGGAAGGGTCGAGGAGAATGAGGAGGAGGAGGAGGAGGGAGGTAAAGGGAGGAGGGATGCGAGGGGGGAGGGGGAGGAGCGCCACTGCCCACAGAAAGAGCCCCCGAGTCCACGGCGCGACGTCGCCCTCCAGGGAGGCCCACCAGGGCTGGGCCGCGGGTTTCGTGCCGCCTGCTCGCTGCCGAAGGCGCGCGAGATGGGCATCGGAGTACCGGACGAGTGCAAGCGGCAAGATGCGGGCATTGGAAAGGGGGGGAAATTACAGGGCAGTTTTTGATACATAGGGTTTTTGCAGATATAGGATTTTTGATACATGATTAGATTGATGAATAAATTTATGCATGAGCTCATCGTTACTTTTAATACTAAATCCCTGCAATTTTAATACATGACCCGCACGCGGAGCATGTATTAAAAACGGCACTGTAGTAACACTAGGAGGCGAGGGAGGCTTTTTCGCTCGATGCGCGAATTCTGTTTTTCCGAGCATGCACGTATCGATGAACTGAAGGAGATGACTTGTGTGGTGAGAATGAGTGGTACGTCAGCATCACAGCATCACAATAAACGAAATTTTGGCTCAGAAATTGCCAGGCGATCGAATTCCACACAATACCAGAAGAAGTTGCTTCAGCGTTCAAACGATGTCTTTCTTGCAGCGAAAGCCATGTGTTTTATGGCAAGACAGTAAGCCAGGACATGATGAATGGAAGACCAAGACACTTGGGCAACGCGCTGACATACCGTTTGATGGAAGACATGGTGTCCAACACATGGAAACTTGGCCGTGTTCAGGCCGAAACCCTAACGGAGGCCGTACCAGTTCAATGCGCTTCCTCACGCAGCCGGCCATGACCATAACTGCTAGCGGACCGAGCGTGAAGGCGGCGGCGCCGCCGCCACCGTCGCCAATGCCCCTTGCAGGGGGTAAGCGGGAAGTCAAGACACAATGACGAACCAAAGGAGCTGCGAGAGCGAGACCGTTCCTGGTCCAGCCGCCGCAAACGCGGTCGCTTGTCTTCATCTTCACCTGCGGGGAGGTTTTCAGCGCGGTCGGCGTCACGATCTGTGGAGAACGATCGGAGGACGATGTCTTGAACGACGTCCTTTCATTTTTCCCGTACTTGAGAATACTTGACAAACTTGTAAGGGCCCTCAGAGCCGTAAGTAACCGCATAGAAGACGATACTGCACTGCGCGGGAAGTGATTCCAGTGAGGGTTGTAGGGGTATCAGGTGTACCCGATACAATACGCGTGTGTATGATTATAAAGGAAGTTGTGCGATTGATCTGCGCAGGGCGGGAATTCTTTCCGAGGGGATGTGTTGGAAGTCAAGCACTTGTCCCCGCCTCTCGTCTCACCTCGCCCGCCTTGTCCGTTCCGCACCCGGCCTGGGTCAAGCTCATCCGAGGCAAAGAGCATCTGCTGACTTACACCTCCTCCTTCTCCTCCTCTTTTTCTCCAGTTCCTCCTCCTCCTCCTCCTCCTCCTCCTCCTCCTCCTCTCCTCCCTCCTCCTCCTCCCCCTCCCCCTCCCCTCCCCTCCTCCTCCTCCTCCTCCTCCTCTCCTCCTCCTCCTCCTCCTCCTCCTCCTCCCAGCTCGCGAGAGCCTCGTCCTCCAGCGCGCCCTCGCTGGGCGGCGTCACGAGCGACTCCGGCCAGGCGGCCGGGCCGGCCCCCAGCGGGGCGGCCGCGGGCGTGCTCCCCGGCGGCGGCGGCGGCGGCACGCGGCCGACGGGTCGACGCGGGGCGGCGGACGACCGACGAGCGACGAGAGGAGGAGGAGGAGGAGGAGGAGGAGGAGGA
>CAUYUJ010015689.1:133345-138345 GCA_963575745.1 Prorocentrum cordatum | reverse complement strand
TCATCATCATCAGTACCATCACCATCACCATCACAATCATCATCACCATCCCCATCATCATCATCATCCTCATCCTCATCCTCATCCTCATCCTCATCCTCATCCTCATCCTCATCCTCATCCTCATCATCATCATCATCATCATCATCATCGTCATCATCATCACCATTGCTTATTACCCTGCTTCTTCCCTCCCCCTGGCATATCAGAATTGTCCTGCCAGTCCTTGTAATTATGTTTTCTCTTCCACCACTTTCTCCTCTTCCCCTTTTCTAAGAATGGTGGTCAGCCGCCTCTCAACCGCCGTCTGCCGCTTCTCACCGCCGTCCACCCCAGATTATTTCGCATTGCGCCCCCCAGTGATTTCCAAGGGATAGACTGTATGTTATGGCAGGCGTAGGTGGCTACATCTGAATATCACATCCCGTTTGTTCAACGGCACACTGCTGGTGGGCAAGACATACGTCAGAGAGGTGCGCAAAGTAGGAAACAGATACGGAAGAGGCCCTTCTTATGCCCGCGTGGCCATCATCTTTTTCAAGGGCCTGAGGGACAACATGGGCGCGATCGAGGACGGGAACGAGAACGACACGGTTGCCAAAACGGTCTTGGGTGAATGGGTGGGGCAGCCAGCGCGAAGTTCGACATGGAGATCGTGCTGGAACCCGTCCTACTCTGCCGAGTGGCAGAGCCATACAAGGACGACAAGCCTGAGCGATGAAGAGAAGATGGAAGGTGTCCAACCAGCGGTCAACACCACCGCGAACTGCTTCTGCTCTGGCGCCCTCTCCCCCAGGTTCTTTTCGCATAGAGGGGTTAAACCTAGCCGCAACAATTTCGACTACACGCAGGAGTGACCCTGGGTAAGAGTGACCTTTGGTGCGCGGCCTTTTGGGGGCCGCGGGGGAATCAAGCACAAGCGCGCAGGACGCCACTGCCGCCTCGCGTTCGGCGATCGGGGGACCCCATTGGGCCCGCACCAAAGGTCACTCCGGCGAAAGGTCACTCTTACGTCTAATCGACAATTGCTCGATCGGAGACCTGTGCCGGCTTTGCTGGTGTGATTGCTGCCTCTCGGCCCTCGAAGCATGGCGCGGCGGGCCGGAGGCCTCTGCCGCCTCTGCAGGCCAGACATAAAGTCGTGGGCCGGGAGCCCTGGCCCTCGAGAAGTGCACGGCGCGACCCTCGTGGGCCTGCAGGCTTGGCGCCCCCTCCCGGTGGGCCTGGGCGCCCAGGCGCTCGACAACTGCGACCCCCGCCAGGATCGCGGCCCCCTCCCGGGGGGGCTGGAGGCCTCTCGCCGTGGGCCAGCCGTGGGCTGGGCGCCCTGGCCTTCGAGAATCAGCGCCGCCGGGAGGATGCGCGCGGCGCCCCTCCCGGTGCGCCTCGAGGCCTCTGCCGGCTCTGCGGGCCAGTCGTGGGCCAGACGCCCCGGCCCTCTTGCAGTGGCGAAGCTCGCGGGCATGGCTCTGTGGGCTCGCCGAGGGCCGGGCGCCCGGGCCCTCGTCGAAGCATGGCGGCCCTCGCGCGAGCGCACCTCCCTGGTGGGCCCGCCTCTGCCAGCTCTGCGGGCCAGTCGTGGCGCAGGCGTCCTGGCCCTGGGAAAGCGGCGGCCCTCGCGAGGATGGCGCCCCTCCCGGTGAGCTGGAGGCCATGGAGGCCTACGCCGGCTCTGCAGGCCAGTCGTGGGCCAGGCCCAGGCCCCCTGACGTCATGACTTCTTTCATGGCGTCGACCCCCAGAGGTCTCGACCCATGCCCTGGGATCGGCTTTTTGTCCCGAGTCGTTCCGAGACGGCCCCGAGGCCTGGTAGAGGGCCAGGGGAGGCCGAAAATGGCGAACAGCCTTCCGTCGTGACTTTTTCATGACTCGACGGGGTCTGGGGGGCGCCCTGGCCTTCGAAAGAGGCGGCCCCCGCGAGGAGGGCGCCCTCTCTCTCCATGGGCCCGGGGGCCTCTGCCGGCTCGGTGGGCCAGTTGTCGACCGAGCGCCCCAGCGTGGTGACCCTGACGAGGATGGCTCTTTCAAAGTATGCTGTGGCACGAGGGGTGCTTACCTGGTCACGAGGACTGCGATTTTGGAGGGCCCTGTCGGCTTCGCTGCTGTCGTTGCTGCTGACGTTCTGCTGCTGGTCATGTGGCTGTCAGTTGTGTCGTTATGGTGTCAGGTTGCTGATTCTTACGGCTGTTATGAATGTGCTTGTGCTGTCATTGCGGTTGCTGTTTCCGCCCAGGTTCTGTTCGACCATAAGCGGGCAGTAGCTGACCAGAAGGATTGTGATTTCGGAGGCCTCTGCTGACCTTGCTGATGCGATTGTCTTCCTATGTGAGATCGATGTTGGGGTCATTTGAAGGGGGGGAGCGGACACACCAGCACGATGACAAACTCAGCGACACAATCGCGAAGCAACAGATCTACAACCCCGAACCTCGTCAATCGCTAGTCAATACCAAGACACCACTTAGGCGAATAACTATCGCGGAGGCATGCTGAAGGGACCAGTTGGATGTGCCATGATGAGGCTGGGAGCCAACAGGACCACGGGGTCTGGGCCCAAGACGCAGCTCGAGAAGGTCGTCGAGAAGAAACATCACCGATCATGACAGGAACTCGCCGGCCCACCGGGCCAGAGGCGTGCTAAGATCTCTGGTAACAAGTAAATCGTATTTCTGTAAATAGCTCGAGCTCGCGGGGCGGCCCCTGGGGGTTCCCAGGCGAAAAGTACCCCGGGCAGGTCTCTGGCAGGGTCCCGCCAGAGATGGTTTCGATCTTGCGCGCCGCCCTCGGGGTCTCCCAGAGAACCCCAAGAAGAGCCAAGAGATCCCCCCAAGAAGCCATTAAGAAGCGAGCCCCGAGACGCCACAAGGTCGCTCTTGGACGCCCAAGAGAACCTCTAGACGGCCCACGAGGCCCCCAAGGCGCCCCAAGAGACCTCCAAGAGGCCTCCCAAAAGATTCCCAAGAGGCAACATTCATTGATTTCCATTGGTTGTTGACGGATTTTCGCGTTCTCGCCTTTTCAGCTTCCCGACGCTCCAGCGCGGCCCAAGAGGCGCCCCCAAGACCGAACTGCCCTCACAATTTTTGAGTTTCGCCTGTATCTTCATGGCGATGTCTGGGGATCCCGTCGGGGGTGGACTAACTTGCCCCAGCGGAACCTAGCTCAACCGATTCAGAGAAAACTGCGCTGCGATTTTTCGGGGGCTTGCCAAACCCGGCTCATCCAATATGTCAGGCCACTTCAAGGGCCGCGAGCGGCTCGGCACAAATCTAGCTGCGCAGGATCCTGCAGAATCTGGCGCTCTGGCTGAGCCGCACTTGTGCTGAACCGCGAGTTACCTCCCAGCTGAATCACAATGCTTGGGCGTCGCCGGATCTTCATGACGACGTCTGGGGACCCCGTCCTGCGTGGGACCCACGTCGCCAGCCTCTGACAAGGCGGCCCACCGCAGGCCGAAGGACATGTCCACCGCGTCGCCGCAGCCTGTGCCCCAAGGAGGAGGAGGAGGAGGAGGAGGAGGAGGAGGAGGAAGAGGAGGAGGAGGAGGAGGAGGAGACCCTGACACTGCGGGACAGTTGCGCAGCCACAGGAGGGCAAAGTGCCACACCAGTTGGAGAAAGAGGTGGTGCGAGGGAATCGAAAACCCCGAGCGAGATGAAGGGAGGAGGAGGAGGAGGAAGAGGAGGAGGAGGAGGCGGAGGTGGAGGAGGAGGAGGAGGAGGCGGAGAAGGAGGAGAAGGAGGAGGAGGAGGACGACGACGAGGAGCCCAAGATCCCCGCGGAAAGGCGGGCGCGCGCGGCGCATTTCGGGCTGCAGGCTCGGGCTGCAGGCTCGTGCAGGCGGGGAGGATCGAAGATCCCAGACGCCCCCGCGTCGTGGAATAGATCAACGCGCCTTCCCCCCATCTCGGGCTACTGGGCCCCAGGGCCGTCGAGAACGGCGCCCGACGAAGAGCACGTCTCCTGGAAGGAGATCGATAACTCTGGGGGCCCGCGCTGGAGAGAAATCACGCGGTCGGCGGGTCTGGGACCACAGGTCTCATGACTCGGCTGCACGCAAGCGCGACGCTGGCTACCTACCAAAACACCCCAACCCAACCCGAAGACCCGAATTTCGGGTTGGGGGGGGTACGAGCTTCATGTGTGTTTTCTCCACGTTCCCCGACCCCCCCAAAAAAAACTGGACATGGAGGGCGAATTGGGGCCTTCGGGTTGGGTTGGGGTGGTTTGGTGGGCGGTGAGACGCCAGGCAAGCGTGCCCCCTGTGGCGCGCCTCCTGCAGAGCGCCGCCTGCGATGCGACACCGTGGCGCCCTGCGCGCGTGGGCCTGGCCCCCGCGCGCCCCCTTCCGCGCCGCGCGCACCCGAGGCCACTCGGGCGAACGGTGACCCTTACGTGTGGCGGATCTTGGATGGAGGAGGAGGAGGAGGAGGAGGAGGAGGAGGAGGAGGAGGAGGAGGAGGAGGAGAGGAGGAGGAGGAGGAGGAGGAGGAGGAGGAGGAGGATGTGACATTATTTCTCCCACGTGCGACGGACCTCAGATCTCCGATTGCTCTTCCTCGTCCCAGTGCTTCTTTCCCCCCAAGCTCGGCAACATCTCGGTGTTTGGTTCAACCTCCACGGCTTCACCACAGCAGCCGAACAGGCGACCCCTTACAGCAGCTGGGGGAAATGCTGTAAGCAACCTGCACCGAGCAGCATGTGCAAAACATTGGGCGACCTCGCCTCGGCGAGCGCCGCTTCGGGGAGGGGGCTTCGCGAGTTCCTTTCGGAGCGCCCACTAGGGCCCCTCCCCTCACGGATCGACCCTCAGCTCGGCCAGCAGCATCTTTGCTGGGGGTACCCAGGCGTCGACGGGCCAGGGGCCCCGCGCACAAGAAGAATCGGCACGCCAGCTGCCTGGGCGTGCGGGGGGCGGGCGCACCTGGCCCCAAGGAGCAGCCCGAAAGAGGACCCCTGACCCTTCGGGTTAAGTCGGGCCTGTCCCTCTGCAGGAGAAG